>OZ025209.1:15062866-15567866 GCA_964019055.1 Anthopleura xanthogrammica | reverse complement strand
GGGCTTCCTTCCTTCTCATCTTGTTTGTTTGATTGTTTGCTTGCTTATTTGCTTATTTCTTCTCTCTCTCCCTCCCTCTTTCTTTCTGTATAACTATTTCTCTCTTATATACTTACATGCAAGGTTCTCATAGATAACAACTGATTTTAATATACATTCCATTCAATTATTAAGGTTCTTTCTATTGCTAAAGAAATCACCGGGATCTCAAACGAAACGGATGCTGTTCGAGTATTTCAAGAGAAACTAGACGAGCCAGCACAGTGGCACAACAATGGAACTTTCCCCGAGAACGAAAGCAACGCACAAGCTTATAAGACCTGCGTCGATCATCAATCAGCCCGAAAATATTGTCCAGTACGTTCGGCAGCCATGGTGAAGTGGACAAGGTAATCTCATGATCATCAGCTTCACAACCAACAACCAACTTTATCACCACAACGTCACCACCATCTTCATCACCACCATCATCATCACATTCATGATATTTATCTATATTTTAGGTATATCCAGTACGTGATGGCACTCATCTCGCCTAAACTTCCACCATTTTTCTACTTCACTGGACCTAAAGCTACGGCTGCTAACTGTCCAGTAGCGATGGAACCTCACTACAACCCATCTAATGGTGCCATGTATTTCAAGCCAAGCAATGCTTTCTGCACTATACCCAGCTATTTTGGGATGCCTTTCTTTCTTAAACGGTATGGACCAAAGTTCCAGGAGTGGTCAGTAACGGGACACGAGGCCCGACCAGGACATCATACTCAAATGCAAGGTCAGTGGACTAAGTAAACTAAGGGTCCGCGTTCCTTTTGGTTTCGGGCGTTTTGAATCTCGACGCCAAGAAATAACCTCCTCCGTGCCTCGTGGCACATAAGGCCTCTCTCTCAGGCGTCCTGCTGGCTTTGGCCCTCATGCATCATGTGCGCTCTGTTGCTAGGATGAGTGGCCACAGCTTCCCTGAGATTCAATGGATTTCCTCAGCTGCTTCTCGTTTTCTATAATAGGCATTTTTTACGGGAGAGGGTTATCAGCCGTCAGCCCAACCCCCAACCTGGAGGACCAGGGGATCATTCTTTGTCTGGTTCCTACCCTTCGACCTGATCGGCATGGGTGTCCCTGCCAGGAGCCCGAAGCTCCAGCTGGCATAGTTCTAGGGGCAAGCTGCACCACCACAACAAGGTGGTGACCCCAGAAGGTGCAATGTGGAGGCAGACGCGAAAAAGTGTGACCCTATAAATTCGCCCGGTCGAAGGTCAAAAAAGTCTTTAGGTAGCCCAGTAAAATTAAAAGTAATAAAAGCATTTCTCTTTCTTGTAGGGTTTTTAGAACACTTCGGGGGCACGTGTAACGGTGATCCAGAATGGCTAAACAAGCATACCTACTACATCGCATTCCAAGAAGGCTGGGCTCTGTATTCCGAGAATCCACTGCTGTCACATGACGTCAAGTTGTACCAATCAAATCTCATGCAAAAATACGGGATGTTGAAGTGGCAGGTGAGTGTTCAATTCATTAGTAACTTGGTTAGTTTTAAAGTGACGTTTCATTTAATGGATGTCACGTGACGTCATTTTGTACCAATCAAATCTCATGCAAAAATATGGGATGTTGAAGTGGCAGGTAAGTGATCAATTCATTAGTAATTGGTTAGTTTTAAAGTGACGTTTCATTTAATGGATGTCACGTGGAGTTAATTTGTAGCAATCAAATCTCATGCAAAAATATGGGATGATGATTGATGATTGGTTGGTTTCAAGGTGACGTTTCATGTCACATGATGACGTCAATTCGTACCAGTCAATGATTAATATTATTGATTGGTGATTAATTATTTAGATCTTTTGTCGTACTCTTTTCTATAATTCATATCATTCAATATGGCATCCATGTCTCAGTTTGTCAATTCGTCATGGAAACCATACCGACCTGAGCAGTTTTGTATCCCGAAAGTAAAGAAGAGGCCAGAAAGTATGCTACCTTGTCTTGTTCGCCGTAATTGTTTCGTGTTTTAACTTTTCAAAATAGGTATTTTATTTTTACTGGGTTTGAATCCAGAGTGAATCGTTAGCCGGCCAGTGTTGTCGATACATTAGTGTTCGCGAAACGATCATTCCTCGAACCGTGTAGCTACAGATCGATACTCCCTCGATTCGTACGTTCACAGATCGATATTTTCTCGATTCGTATTCCTGGTCTAGTTATCACATGTGAGTAGAGTTTGTTAAGTCTCAAGCCCTTGATTCGATGGTTTTTCCTCCGGGTTTTTGTTTTTTATCCCCACGCAAAACCAATTAACCAAACTGAATCTCAATTCCCTCTTCGCAATGATTCAACTCGGAGCTTGTTTCATCAGGGTTCAAAATATTGAAAACGTTTGGTCTCAAAATAATACCCAAACAATCAGTTCAGACATCGAAAACTTTAGGCAATTAATGGCGAAGTTTTGGCTTGGGAAAGGGACCTTTATCTCTCCTAACGTAACCACATATAAAAACATATTTTTTGATAGTGGTGTCTTTGTCCCCAGCTCACTGCCTAATCGCAAAAAACCGTTGCTATATATTGACGGTAATCTTTCATGCTTTGGTGTTTGGAATTTTATAGTAAGAATATGACTTAAAATATAGGGCTAGAACGTTGCGAAAAAACAGGAAACAATGCAAGGAAACGAGGATTAGATTGTATTCTATACCTTTATCGTTATCGCTATTACACGTTTCTGTCATGAATAAGTTTAGAGATTTGACATTTTCTTTAGATGACTATTTCTTCATAGATGTTTCGTTTTGAGGAAGGACAAAACTATTTGGACATTTTCATGTTCAATTCATTTTAATTATTCAGTTTAATCAAAAAGAATTAAATAAAGCGTTTCTCCCTTTCATTGTATTAACTAATATGTAAGAAAGCTGTACACCAACTTTGAAAATTTACCTGTTTTTATTTTTTTTCAACCGAAAAAAATCGTCAAATCAATTTTTTTTCAGCACGAAAATTAACGATCTGACTGAGAATTAAATGAATGTATGAAATAGCATTAAAAAAACAAACTTTTAAGTGTTCGTGTCCTTGGCCCTCTTTCTCATAAATACAGTCCTCGTAGCAGGAAGAACGGATATATACTTAGGTTGACAGGTAGTAAATATTTCCTTTCATATAGGAGTATCTTTTATAAACCTCTCAAACTGTGTTGTCAGGTGGGAATCTTTGCTTTAGGCGCTGGATGGCAAAGATGGGTTTCTTGTATACGCGTTACACGGCAAGACACCTTCAAAATCGTTAGAAATCTTTCATAAATTGTCTGTTTTTCATTTACATATTATTAGTACTTTGGTTTTTTTGTTTTTCCTCTTTGCTCCCAGCGTTCGTCTTCCTCTTTTTCATCAACAACAGTGCCTTAGAACGCTCTAGAAATGACGTTATATTTATGATCTAAGTGCTGTTTGACGTCCTTCGTATTGACCCTTGAAAACAATCCTACTTCCCCGAGTTATTTGTACATCAAATATATTTTACCCAACCCAATGAAACTTCTCATATTTTTATCTTCTACCTACACATTGTCTATGTTTTATTACTTCGATTGTTGATTTTTGTCTTTTCTGAAAGCTTTTTATCGTTTGGTAAACAAGGAAGTCCTCCCCATTGCGTGGAAAGGTCCAAAGCAATCAATAACTTAAAGTCTAGATAAATATATGAACGAAGGGTAAACGAAACACATCCGAGTAGTGTAATCACAAATATTTACATTAGAATATCCGGCTTTAACCAATCTGAGTCGAACTTCGAGTTTTAATCACCCCATCTCGTTCAAGTACCGTCATCATTTTCAAAGTGTTCTCAATTATAAGTAGTTCGTTTGGTAATATCAGAATGAGTTGAAAGTTTGTTTGCAAAGACGAACTGCTGGGCAGAGTTTCTTTAGTAAAACACTCGCCATTTATTTTTGCGTATATTTTAATTCCATTTCGACTCATTTTCTTTCGTTTTTCCTTATTTCCTTCCTTCCTTCCTTCTTTCCTTCTCCCTTCTTTCCTTCTTCCTTCTTTCCTTCTTTTTTCCTTTCTTTTTCTTTTTTCTTTCTTTCTTTCTTTCTTCCTTTCTTTTTTTCTTTCTTTCTTTCTCTCTCACTTTTTCTCTTTCTTTCTTTTTTTCTTTTTTCATCTTTCTTTCTTCCTTCTCTCTTTCTAACTTTCTTTCTTTCTTTCTTTTTTCTCTCTTTCTTTCTTCTTCTCTTCCTTCCTTCCCTTCTTTCTTTCACTGCCCCGATTCATCTTCCTTCAATCTCCCCGCGTATCAAAAACACTCGTGCCAAGATTTATCTCAATAACCTTAATCATATAACACCACATTTAATCCCAAATCCAATAAATGTAATACCATAGTCGCTGATCTATAAAGTATATTGCGCTTATGAGGATGTCTGACAAGTTGTCGGTCATAACTTCTAACTCGATATTGGTTAGTATGGCTAGCTACATATTTTCGAACTGTTTGCAACGTTCTACTGTCAAAATTGTCGCCAACTATCTAACGCATTCGTTTGCTTTTCGCTGGTTTGAAAAATCAGTCGGAAACGCACTTGATCAAATGAATCCCTAAATTCGTCTTTTATTTTTTGTTTGTTTTTGTTTTATTTTTCTTTGCTTTTTTTCTCACTAAAGTTTTTTCTCAGAAATATATTTGGATCTGAAAATTATTTTATTATTTTGTAATATGTTTGATAGGGAGTTTAAGTTTATATGCGATTTTAGCGGTCCAAATGCAAGTTACTGCCCGTTTTCCGGCGCCAGATTTCCGAAATGGCATCTTGTATTGTCTATCTTTGACTTCTATAAATATTCATCGATCCATTATTATGCTTGATAGTATTTCTAACGGGATTCATTAGACTAGCGCTTTAGAATGTCATGAATAACGATAATAATGAATAGAGGTTGAACGTTGAACGTCATCGTTCCATCGACAACACGTCCAACAAAAAGGGTTTCAGTCTAGGAACTAGGGCGTATGAGTTTACAGCTGCCGTCTTGAATACTGTGGAGTTTATTCACAGTGAAGTTAATTTGTAAAAGTTCTGTCACCCATCGACTTGTTTGGACCGTATATATGTGTATATGAACCTACTGAATATTCACTTGGAGTCGCAGACGAGGCTTGGTTAGTTGAACGAGACGCGCTGTGCGAGACCCTAGTGGAAACTATATACTAGCCTTACTAGCGTCACAATTTGGAAGCTATTGTAGCTAAAAATCGGGTTGAAGGAGAATGGAGCTGGTTGTCTCAAATATCGTTCTTTTAGTCATATCATGTTTGGTTGTTCTGGCTAACGGGTTTGTTTGCGTCTTGGTTATCACTCGTAAGAAGCTGCGTACGTATACAAATGGTTTTGTCGTGTCCCTAGCCGTATCGGATATATTGAGTGGTGGAGTGTTCATGCCTACTTCTGTTCTTATCCCCGACTCAAGGGTAAATGGTCATGTAGCAATGGTAGTCATCGCTTCAAGCACGTTGAATCTCAGCGCGGTTGCTTTTGAGCGCTACCTCGCAGTCGTCCGTCCACTAGCTTACAAGATTACGATTCAAAACTCCTTTACTCGTCTTGTATGTGCAGTTTGGAGTGTTGCTACGGTAATGTCCATTCTTCCAGTTATTTGGGACGCGAATGCTAACCTTCTAGTACACAAAATCTACTTATCCTGTGCAGTGGTGTTATTTCTAATCATCCCTCTCATTTTCATCTTCTTTGTCTATTCTTTCATCTTCATGAGACTTCGTCGACATGGACGAATCCTGCGCAATCTGCAAGCGACGAGAACGAAACTAGATGAAGCAAGAAGAAGCCGTCGCGAATGCAAAACAGTTAAGCTATTTTTTACAATTCTGGCTGTTTTCAGTACTTGTTGGATACCGGTTATATACATGACGTTTGTGGTAGTTGCTGAACGATTTGATCTCATCCCGGTATATCTACCAGTAGTTTCACACTTCAGTATAATGGTATCATCATTTGTTAATCCGTTTCTTTACACATTCATGAAACAAGACTTCTGTCAAGAGGTTAAATCTCTTTTTCTGTGTAAACTGTTCAAGAGGGATACGGGAGAATTGCGTGAGGCTACAGGAAGTCTTGTCTTGTACACCAAGGCACCTTATGGAGGCAACGAGGAAACGTACTGTAGAAAAAAAATTTAAACTATCCTAAAAGATCTAAAACTTAGGAAAAAACGGATCTAGAAGTTTCTTTCAAGACAAACAAATGAACGTACAGAAATATATACATAAAAAACAACTAAATATCGCGGCAATAGTTAGTGTATAATAAAGGCTTAACAGCAGGGGGCGAATGAGCTATATGTATTTCGTATAAACATTTATAAATTTCCATTCGAGTACGCTAAAAACTTTTGATTTAAAACTCTATATTTAAAACTAGAACCAATAAGTGAACATGGTGCCATAATCTAAGTTCTTCGTCGTTTATTTTTATATAGAAGTCCATGAGGAAATGGATAGATTTTTTCGCTTCAGTTATTCAATAATAGATTATGATGTAAAAAAAACCAGTCTTTTTATGAAAATTTACCGACGAAGTATAAACACTTTAGTCATTCTCCTTTGATATCAGTCATCTCAATAGGTTTCGTAAGACTAATGTGTTTTTTTTCTTCACTTCTAAATCATTAGTCAAGCGTTCCTTAAGTCATAATTTAGAAGCTATACAATTAGGCTCGTTTTGCTTGATTTCAAGATCTTGTTTTTAGACTCTTTTAATATTCTATTTGGCTGATATACCTATTCGGAATTTTCCCCCATAAGCCACTTTGAAAGGCAATTACAGTAATTACTTGTGATGAAGAGCCTTAGTAAGATTGATATTGCTATTCTCTTACGATAACAAAGCAAAAAGCGCTAAACGACTTCAAGGTGTTAACAATCCTTTTCGAGAACAAAAATTCAGTGATTTACTGATCTCTATAGATTATGCGGTTTTGATCGCCAAATCTTGCGGATTTTCGGTTTTGTCAAGGAGATTACACCGTTTAATCCTATCAAACTCCTTATTTAGTTTTTCTTGAATAAATTTGTCATTTCACGATAGATCCTCCATCACGGAAAGCCGTGGTTAGTATAGATGGACGTAAAGGCAGCGTTTCAGAACCCGAAAAACCACACAAACCTTACCGCTTTAATTGAGCGGTAAATCTAATTTTCAATTAAGAAAACTTTCAAGTTTGGTCGAATTTTAAGGTTTTAAGATCAATACAAGAAAAAGTTGATTGAATTCGGAAGGAAACTAATGGAAAAAACTAATTCTGAGCTGATTTTCGACTGGACTACGGTTTGAACACAATTATCAAAGTGACGCGAAAAAGCAGAGATTTGTCGGGAACGTCGAAAATGGTTTGTACAAAAACGATATTCTTAATTAAACTTCCTTCTTCAACTAAATAAGAATAGCACATTTAGTTTGAAAAACAGGAATTAAAACTGAGTTTACATGTCAGTAAAGTGTTAGAGATGTCTTCATTTATCAGTTATTGAAATCTTTAAGGAAATTGGGGCTGATCTAGATATTAACCAATGAAAAGATGATTCTGATGATTACGTCACTATTCAAATATTCTCTTTGCGTTTTTGTTGTTGTCACTTTAAGAAAAAGACCCAAACTTTCAAATTTGGTTAAAATTATGTCACCAATTTTAGACTTATTTTCAGTGGAGAATGTTTCTATTAACTATTGCTTGAAGGATTTAATTTGAATTTTGAGATGAATGGAGGGATTTGATGGCAGCAATATTAATGTAAGATTCTGGGAGTCATTGTCAAGTCACATAGCTAGTTGTGATGACGTAATCTGATGGTTCTTTTGAATGACAGTTCAGTTTACATACAGAAATCTATTAGATAATCAAACAAAACAAAGTGACAAAATCCATTGGCAAAATTGTTAGGTACAATACACCGAAGCGAAATATGGCGACCAATTTGAATAACTATTGTTCTGGACTGACTAGCCTCGTGTTGAAGTGAAAACAGAAAAGAGTTTTTATATGTATGAGAGGCAAGTCAGTCCAGAACAATATAGTTATTCAAATTGGTCGCCACATTTCGATTCGGTGTATGTCGATGTACTTAATTTGCACCAGTATGGTGTCACATATAAAGAAACACTCCACACATCTTCTCTACTCTATACGACTCAAGCGTGACTTTAATTCTATATCAAAATATAAATCTATTTTAAATTACAGGGGTTTCACGGCAACCTTATTGTAAGCCAAATCAAAACAATTGGCGTTTCTTTAATTTTTTTGGGGGAAATAAATTAAAAGCGGCTTCATGCAAAAATATTACATGGTTCACACCTCACAATACAACTGCCAAGAAACCACGTATACACGTGCTCTAAGCGTATGCTCGGGGATTAAAAAGTGAGATAATATTTTGTAAAACATGTTATATTTTAGTTGTATTTTTCTTGTCAAACACAATTTTCATTAAATATTCAAGATCACGTACCGTTAAGCGAATTTTGAGTCAAATATACCAAAAAAATGCATATTTTACAAAATACTGTCCCACTTTTTAATCCCCTGAGCATGCGCTTAGAGCAGTAGCGCGGAATGCTTGATGCGTGTATAGTTTGTCCGATTCAAAGAAGATACGAGAATAAGTTAAAACCGAAAGAACTATGGGGAATAGCTCAATGTACTAACAAAGGCTACGTCGGCTACCAGTAAAAATGAATGTTTTCAATATTCACCTAATAAACAGATAATACAATAAAAAATGATTGGAAAAGGCTAAACAAAATATTATGATTTCTCCGTGTCCCCAATCAGTTATTCTGCCTTCGGCATTGCTTAATTGGATCCTCGCCTCTGACAAATCACGGTTATGGCGGAAAGTAGAATATTCTATAATTGTTTTATTATTTCACGGATATTATTGCTTTTGTGTGTGTACGTGTGTGTGTGTTTTTTTTTTTTGGGCTCTTTTTCAGTTCCCTTTTAAAAGGTTCTTCATTTCCGGATGTCTTAAAGAACATTATTACATGAAATTTGAGCGACATTTTATTTCGCGATTTTTGGGATTTCGGAAAAATAAGTATTGCAAAATATAATGACGCGAAAATTAAGTGACCCTCGATTTTTAAGAAAGTAAAGAATTTAATGACCATTCAAAAGCATGGATGATAGACGTTGTTACTGAGAACCAAGTACTAGCGCTTATTGATCCTGATCAACAATGAATGATTGGAACATGTATTCAATATACTAAAGTAAAAACAAAAGAACTTATGAGAACTTTGTTTTAATGGTACGTACTGTAGTATAGAGGGTTTCCTAAACGAATTTGGGCATATTTGGAAACAACTTGTAAAGGATTTATTCAATAAAATCGTGAAATTAAAATGATCAAGAATATCATGTTTTGGCAAAATCGCGATATTAAAGTTTCACGAAATATGCGACCTCCAAAATCGCGAAATTAACGTGTCTCGAAAAGTTCATGTAATAAGAGCCGCCATGTTAACATCAAACAGCAATGCGCATGCTCAACCCGTTTTCGAATTTTTGTCCTGCGAATGCTCAGATCGATTGTGTTTTTAACTAGATATTTTCATTAAGTGTTTTTCTAACTGAGGAATGTTTAAATTTAGCGTCCAATTTATTCTTCACCATGCGATGAATAGATCCAAAAGTCTATTCGCTTCCATCTCCTACCAAGCTAAACAAACATATCTTGTTATCTGATAATTCTTGTTTATTTTGATTCAATTGTAAATGTTATTTGTAAGAAAGACCACACAGAAATCCAAACTTATCGATTCAGCTGTTTTACTTGATTAGTTTATTCAGTAGTTAGATGATATCAAGCTAAGAGCGCCGCTAACTATTCAAACGACTCAGTAGGACAAAACTGTGAACACACGCGTCAGTTTTCCCGCCAGAAAAACAAGAGTTTTCCCGCCATTAAAATGACAGTCGTTTCGTATGTTCGCCGTTCTATGATTTTTCATTTCCGCTTCTTACTAGCTAAAAAACAGAAATATGTTCTTGGTAGTTTTTAACTTATTTATACAATCTTTTGTTGAGGTAGAAAATAATTTATTGATCGAAGATGTACAATTGCTAATGCGAAATTATTACTTGAGTGCAACCCAGACGTTGAAGGATGCACTTGGCTTTTGAAATCTATAGACTTCCGCCAGCGTAGGTGGTTGAGTGGATTTGGAAATTCTCCGGGAAATCATATATGAAGAAAGAAAAACATTTGAATTAATGGGAGCTTCGGATTTCAATGGTCAGATATAGTTTGGCAAGAGCGAAACAAAATCCGTTCGAAGTGCCCGCAAAGTTAATAAAATTGAAAAGAGTTCTGTTTCCAATTGAGTTATCTTTCTCAGTAAATTCTATAGTCTAGAATTAAATTGCTTTAATTTTCATTGAAATCGGAACATAACAAAGTTAAGACCATTTTAAGATTCCAGCTGGTAACCTTCAAGAAACTTCCATAGATGAATTAATAGCTAGATTTTTTTATTCGCTTATGGTGAATTTTACCGCGATAATTATCGGAGGGGGCAGCTAAAACTAAACAGGTTAAAGTTTGGTTTGTCTCTGTTTCTAAAAGGTAATGGAAAAAGAATCATTAATGTAATAGGTGATCTGACAGAAGCGAATTTCTAACGAGAAAATAGCGGAAGACATGATTTGTTTGTCATCGAATGATGGAATCTTTAACGATAGGGATCATGATTACGTTTTTAACATGCATGTTTATAAGCAGATTTCAAGCCTTTGAATTCCAATCCCAGGGAGATTGTTTCTGGAGAAACCACTTAATATCACTAAACTAGCCAAGGTTAGAAGTAAACCAGTCCCTCCTCACCCTCAGTTCATGGAACACAGGTAGCCCAGTAAATTCAGGAGTTGTTTGATTTTGGCTTAATAAACTGAATACTATGAATAAGACACGTTCGATATCTTAAAATTCAGACTTGATTTCAAGGCTTTAGTCGTATGGTACTTCATGTATGGTAGATATACGTGGATCACCAAATGAATTTGTTGGCAGGAATAACTAATGTACCATATATGACGTTCCTATATACCTTTCGTCAATCAGAAAACTTTTGGTTTCTGAATCTACAGCACTATATTTACTGATCCTTTTGAGGTTTAACGCAATTTTGAACATTCTATTCCAAAGGGTCTCGGTATCGTGCTAGAATATTAATATCGCGAACGTGGTCAATTAAATAAATAAGTAATAAATAATAATAAATATTGTACATGCTATTACATATTATTGCAGCATATCCTAGTGTAATGACGGCACCCTTACAGGCAACATCTAGTATCTTAGACGGATGTCGTACACTGTACAGCATCACCATAGTATTCGGCCAGCGGAGCTACGCCAAAATAGTTAAATGTGATTGGTTGAAAGCGTCACATTGCTAGCAGCGATGCAGATGTGTCCACACGGTGATATTCATTGCGCACAGTCATACCGTTGACCTTGATTCTGCGGCTTTCTCGGGATTAAAGTTTCGCGCAACTGTCGCAACGTGGCGCACGGTGTGTAGGGAACTTGACCTTCTACTCAGCAACCACTCGATTAGCCGTTCTGAGGTTGAGCGGAGAAAAACTGGGTCGAGTTAACATTACAGTGCACTAGCTCTGGAACCGTCTTAGTAGACGAAATAGACGCCATCTTGGAAATATGGTCCCTAAAACAGTCCCATAATGCACTGTAGTGTCAACTCGACCCACCTTTTGGGTAGGAAATTAAAAATGGCGTAAAGATTTGATAACAATTATAACGTAGAGGATTTGCACTATAAGGTGATGGCAGCCATGACAGGACCGGAGGCAGGAACAATAGAGTCTTTTCCCCTTGGAAACTGAATTCTTTCTCGTGCAAATCATATTAGACCAGATACAATTGTTCCTGCCTCCAGTCATGGCTGCCATCACATGATGGTGCAAAGCCTCTATTCACTATTTCATTGATGTGCTCTTTATTGGAGTATCATTTATTAGACGTTTCAACTGACTCATTTATCAATCGAGCCGATTATAACAATGTTAAATGGGTGATTTTTGCACTGATTTGTTAGTTAATTAGTGAAATACCAGATCTAAATCTACTTGAATGGATCTGTGTCTAGCTTTGTGCACATATTTGGAGATAAAACCTTTCCAAGTTCTCTCGAAAATCCTAGAAATGTCAACATAATTGTAGGATATTTTTGGTATGCGATGTACATTCTTAAATGTCTTCGCAATTTTAGGGGTTTTTTGTGTTGGAATTTTCCAGTCTTTTCAAAAATATTTATGCTTCTGTAGATAAATATTTCCTAAAAGAAGAGATATCTGAAAATTGTGCGTTTATTTGTGACGTCATTCTATATAATTTACATAAATCAAACTTCAAGCTGAAAACCAGAATGGTACTGAAGAGAATGTAACGCTTAAAATGGCTGATATCTTGAAGGCATTCTTTTCATACATTGTTTAATTCAATTTTGGTTTCATAATATTGAGAAAATTATCAGAATTGTTTTTGGGAAAAACTACTTAGAAACTTCCATCAAACCATATTTTCGTTGTAAATTCTGTCCGCATTTTTCAATTCCTCTATTAACAAATTAACACACCGAGTAAACGTTTTGCGAGTAAACTTTTTGTAATTTGTTATTTCTAGTTCGGTGTATGTATCTAGTCTCATATAATCCCGTTTGACGCACAGATTTCCCTAATATATTTATATCTATATTTGGCCAAGTTAACCTTTTTGAAATTTTACTCATTGACAGACAACATTTTCGATAGCATAACTTCAATTTTTTCCTCTAAGCTGTAGGTTAGTTAATGAGTTTAGTTATAAGATATCTTTTATGAAATAAGTCAACTTCTGTTGTATTTTCACTCCATTTCAATCCTCATGTCATTGTATATCTCACGTTCGTGACTTGTAAGTCAGCAAGAGTTCTTTGCTAGTAAGTTCTTATTTAGGAGCATTTGTTTTTAAACAGCATGATAAAACTGGTTTTGAGGGAAACATCTGGTTGAATTTTGGGTTTATTTTTTCGTAGGCTTGATAGGTGGGTGTTAGAACGTTCTTGTAGGGGATTTAAGGGATCAGTGAATGTACGTGAAGGAAAATGTTCGAGTGGAAAATTCAGGAATTGGAAATGAAATCATGAATCGTGTACCACTGCACGGCGAGAATTGTCATTTTGTGTTTTATGTATTCTTTCATTCATTCTCACCGGCTGTTAGTCATTAATTCATTCGTTCATTCATGTATTTCATTCATTCTTTTTTTATTCAGACATTCTTTTTACTTTCTTTCTTTCTTTCTTTCTTTCTTTCTTTCTTTCTTTCTTTCTTTCTTTCTTTCTTTCTTTCTTTCTTTCTTTCTTTCTTTCTTTCTTTCTTTCTTTCTTTCTTTCTTTCTTTCTTTCTTTCTTTCTTAAGCTTCTTTCTTTCTTTCTTTCTTTCTTTTACCCAAATTCAGCTAGATGTCTAGATTCAATGCGCCAACGATATTTTTATTCCTAATTGAATTGAACTGAAGTTCATTTATCAAATTTATCAAGATTATCGCATAATCCTCTTGAGGAAAGCATTTCCGTGTTATATAGAAGTTCCCGCCAGTTCCGACGCCATAGCTTTTCAACAAATGCAGTTTGTACGTCCTTACACGTTCGAGCATGCGCAGTAAGTGAACTCCTTCGAGCGCGCGTCTAATGTTTTCCCGCGCAAAGTATGTTTCCGGTGAAAGGTAGTTATATGTAAAAATACTTGATCTTTTTTGACAACTACGTTGAAATAATTGACTTTAAAACCGATAAGAAGATATCAAAAATAAACACTGTCTAAAAGAAACAAAGAACAATTAAAAAAACACCCACACATTTACACAAACAGAACGAAAAAATACATTCGTCTTTGATATTTTAAGCCACTTTTAATTCATTTTTCAATAGTTTCAATTCAATTCAGTTTTCATAGTTTTCTTCGAAAAAGTACCGTTTATTTTTCTATATTTCGATGATAATATATTTACCAATTTTTAGTTATAACGGAATGTCTCAGCAAAAAGCATGTCATTATGATTGGGCTTCCTTTGCCCTCAGGGTAGAATTAGCAGAACTCCCAACCTCTTTGTTTAGTATTAACACTAAAAATTCTTAAAGCTTGATCAGCGAAGTGACGTGGCTGGTTTATTTCCAAACAAATGCAACCGTAAAGACGGAGTGGCTTCCTGGCAGCCATTTGTTGTGTAAGATTTTTGAATGGCGAGATTTTATTTCCTAAAGGAGAAAATATTTGTGTATTGCGCAACAACATGGCTGCCGTGGAATTCATTTAAAGCTTTGCTACCAATGTGAAATCGTTTGCTTATACCAAGAGTCATTTTCGCTATCGTTAGACGCGAGTGGTAACCGAGAGAGGTCCCTTTCTACAAGTGGGGAACGATAGTCATATTGTAGTCCGGCGTACCATATCTTACCGTAACCGTTATTACGCGTTGTGATTGGATGAATTACTGGAAGACAATGAGAAGCCATTTTAATATTATGGCATGTCGTAAGTGAGTATGTACATTTCCCACTCATACGATAACCATTCTTATTTATGGGAAACTATCTTAATGTTATGTCATGTCGTACCGTGTACGTGCTGTAAGTCAGTATTGTATGTTTCCTACTCATACCATAACCATTCTTATGGGAAGCCATTTGAATGTTACGGCATGTCGTTCTGTGTACGTGCTGTAAGTCAGTACCGTATGTTTCCCACTCATACAATAACCATTCTTATGGGAAGCCATTTCAATGTTACGGCATGTCGTACCGTGTACGTGCTGTAAGTCAGTACCGTATGTTTCCTACTCATACAATAACCATTCTTATCAGAAGCCATTTCAATGTTACGGCATGTCGTACCGTGTACGTGCTGTAAGTCAATACCGTATGTTTCCCACTCACACAATAACCATTCTTATGACAAGCATACGAAAATCACTCTCGAACAGTTGCACTTTTTTGCTTCCTTAGGAAAGCTTTCACGAACTTTAGGGGATATTATAATTAGCATGATGTCGAAATAACTGTTTATTTATCATTATCAAACATTATTTAACGCTGTGATTATACATCACTAAACTGATTACTTTTTTAGTTATTAATGAAGCACTTCGAGAAAATTGTACTACAATTGTACACAATTACTTTAGGAATTCATTATTTACATGATTAAAAATATTGTTTTTGTGCGAAGCAAATTCACTCAAAATGGGCTAAACATTTAGTTTCTTATTTATGAGGGTTTTATGTGTCATCAATTGTATTAGGCTTGGTTCTTAAGCATTATGACTGTTTTTGTTACATTAATGTTAACTATAAACTAAGGCAGATCTTTCTGGATGAGATATAATGTAGCTTTTCATTTTAGACATTCATAAGATTCATAAGATTCGTTGTTTTGCGTGAGTCATTATTCAGTTGTCAAATCCAGAGACTCCTGACAAAACCGCTCAATGCGCGCAAGATTAAGTTAGAATTTAGAATTTCTGAATAGTCCCTTTCACAGTTCCCTGCGCCTTGAAAGGTAGCCGTGCCTTTGTATCGAAGCGAGACGAACGGCGAGCTTACAATGATAGAGACATGTGAATAATTGTCAAAGGTGCCATCTACCAGTTCACGCCCCCAGTTATCCAACTGTCTTTCCTTTATTCATTCTTTCTTTTATGTGTATTATAAAACTATCTTACTCCTGCAGTGATTTTAGTTCTAATTTGTTAAATTGGAGCGTAGTTACGCATGCGTACCAATGTTACTGCTGTGCATGCGTGGGACTTAAGTGAATCTGTTGAGTTTAGACCCAGAAAATGGTATGTGGGTTGTATGAGAGTTTTTGAGAGCTTTGAAATCCGAGACGGACAATCAATATCAATATTAGATTAATTTCGAATTAGTCAAAAAAAAAGCTTTCTTGTTTGATAGCGAGGAGCATGTTTACAATTTTTCAGATAGTGCGGTGCATGTGTAAACTAGATTAGTGCATGCCTAAGACCTTGTTTCCTCATGTGCTTTCAAGTGTACATGTTTTTAACGTGCTTATTTTGTTTCCAAATAAATCACAATAACAGCGACGTCATGGTCAAAACATTGTTGTAGCTAATAAAGCCAGTGAAAGCTAAGAAAAATATAGGAAAACGTGTCTTAAACAACAGGAAAAACAAGAAAAAAACAGGTTTTGTGAAACCCGGTAAAAACACTAGGGAATAAATAGACTTATTTGTACTACTAGGACGAAAAACATGAGACACATAAACAAAGGAATTTTTATATAGATATGTTCATATAAAATGTCCAGAGGATTGTTTGTAGTGAGAGTAAATGTCAGTATTTGTATTTGAGTATTTGTAGTATTATAGAGAAGAGAAGAAAAGAGAAGGGAAGAGAAGAGTAGAGAAGAGAAGAGAAGAGAAGAGAAGAGAAGAGAAGAGAAGAGAAGAGAAGAGAAGAGAAGAGAAGAGAAGAGAAGAGAAGAGAAGAGAAGAGAAGAGAAGAGAAGAGAAGAGAAGAGAAGAGAAGAGAAGAGAAGAGAAGAGAAGAGAAGAGAAGAGAAGAGAAGAGAAGGTTCAAAGGTTCAAAGGTTCAAAGGTTCAAAGGTTTTTATTTTTCCACACACAAAAAAACAAAGAATTACAAAAATAGAAATAAGAATGAAGTGGAAAGGTGCAGGAGGTACAACCCAAGAGGGGTTAATTAAGAAAGATCCTGCACCAATGTACACAATGTTAAAGAAATAGTGAATGGCGGATTGTTTTAATGACAATTAAATAGGAAAATTAAAATCAAGCATTTTCAAGAAGAGAAGAGAAGAGAAGAGAAGAAAAGAAAAGACAAAGGGAAAACATGATCTCTTATTTTACAAGTGAATCAATATACTAAAAAGATATTCTTTCACCGGTCACTATATGTATTCATTGGCTCTAATGCACCGGAAATATTTTGCCATTAAGTTCTCCTTTATTGCTGTTAATTAAAAAAAAAAAAACCCACATTCAGTGTTTGACACTTTAAACT
Organism: Anthopleura xanthogrammica; assembly: GCA_964019055.1. NCBI lineage: Eukaryota > Metazoa > Cnidaria > Anthozoa > Actiniaria > Actiniidae > Anthopleura > Anthopleura xanthogrammica. The sequence continues at coordinate 15,550,741 of OZ025209.1, read as the reverse complement.
TTGTACCTTGAACAGAATCAAATAATTCAGTTTCAGAGACGTATTCGTTGATCCATGATATTATTTTTGAATGTATTTCAATCGAGACATTTACTCAGTCTAATAAAACAAGGACCTCACAGAGTATAGTGACTAGTTTGAGCTGCCTTACTAAATGCTACAAATGGTGGCAGAAGGCTTTAAAACCGAAAGAAAAGCACTTTAAAACTTTCACAGAGGGTGTTAATGCATCACTAAGACGATTTTATCATTCCCAATAAAAAAAACACTAAATTAATGTCGTTCATACTGTTAACGTCGTCTGCGAAATCTCATTATTCAACAGTGTTCGGCTTATCAATAAACCGTTTTTTAAAAGATCTCCAAATTCATTAACCCCGTCTATACATTTGCTCCTTTACTGATTTCTTTATGAATGATAAGATTTCTAACAAAGCTTTTAGATTGTCTGTTTCGAATGCCATCCAAAAAAATAAGCCATCTTCTATGACCTTATTACGCATGTGTAAGCGATACACTGCTGTATTTTGCCCGCAGGCTCGTGCTCGTGGTTAGTTCCGTGGCTATCTATTACAATACGAAGCTGTTACAAGACCCATTAACTAATAAAATCTTCTTGACGTAAAATTATAATTCAGGGATTTAGCACTTCAGTCGATGACGAGTTAAGCGTTCAGATGTTCCTCCTATATCCACTTAAAGACCTGTTTCCATGGCTACGACAGAAAAAACACGGCAAGCTGTCTATCGGTGATATTCGCTCGAGTCAAAATCAAAAAACATCCTTTCGGAAGCGTACATATTGGTGTTTGAAAAATGTATGATGAAATGAAGTGCTTTAACCCCGAGTAGGTGCTGTCTGGATCTTTTTTTTCATTAACTCGATAGATAGTTTATCAGAAAGTATCAATAACATTAGATATATAGTCCAACTTGAAATCTATCCTAACCAAAATCTCTAGAAAATTCGAATTCCTATCCCTTAATTATCAAGATCTGTTAAGCTTCTACTGACAAGAGACAAAGATTAACCAGCTAATACTGGTTTAAGTACTCCTCCTTATTAGATATTGATAGTTTCAGTAACTCCAACCCTCTCGAAGTTTTATGCTCAATATTACTTGTGAATTCTCGTGTCGAAGCAGTTAAGCTTGGCTGTAAGGAGTAATTTGAGAGCAGTTGAGATGTAAGAAGAAATCCCTTTTGAAGTGGGTGGAAGGCTATGCAAATGTTAAGCAAACGTGCGCAAGACTCAATAAAAAAATGCAAAGCTTTGTTCAAGTTTATTTTAAAAGCTTTATTCTTGAGTTTTTTTTATAGCAAATGATTCGTATAGTACTTCTGGGTATTGTTTTAGCGAGATGTTTCACGACCACTGGCAATTCCTTGAACTGGCTCGAAACGATAAGAGTTGAACTGAAAGGGGTAAAAAGTGGGTGTTTCTTATCTTGTTGACTCTGGAATTAAAGGCTACGACGACATATTAAAAGCTGGGATAGAGATGAAGTGCTGCTTCATTGAGTCAGACATTATTTTTGCAGGCGAAATAAAGTCAGCATGAAATAGTCTGAGCCCAAATTATCCAACTTATCTCTTAACTCGATAAACAACACATTCACGAAAGAAAACTATAATTATTCAATATTTGAATCTATATAGACAAGTTGAAAACGAAGATATAGTGATATTTTTTTCGTCTTCTACTGACTGGCTTTGCGATATCAGAGCTCCAAGGAAACCGAAGTTGTAAAAGCACTACTGACTATCTTGCCTTGCCACTTTGTCTGGCCTCAATGACGTTCGGCAACACTCGGCTCGGGGCGTTAAGCCTTTCTAAAACGAAAATTTCAGGGGGAAAATACTTAAAATTCCGGCTAAGTCCAAATCCTTTTCAAAAATGGTTACAAGTAAAGTTTTCGAAGGATATCGAATCCGATCGAAGAATGTGATATTAAAGCATTACTGCGGACTGTCAGTGATGGTGTAGTGTCAAGTACCACCTCATTGCCGTATCTCTCTATTCATGCGTGTTTTTTTTTATGTCATGAAGTTTTTCCCTGTACAGTGATTACCCTTCCGTTTTGTAAGAAACTCCTGACATGAAAAACTTCCAAATAACCATGCATGTCATTATCTGTGGTTTCCTATGTTATTATTGTTGACCTCGAGTCGCTAAGACTTTATCTTCTCAATACAGTTGAAATATCGCGGGCTTTTGTCCGTCAGGGCTAGAAGCCGACTTGTCGATATCAACTCAGATAATTCCCAAAATGCTAAAACTGCTAACCTAGTTCTTCAAGAATGGATTCAATTGACAGATCTTAAGTCGATAACGTCATTTTGGAATAGTTTTTCCACAGCACAACAAATAGCGGCGAATCTTTTTGAAACTGTTCGGCTCGAAGCCGTGTCTGTAACATCGAGAGATAAGAACCATAGTCCGATATCTTTACGATCGAGTAGCGTTATTTGTTATCTATCTTTCTTCCTACTGTACATAATTTCTAAAAAATCCAATCCTTCCAACGGAAAGTGTAATTTGTCGGGTTTGTTTTGAAAATTGGATAATCTAATCTTATTCCCAGACATTGTTCTTTGGAAATATAGTCAGTCTATGCATGTTCATCAGCTTGATCTCAGCAGGAAAAATTTAAAAAATTCATCCTCTCAAATCCAGTTAAAGTTTTAAAGAAAACTGTTCCTACGTTGAGTAAAATTAAAAATTAAAAAAAGCTATCCCACTTGCAAAACAAACAATTCCAAACATGTAATTAAGATTTGGTCGGAAAAAATAAGATGAATGTGAAACTGTCAAAATAGGAATTTAATTTTGAATTTCAGTACGTTTGGAGTGTAGTTGACAGCAGGACAGAAGGTGCATGTCCTCGAATTTTAATCTCGAATGGTAGAAATGATTTTTTTAGCTTTTTTTTAATGTTCGCCCTCATAAAAAACTAGCGAGCGGCGTCCTCTTAGAGTATGGCATTTACCTTATTTTATCAATCCTTTCATCGATTACTTCTATCATATGTTTAATGTCGTGAGCGATTGCTCGGAAATGTATCCAAAACAAATACAACTGTTCGCCATTTCCCAATACACTTATGAGCCATAATATTCGATAGATAATACATTTATCACAAACAACATAATTTTCTATATTTTCTCTTAGTTTTGTTTGAGCTATAATGATGTGGTTAATTCATTAAAGCTTCTATTTTCAACCCTAAATTTTGGATTGCAGTAATCGTTCTTATCTCCCATTATAGTTGAAAAGAAAAACCATTATCGAGTTTGAGAGCCATCTTCAAGTATTCTTTATTAATGATCAAGTTTGTTTTCATATATATATTTATATTTTCACGACGATAGAACTCTGGCTAATAACTGTTTTAATGTTTTGTTTTCAGTGTAGTATTATTTGTCTCGAAAAAAAAGATTCCCCGCGTAGCTAAAACTTTGCAGTAACTCAAAACTTTGTCGAATGTAGAATTGTCTTCAGCTTTGTCTGACTATACCCAATTCTCAAGACAATACACCATCAACTAAGAAATTCAATAACTGAGTGCTATGACTCGCTTATTTCTCTAGAGGCCTACTCGAAGCTTTGTCTCTTTATCAATTATTTTATTTTTTTTCCTTTTATGATTTTTCCTGTTTTCATCGAGTCACTTGGCGCCGATGTCATACTTGGCCGGTCGCTCACCGTAATGTTTTTCCTTCCTTCTTTCCATTTTTTCAACGTTCTCGGTATTTTTTTTTTAATATACAAAGTATTTTCAACAACTATCGGATTTGCTTTCTTCCACAACACTTAGGAATGTAGCTTTTGTGGTTCTCAAACTTTCATGAGTGTATCGAAGCTGTTTGGGCCTTCCTGTGTTCTTAAAACGTTTGCACGGTAAAATTGCTTTAAGCTCTCGTTGAAAGTCCAATTTCATGAATGTATAGAGAAAAGGATTTACCAGTGATGATAGCATTATACAGAAGTTGGAAATCACGGCTAGAGAATCTGGAACAATGTCAAACCTCCCAGCGACATATGTAAAGGTCATATAAATGACTGGAACCCAACATACTGCAAATATGGCAAGTATGATGAAAAACATTTTGACGGATTTTGATTCTCTTCGGCTTCTTCTTGCTTCAACAAGGCGAGTTCTTGTGGCATGAAGGTTACGCAACAGCTTGCCGTGTCTGCGAAGCCTCATAAAGATGAACGTGTAGACAAAAAGAATAAAGATCAATGGAAGAATAAGGAAGAAAACCACGGCACAAGACAAGTAGACTTTATGAACGAGGCGTTCAGGATCAGCACTCCACATCACTGGAATGATAGATGTCACCATTGATACTCCCCAAACTGCGCAAACCAGACGGACGAACGAGGTCTCTATCCTAGATTTGTAAGCCAGGGGCCTGACGACCGCGAGATATCTATCGAATGCAACAGAACTGAGATTTAAGGTACTGGATGCGATTACCATCATAGAAATATGTCCCCGGACCACCGAATCGGGAATTAAGACTGTAGTTGGCATGAAAATTCCACCGCTTAGAATATCGGAGACGGCCAGAGAAACGACGAAACCATTGGTATATGTTCGTAGTTTTTTACGTGTGATTACGAGCCAGCAAACAGCAGCGTTTGTCAAAGCTACCAAGCATGACAAGACCAGGAGACCGATATTGTAGGCTGTAGGTTCTTGCATGATCTCTCCTTGATGAAATGAGTTGCCAGACGTTGGATTCCAAATTGGTGTCCCTTACGAAAACGTGCTAAAATCCTAGAAAATTTACGATGTCTTGTTATACAGATCAAAGATCCCTTACGTCTTTTCACAATAAAGCTGGAATTGATAATCGTTTTACGACCCCCTATCGCATCGATTGAAGCACCACTTTGGAAGATACAATGCGTCTAGTTACCGATGCCTCATATTCCTTGTGTTGTGTCTTCAACTCCTGCAACTGCCGAGAAACAAGTGACTACCTCATAATCAGCGTTGCAAATTTATATTCGTTGGGAGTTTGAGTTATCGCTCACTTTTTTAATATCTGTTTATTCGCCGGTTTTTTAATGGAGTGTAGGGCCATGCCGGGCCTCTTTGATGCTAATGTAAACACTGTCTGTGATTGGCTGGTCCCGGTAAATATACACGAAGCGGGAAGCCCCTCGTTGCAGCTGCAGTAATGTCCAAAGTAATTCATTCTTCACCGAAAAGTAACTATAATTTACGTTAAAAATATATGTGTTTAAGTTTACCAAATGATGCTAGATTTGCTTTGTACACTTGAAGTGAAATTTGCCACCACTTTTTGATTTACCGCCTTCTTAATGTACGTAGTCTTTCTTCATGGACGTTTTCTTTTTATTTGATGCCTGCCTTCGTTCATTTATCCCACGTTTTGAAATTCCGAAGTATTCAAAATTTTAAATGAAAACCAAGAAGAAATAAAATATTTATTGATAAAGTAAGCGTCTCATATACAAAGCCAAATAATGAGATTTTAATTGTTTTCTTTGAAGTTCAAAATTTTCATCGACTAATAAAAATATAGTTGAAAAGGAACTGTTGTTGTCATAATTTTCTTATTCATGAAGGAAGTTCATCTCAATTTCAAGAAAAAATCTCTTTATTACATCTCTATCTGGAGATTAATTCTTTGTACGTTTATTTTCCGCTTAAAATCGAGCTTAATAAACATTGATAATGGGGTTTTATCTGGAAAAAAACATGGCACGATCGCCTACAATTTATACTGTCAATGCTCAAAAATTTATTTGTAAAATCCCAATTTTTTCATCGTAACCATCCACTTGTAAGTTCATCTTTTGTGTATTATTTTTGTACACCAAAAATAACTATTTACATGTGGTAGCAATATTTATAAAACATTCTGGAACGTCTGACAAGAACTTTGTTGTGCAAGAACTCTTATTATGCATCGCTTTGATGGATCAAGTCGTGGCAAACGAGAAAATGGACAGAAACCAACGGATGTCTGCAAAGCTGTTTGGTTACTTTCTTCCGAATATTCGAGGAGATTGACGTCAAATTCGAACAGATACTAATCGTCACGTATATATGTCTTATATTCGTGCATAAAGCCTCAAGTGAATATATATATATATGGCTATCCCATAATTTATAATATCACTCAAATATTTTCTGATTTATATATATAATATATGTTATGTAAGTCAGCTTTTCCCCCTCTCTTTCACTTGCTTATTCATTCAATCTTCTAAAAAAAATTTCCTCCTTTTGTTTTTTCCTTTCTAGGATTAACCTCATCAAGTTATTTTTTTAGTCCTTGGTTTTCTTCTCTCTCATTCATCCATAATAATTTTCTTTTTTCCTTTTCTTTTCTCTTCTCTTTTTTTTCTTCTATACCATCCCTACGTTGTCTTTAAGTATTTTCCTCTCAGAGTTTTTTCCTTTTAGTCGATTAAGTGTTTTTCATTAAGATACCTTATAGCCTAACAAGTGATCATAAGATACCCTTGTTGAAACAGCACACTTTCGATCCCTTTTGCTTTATTTAACTCTATTTCTATAGCAACAAGTCTGACGCTAATGCATCGAATCTGTCACTAAGTATTAGCATCAAGGTTTGACCTCCCATTATCATCCTCGTTATCATCCTTTTTCTTTTGAATATTAACTGTGAGGTTGATCCTTATCTATTTCACGACTGATCTCTGGCGGCAGCGCTGTCGCGTTGGTCTTAGACACGCTGAAAAGATAGTAAAAACAATAAAAAGACGAAAACTTGCTATCAAACACTATACATTTTCGCCAGCAGTCTAAAACCAAACTCAATACGCGACATTTTTCTGTTGTCTGTGTGTGAAACAGTTGTTTACGTAATAAGCAAATATTTCCAATGTTCACTGTTGTATTATTTGCATTCTTACCTTTTTTTTTCAGAATCGAAGCCAAAACAATAATATTTGATGATGAAAGAATTTCTTAAATAACAGTTTTTCTATGTATGCTTTCGTTGTGCTAACATTCTGAATGGAGGGAAAACTAAAAATTGGACAAAATGGGTACTTTTCACCTGTTATCAAAAACGTTCAAATAAAAACTTTTTTTCTATTTTTCTTTGGCAATGATTGTTACCGGCGTTTTGATGGTAAAAAATTAAAAACGCAGGAACAAACACGGAAATGTTTTAACAGCTTTTCAGTTTTAGAAATTCATAATACAGTGTTTTGATTATAGAACGCCTTTTTTCTTGATTGCTTGAAGATGTTTTTCTCTTTCACTCGACAGAGTTTGGGCTAGTTTTTTTTTTGGCGGTATAACAATGTTACACATATCATATACATATCCCAGATTTCAGTATCGAAAAAAACTAAATGTTTTCTTTGTTTTTGATCCAGTTTTAACTGAGTTTTTGACTAAGAAGTTCCTTGAGCTCTTTCTGCAATTTTTTGCACTGTACTCGTCTTTACATATTCATTTGGATGGGTTCTAGTCTTGATTAAGATTCAAAGCCCGCGTCAGTTCTTAATGGTAGTCTACTAGTAGAAGTGCAAAGCGCTTTGAGCACTACATTTGATGGAAACAGCCGCCAAGTGAAAGCTCGACTTTGCTTTAGTAGCGTGAAATGTAGTTATATTAGGCCAAAGCTCGGATGTAAAATGGCATTTTCACCTTGATGATATAAGTCAGGTCAGCCGTTTTAAATCTTGATTGAAAAGCGATTAATTTACTCATCGCAACCTGCTGTCTGTCTACTCCTCTTGTTAAAAGCATCGAGACTTTTGTTAGATGCGTTCAAGAACTCTACATTATTATTATTATTATTATTATTATTATTATTATTATTATTATTATTATTATTATTATTATTATTATTATTATTATTAATCAAGCCAATTGAAAATTAGTTCGGAAGCAGTACTACTAACTGAGCAGTGATAACCAAAATGTTTCCAAAGCATATCAATTTTTCGCCATTACGATTAGGATACGAGAGATAGAGAACGACATGAGGTTCCACATCACCAACAAACATAACCTTGCACAGCTAGGATGACCTACCCTACACCACCAGGATGACCTTACACCGGCACCAGGATGACCTACCCTACACCACAAGGATGACCTACCTTACACCACCAGGATGACCTACCCTACACCACCAGGATGGCCTATATACCCTACACCACCAGGATGACCTACCTTACACCACCAGGATGGCCTACCCTACACCACCAGGATGACCTATCCTACACCATCAGGATGACCTACCTTACACCACCAGGATGACCTTACACCACCAGGATGGCCTACCTTACACCACCAGGATGACCTACCTTACACCACCAGGATAACCTACCCTACACCACCAGGATGGCCTATATACCCTACACCACCAGGATGACCTACCTTACACCACCAGGATGGCCTATATACCCTACACCACCAGGATGGCCTACCTTACACCACCAGGATGGCCTATATACCCTACACCACCAGGATGGCCTACCTTACACCACCAGGATGGCCTATATACCCTACACCACCAGGATGGCCTACCTTACACCACCAGGATGACCTACCCTACACCACCAGGATGGCCTACCTTACACCACCAGGATGGCCTACCTTACACCACCAGGATGGCCTATATACCCTACACCACCAGGATGACCTACCTTACACCACCAGGATGACCTACCTTACACCACCAGGATGACCTATCCTACACCACCAGGATGACCTACCTTACACCACCAGGATGGCCTACCTTACACCACCAGGATGACCTACCTTACACCACCAGGATGACCTACCCTACACCACCAGGATGGCCTACCTTACACCACCAGGATGACCTACCCTACACCACCAGGATGACCTTAAACCCGCACCAGGATGACCTACCCTACACCACCAGGATGACCTACCCTACACCACCAGGATGACCTACCCTACACCACCAGGATGACCATCCCTACACCACCAGGATGACCTACCCTACACCACCAGGATGACCTACCCTACACCACCAGGATGACCTACCCTACACCACCAGGATGACCTACCCTACACCACCAGGATGACGTCCTCTAATACGTCAAATTTAGGCAAACGTTTTTAACAAGTCTTCCAATCAAGTGTTCGCTGCATATACTTCTTTTCCTACTTCTTTTCCTATCACAAAAAATATTTTATTTTGTTCATGTTCTACTGAGTTGTAAATTAGCAGTCATAACGATATAAGTACATTGTGGCAAATTAACAAAACTGGAGAATTTTTCTCACTTTTAAAAATTAAGGATTCAGGAAATTTAATATTATTTAGCATATTTCTACCAGAAACATAATTGTTTCTTTTCTCGTGCTTTATTTTGATCAACAAACTAAAAAACAATACTGAACGCGAAAGAAAGGAGAGGAAAGACGGCAAGTGGGTTCTAAATATATATCTAGTAAATAAACGATGCAGGGGCTGTTAATGCCCATCAGAAAGCCTCACAAGTGCATCCTTCGCAAGCTAATCGGGTTTATACGTGTTTGACGACATTTATCAAGTTCTATTTTTAATCAGGTATATATTTAAAACGACTCTAGAAATTTCCGTAAGGGTATGATGCCTTTCGTGCGTTGCTGAACAAGTGCCATCTCGTGAGAAGTGATCAAAATATTTGGTTTTAATCTTACGAAAACAGCTTGTAATCTTCATGAGTAGTTGAAGTTATTCAAATAGTCAAGACGCCTTTTGTCTCAAATTCTGCTTTCGTCATATTTCTCAAGCCTTTTGTTCTTATATTAAGGTTGAAAAAGACAACATGCCCTGCGGCTTACAAAGAGATTTTCGTTTCTAAAGTCAAAATAACCCAAAACTGTCTTCTACACCTGCAGTCCATTCAGCGATCGCAGTCAGATATAGTTGCTGGCACAAAATTACTGAGAGTACGAAATTACGTGAACGCGAGCCTAAGGCTAGAAAATTCCGAGGCTTATCGGTCGTAAAAAGTAGGAGTAACGACTATTCAAGGATTAGAAATATCAGTGTAGGCGTTTACATGAATTTATCTTGTTGACACGTTTTGTCTAAATTTATTGCCTTTAGTGTTTTAATCTTAGGTTATCAATGGTAAAGCGTGGTGTTTGAGGGCATAAATTCTTTTCTGCAGAGTTTTGGATGTTGGGGCTATTGTTGTGTAAAAATAGCCCAAAAGGTATGATTATTGCACTCTAAATAAATAAATAAATAAATAATAAATAGATAATAATAATAAATGGGATTTAGCAGTGCCACCTCTATAGAGTAAGGCCCTATGTGCCACGAGGCGCGACGAGGATAGGTAACAGGTAACCAGTATAGAGTGGCTATTCGTTCAATGATTTGATTTTTGCGGAGGGAGGAAAACTTGAGAACTCGGAGAAAAACCCCTCGAAGCACAGGAGAGAACCAAATGCATTTCCTTTCAGCTCAGTCTTGTCCTGTTCTTTTCTTTTCTTTATTTTTCTTTCATCTCTTTTATTTAGCAAATCTTTAGAACTTAAATATATATTTTTAGAAAGACAAGTCTATTATTGTTTTTCTCGCCGTTCACCTTTGATTGTAAAAATAATATATTTTCACGAAAAGGAGTCTAACTAAGGTCTTTTTCACGTACTTAAAAACAATCCTCTGATTACAAACCAATAAACAAGAATACTGTACGTTTTTTAATGTATTTGATAAAATAGAAGCTCCGTTTTGTAATTAATATTCATTTTATTTAACCTTAAATTCAGTTAGTTTATTAAGGATCCGACGCACAGCATGATATCGTTCAAAGCCTTAACTTGCGTGCAGCCCGACTTTTACTCGGGTTACTGCATGCAGACTAGCAAAGCCTAAAAATGGGACATTTAATGAGATTGTGTCAGTACGACATACCTCCAGTCTAGATCTTCGTTCAAAGACAGTCAGAAAAGAAAGGCAACACCACGACAGTAAAAAAAAGCAATAAAATTAATTAGAATGGATTAAACTTTAGGGTCACTAAGTAGAAAAGAGAAGCATACCATTTTTAATATTTAAATAAAATTTAAAGGTCAAAAACAGAAACGACGAAAGAACAAGACCAATAACAAGAACAGTAAAAACAAAAACAATCGATCGCCACGCTGATAAATGACAATAAACACAAAAATAGCACTAAGCAATAGCAACAACAATAACTGAGTTAACGGATAAAGCGTTTAGTTCTGTTAGTTTGAATGTGTGCGTCGGACAAATGCGCTTCCATCGATTTTTCGGCGAAGCTGTGAATACAACTTTTAAACTGACCGTTAAATTTTGGGCAGTGACCTTGAGAATTTAATCAGGAAGTCAAACACGAAGTAAATAATTTTAAATTGATGTCAGTTTAGAACTTTCTAATTATTTAGTCATATATATGTTAATAATCCCCTGACAATTTGCAATGGTTTTTAATATAACATAAGTAAATTTAGCGGTTTTTTCCCCAGTTTTATTATGCAGGTTAGGAAGAACTTTACCCGACTTCAAAAGATTATTATCTCGCCAATTATTTTCGGTAAATGAGTATTAAAGAAAAACTAATATCGCCATTCCTTAGCTTGTTTGCTCGATAATTTAGCATTGAAAAGCCGAAAAATATTTCAAATAATTCTGATAATTATATATTTTTTATGATGTCCGTTTTCAGCCTTGTTGCTTTTTTAGATTACAGCTCAAATTATTAATTTAATTTCTTTCCATTTTAATAACACTCTTTTCGGTTTCACTTCTTTTCTATATTCCTTTCTTATTCTATCTTAATTTGCCAATTCATTTTAATTATCCTACAAAAAATAACAGGTGTTAGTCAAATAGACTTGGTTTCAGTCGTGAAGTTGTTCTTCGTCGTTTGTCCCCTTTGACCGAGTAACTGAACTAAGGGCATGGGGCGAAACGTACTATGACGTCATTCCAGACATTTTTCATTGACTAATTCTTCAACAAAAAGTTGTTATTAAAAATATCGGCATAAGTCAATGTCGTGTATACGTATTCTATAATTATTTCCAAATTAAAATGTATTGTCCTGTCTTTCTAGTCCTTTGAGGGTTTTCCTCAGGATTTTCCGGTTTTCCTCACTCCGTAAAATCAACACCTCTAAATTCTAAACTCCAATTCAATCATTGAATGTTGGCCACAGGTTCGTTAGCAAAAGACTATTACTGAAGTGTTCTCTTTCTGTTTATTTTTATTTATTGTTTTTCAATCAATGGTCATATAATATTCTATAAATAATCTCTATCTCAAAAAAGTATAGCCGCGGTTAGATCGCTGTTAGATCTCGTAACTGTTTAATGTTTTTTATTTTTTATTTTAGAAGCCTTCCTCTAAAATGTTACTGAGTTTTTGTAATACTATAATTCAAAGCCGCTTTATTCAGGTGTAAAGTACTCACTTCAGCTGTTTTAGAAAGTTAAGATGAAAACGTTTTCCTAGCGTTATCTTAGTGATAGATCTAAAAAGGACCCCGATGTTCCTTCCGTGCTCACTTTTATCTTACTGCTATATATCGCTCTGTGAAATCTGGTTCATTAAATGTCCTTTTCATAATAAATCCTATCTATTGGCACTTATAATGAACGAACATTTAAGATATATGAGATTTAAGATTTATCATTCATTCGGGATCTTTTAACAAAGTGTCAGAAATAAAACTGTTACTTCAAACAGGTGTTTAGACACAACAAATTTCAACAACAAAAATTGAATTTTTCGGACAAAAATTTCATCAAACTGAAATATAACTTCTCAACTTTAGTTCAGCTTTATTAGACTTTAGTATCTTAAGTTTTGGTGTGAGGATGTTAGACTGTTGCTTGAAACAGGTAAAATATTTGTTCAAAGAAATTGCGCACCTTTTCGAAAGAAAATTTGCAGATTTTATCTACCATGAATGCCGACTACGATAAGCTCTAATAAAAGTCTTCTGTTTTTTATTTAATTTTGTTATCTTTGATCACACAGTATGAGAAGTAAAACTGTTACTTTTCGCCTTGAACAGGAGTTGGTACACAAAACTGTTCAAAAAAGGTCTAGTTTTTTGGACAAGATTTTCTGACATTTTTCGAACTTGAATGCCTAATATAATTCTAGATCTAGTTCTGCTTTATCTTTGACTTTGTTATCTTTAATCAGAGTGTGTGAAACATAACATATATACCCGATATATATACGATATTTATATGAAACGAGAAGACAAAAAATATAATATGACAACTGCGGTTAAGTAAGAGCCAAAACGCTATTTCATTTCTGTCGGTACAAAAAAAAAAAAAAAAAAAAAAAAACCCAGAAGCCTTGTGTTCGATTGCGGGATGTAAACAAAAATACAACAGTTTCTAAAAAGGTATTTATTTAAAAATAAAACGTTCTTGTTGTTTGTAAAAGCTGTTTTCCTCATGTTGGAGTCGGTATTGTGGAAACTGATAAGGAGATGTTAAAACGATACGTGTTTGATTTTATTCATATAAGCGAAGCTGGACCATAAATGATCCCTACCCCCCCCCCCCCCCTGTAATATAAGAGCTATTACAATTTAGTTACGTAAATTTAAACTCTAGTTTATGAGTTATTTTTTTAGGAGAAAAGTCAAAAGTTTTGAGAAATCAGTCTCTATTGTTCCATGTCGTGATGATCCACTCTATGGTTGATATACTGATGACGTTCCTGTGGATTTTGCGGGCCGGTCCTTTCCCGCCCACTCTCGACCTCAGAGCCCGGTCATTCTTACTGCGCATGATCGACAAAATGGCATGCGCAGTAAGAATGACAGTTCTGGGGTCGAGAGTGTTTCCCTCCAAGAAGCGCGTGCCCCCCCCCCCCCCCCCATATTATGTATTTTTTTTCTTAAAATGGAATGTTTCGTTAGGTTTGGCGTGCTGTTCGTCTTGTTGTGGATACTGGACTCCATTACAGAGGAATGAAAAGGTAACAACGACATCTTCAACAACAATAATATTTTTTATGAGATAGTACTGACTGACTGACTGACGGACGGACGGACGGACGGACGGACGGACGGACGGACTGACTGACTGACTGACTGACTGACTGATTTACTGCCTGATTGATTGATTGATTGATTGATTGATTGATTGATTGATTGTTAGATCTGAAGCTTTACAATATTTTGCCAATTACACATGGGACGCCACCGACTTTGCCGTCAAAGAAGTCACTCGGTACCAGAGCGATCCCGGCCAAGCTACGGCCTACATGTTAGGGAGACTGGAACTAATCAAGCTACGTAATAGGACCGAGAGTGAACTGGGTGATAGTTTTAACATCCGGGACTTTCATTATCAGGTACTATCCCAGGGTTCCTCGCCCATAACTTATTTGCGTGAACACATTGATAGGTATATTCGTTGTGTGAAAGGAGAGATGATTGGAAAAGTTTGTGATTATATCTTGAAGCCTGAGACTGGAAATAGAACCCCAAAAGGTACCCCAGAACAACTATCTCCCAGACCTCCATGGCCGATACGAAAGTATTATGTCTAAGTAACCTCCTACTGTAATCAAGTATTCTTTCTTTATCCTGCCTAGCTTCCAATTGCTTGCTTTCTAGCTTCCTTCCTTCCGTCCTTCCTTCCGTCCTTCCTTCCTTCCTTCCTTCCTTCCTTCCTTCCTTCCTTCCTTCCTTCCTTCCTCCCTTCCTTCCTTCCTTCCTTCCTCCCTTCCTTCCTTCCTTATTTAGTTTATTGATTGCTTGCCTGCTTGCTTCCTTTCTTGCTTACTTGCTTACTTAGTCGAGAAGTTAGATTAACATGGACATAAAGAAGGCAAGGATTCCTATCCCCAAGATACTTGAAAAGGGAAGCCTTTAAGTCATCTAATAAAATTGTCAGGGGAGCTCGAGCAGAAAGCCACGTACAATATATAGATTTATCATATCAAACAAAAAAACATTATTATGGTAACGATTTTTTATTTCAAAGAAATTTTGTTTTTTGCACACTAGATGAAATATTTTTTTGTTTTTTAAAAGTCACAATAAAGCATCTTCATTGCATCTTCTGCTAATCTTCTATCATATATATATATATATATACACATCTACGTATTGTAGTAACATATTATCTTAAAATCAGCAATCCTTTGACCCCGGCCCGTTGTAGTTGGTTTATGCCTATCATAAAACGTATGGCAGATGCGTGAATGCTGCTTGCGTGATTACCATTCTGCGCGCGCGCGACACATTTCTTGATGAAAAGAGCTTTTACTTCGTGTAGTAAATGTACTTGTTGTGCGGGGCGGTTCGGGCGGTTCCACATTCGTTGCGCAGCAAGTTGCACGATTTTGTAGCTCAATTACATATAGTTTGCGCGTGCGTGGTTTGGGTTTCTCTTGGTATTAAATGGTGTCCATATGTTGGTGGCAAGTTATTAGTTGTTCATTGGGTGTGGTCCACACAGAATGTCTTCATAGCTGATTGTATTTTGGAATGAATGAGCAATGTGTCCATGTGTGATTGTCTATGCCATGCAAATGCAAATGGAACTGTATGGAATTCTTTATCAGATGGTCGCACTGTACTTGTTGTGAGCTGCAGATTCCCCCTATTACTAATGACTTCATGGGGAAGGGGTTGCAATTGACCCCCCTCCCACAACCATACCCTCGAAACGACGCCCTGAATTCTAACTACTTTTTATATTTGTGAAAAAATTATGTTCCAATTAAGTTCAAATGATTCATATGCCCTGCAAATTGTAGATCTTTATCCAAACCAACTATAATTTAAAAATCAGAGATGTTTCTTATCCGCGACCTTTTTTGTTTTGGCATGCTGACTCTTTTTACTGGTTACTTTTTTATGGTGTTTGATTACGTGATGGTGATGTGAATGTTTCATGGTTTTTGTCTTGGTGATTTTTGATTTTGTATTTTTCGACTTGCTTAACATTTTAGTGGCCAGCTTGTGGGTCAACAGTCCGTGGCTGGGAGAGGGAATTCTGTAAAAATGAATAAAAAGAAGAATAGAACTTCAATTTCATTTGCGTCTAGGGTGACTTGACATTAGTAGTCAAGAAATAGGCAACACTATTTCTGCGTGTGTCCATATTGAATTATGGATGCTTAAGACGAGGAAATATGAGCAATAAAATCGTGCAACTTGTCGCGCAACATTGTTGTGTTGCAAGTTGCAGAGTGAATGCATGTGGCTCGTATTACTACCCCGTGCAACAACAAAAAATGATGTTGCACGACTTTGTTGCTGAAGTAGAAGCGCTTAATTTCTACTCTCTGCAAAAATGAAAATTTGTTGCGCGCGAGGGGTGGTAAAAAATGACGATCGAGCAACATTCACTCTGCAACTTGCAACGCAACAATATTGCGCGACAAGTTGCACGATTTTGTTGCTCGGATTTCCGCGCCTTTACGGGAGGATGTTAAGGACAAGAGAACAGTAGGTGTAGCGCTGAGGTAACGTCTACTGACACGTATTACACGAAGAGATGAAGGAGGGGGGGGGGGGGGGGGGGGAGAAAGGTCTAACTTACTTGTGTTTCTTTATCAAATCCCAACCCCGTGAATAGAAGTTTTCCTTATCTACTCTGCTTATTGGAGTTCGACGGTATAACGCCGGCTGGAAATTAAAAAAATGTCATAAACACACTTAGAATTGACATGCACTATTCAGGAAGCGGAATTTTGAATCATTATTTCTGTTAGCCATCTTGGATGGCATGCGCAGGCTTCTACAAAGTGGAATTTGTTTGCAATGGAGAACTGGATATTTTTTTCTCACCAATTAATTTCTCTTTTCAAAAATTAAGGCAGCTAGTAATGTGTTAGGTCAAAGCCCACCTTTAAGTCTACGGGTCCAGTACCAGACGTAACCCAGTTAGCAGGGACTGTGGTGAACTGATTTAGCGGTCCACCAACGACTGTCACTTGCTGGGGTGGTACAGCCACAGGTGGAATAGAAAGATCGTAGGAAGTCACACCCTGTAAGGTGACGAACGGTTGACCTGTAAGAGGTGCCGGACGTTTTGCCGTAGGGGTTCCGGTGACAGATGGTGCGGTTGGACGAGGAGGCTGTACTTTTGAACCCGGGGCACCAGAGGCACCAGAGTTACCAGGGGTACCAGGAGTACCAGGAGTACCAGGGGTACCAGGGGTACCAGAGGCACCAGAGTTACCAGGGGTACCCCTAGCACCCGAAGGAGAAGGTGTCACGAATAGATTCATAGTACTGCTGCCTGGCTTCCCCTGACCTTGGCTTTGACCTTGACCTTGGGGACCACCTTGAGAAGGCTTGGCCTGTGTCGGACCACCTAAACCGCCTTGGTTTTTTAATGGGCCCTTGCTTGGTACCTGACCCTGAGCTTGACCTTGACCCTTACCCTGCGGGCCTCCTTGAGCAGGCTTGAGTGGCGAGGACGTAAGAGGTATGATCGCTATTATAGTAGCAACGGGAGTACATGGAGTGGTCGTTGGTTTACCTGTGGTAGTGTTCTTACAGGGTGGAAGACCTCCCCCTGGATTGTTTTCATTCTTGAGTTTTCTGTTCACGTATTTTTCAAGGGCCAATATACGTTGAATCAAGAGCTTAAGCTGCTCATTCTCACACTAAATCAAAAACATCAAGTATAACATACAAAATCATCAGTAAAATTATTCAAAATAAAATAACTCGTAATCCAATAATTCATATGCATTCTGATTGGCTACACTGCTATGGGACTGGTTTACCAGTGATAACCAAACTAGCAGACAAAAAGTACTGAAATGAATCTGATGGTCGCCGTCTGCCCTACGTTATTAATAAGGAACAGCAATTTAGCCACAGTCAAGATATACCATTTGCAGTTATAATTCTTAGAGCAAAGGCAGCACATTCTGCATGCTCAAATATATTTCCAGGAGTTTGGTCCGGGGCTTGAACGCACGCCTCCCGCACAACAGGCCGTTGCCCATCCCAGCCAAGCCGGTGGCAGTTACGTAATAATGTGAACTTGATACGAAATTCGTTATTGCGCAATAATATATGTAGGTTGATTTGCTGTCTAAATACCTGCGTTCTACTGCATACTCCTTTTAAACCTTGGTCTCCCTAGAAGTAGGATGATAATAAGAATACGTTGAGACTTTATGAAATAGTCAACACAGAAAGTCAGGATGGCCGAGCGGTCTAAGGCGCTGCGTTCAGGTCGCAGTCTACATCTGTAGGCGTGGGTTCGAATCCCACTTCTGACACTTAATTTTTTGTGTGAATTATTTTTATCATTACGTATTAAATTTGTATTTAAATATTACTTTTTGCTGAATTTTAATTATTCATTTTGTTTGTTTGTTTGTTTGTTTGTTTTTCCGGGATTCCGCAAAATTGAGTTCATTATATTTGACCTAAGTATCTCACATAAATTAAACTTACTTTAATGATACTTGCAAAAACGTTGTCATACAACATTTGAACATTTGTAGTTTCAAGATTAGGAATAAATTCAAAGTACAAAAGAAAGAGTTCTGCTTCAATGATCTTCTTTTGTACTTTTAATTTATTCCTAATCCACTAAACTACAAATGCTCAAATGTTGTATGACAACTTTCTTGCAAGTAGGTGTATATTTAGTTAACTTTTTTTATCTTACCATAGGTCCTTGCAGTCCAGTTGGACCTGGTTTACCCCGATCGCCCTAGAAATAAAAAATGTGAAGATTGGTACTGAGTATCATCTGTGATATCTGCAGTTCTACATGAAAATGTATTGAAGAAATAGAAAACGTGCGAGCGTGCTGTGTGCAGCTATATAGCACTCCGGGGATTGTCAGAACACTAGAGAAGTGTTGAAAAGCACTCCGCTACGCGTCGTGCTTCTCCTAGCACCCCCGCGTGCTTGCATTGATAACTGCAAACAGCACAGAAGCAAGTTTTTTTTATTTCTTTTATAAAATACAAATTAAAATAATAATCGTTATTTTGGATGCGAATGACGCAATATATAGAAAGTTCCCACATGTGCTGTGTGCTCTCATAAAGCACAAGCTCCCAACCAATTGCAATCATAACGCGAGTTTTATAACAGTTATTTTATAATGTAAGAGAATAGCTGTATAGTGGGTTACCTGTGGTCCTTGTTTCCCAGGAGCTCCGTCTAAACCTTTCATAACCACAGTCATGGTGTCCTGTTTGAAATACAAACACTCTACATTACTAAAAAGAAGAATTGAACTAGAAAATAAATTACCCTATGTTGTTCGTAAGGCAGGATGTATCATATATGCGGTTCCTGTCGCACACGTTCACTATTTAGAGGTTTCGTTTCCTTTATTTCTTTCCTTACTTTTCCTATGCTAATCTTTATGCACTATGCACCACAACTCGATCGCGTCGTTGCATGCAATTCAGCATTCATGATCTTGTCATTTGATAGTTTCTTTCCTAAATACCAGTTTATTTATTCCAATTTATTCACATTATAGTGCAAACGAGATATGACAGGTAAATATCGGGAATATCTCCTAAGATTGAATTGGAATTTGGGAATGTTGATTTTTGCGGAAGGAAGAAGACCGGAGAAACCAGAGAAAACCCTCGAAGCACAGGAGAGAATCAACATCAAACTACAATTACTTCCAGCTGATCTGAGACAAAATCAGAATCGAGAAAATTTGCAAAACTGAGGGGTCACCCTAAGTAGTCTGGTGACTCGGGGAACGGTTATTCCCTTATTTTATTTTCCCACCCAATAATGAATATCATACTGTCTAAATATACAGGAAATATGAAAAACCTCTCCTGAAAGTCTAGATTTATCTTAGATATAAACGTTCATAAGTCAATTTCCGCAGGCTGCATGCATGACACCTTAATTTTACTGTGATGTCTTTTCTACGTCACTACAGCTGGTTGAAGCTACTTACAGGTGATACTTGTGGTCGGGCCATGATATCAAATTTCTTCTTAGCATACTCATTGTTTATAATGACACTTTTCTTATAATGATGGTAGTGATGGCTGGCTTCTGAGATGTCTAGCGTCACGCATGCGCACAGCACCAATGCTGTCAGCCAACTCAATTTCATGATACTCAAATAATCTAGGGAACAAATGGAAATAAGGAAAGTTAGGCACATCTGGGAAATTAAGTCAACAAAGAAATAGATCTTCAAGATCCTAGGATCCTAGATAGAATTCCCTCACAAAAACAACTCTGTCGTATCATTTCCATTATTCGTTCTAAGGGTTCCTCCAGTACCACCATATGTATATTTACAATAATAAGACGTTTGTTTGTTGTGCTACTTACCCCGAAATGCATCATGGGTCAAGGCAAAATCATAACAAACGATTAATTCTATTTGGTTCATTCATCATCATCATTAATTGAACAAACAAACACAAATTAAGGGACAAAAGATTAAAAGATTACTTGATCACGTTAAGAATCTCATCTCACCACTGCAACATGGATTCATCAAAAACCGATCTTGCGTTACGCAATTGTTGTCAGCTCTAAATACTATTGGTAAAAATTTGGATAGCAATATCCAAACAGATATCCTATATTTAGACTTTGCAAAAGCATTTGATTCTGTGGATCACACCATCTTGCTTAACAAACTCAAGAAATACGGAATCGCTGGCAGTGTACATGATTGGTTCAAGGACTATTTGCACGACAGACAGGAAAGAGTAGTTATTGACGGTATCGCCTCTGACTGGTCACCTGTTACTTCCGGAGTACCTCAGGGAAGTCTGATCGGACCAATCCTCTTTATCCTCTTTATTAACGATCTACCACAATCAGTACCTGAAGGAACCCTTGCAGCTCTATACGCAGACGATACCAAGTTGTACAGGAGTATTTTATCACTCTCTGATGCTGAACATCTACAACTAGCCCTGGACAACCTCGACTTCTGGAGTTCCCTAAATAACATCCAGTTCAATGCTTCCAAGTGTAAAGTCTTAACAGTCACACGCAAGAAAAATCCACTTAACTACGACTACTGCCTTGGTGAGATGGGACTACTCAAAGTAAACGAAGAAAAAGATCTAGGAGTTACTATCTCCAGCAAACTGACATGGGACTCACACATCTATTCAGTCACTGCTAAAGCTAATAGAATGCTTGGGCTACTTCGACGCACTTGCCCTATGCTAAGAACGGTAATGGTCAGAAGGACATTATATCTTGCCTTGGTAAAATCGCAGGTGAATTACGCAACTGAGGTTTGGTCTCCCAGCTTTATGAATCTAAAGGAAACAGTGGAAAGAATACAGCGTCGTGCTACACAGTGGATACTTCAAGTTAAGAGGGGGGATCTATCGTATAAAGAAAGACTTGTCAAGTTAAATCTATTACCTCTCACGTACGACCGAGAAGTCAAGGACTTAGTTTTTATCTACAAAATCTTGTATGGACACGTTAATTGTAATTATGATTGTCTAAATTATGTTAGCCACGGTCGCCATACTAGACGTTCAAATCTATCAACTCATGGAATCAAATACTTAGAAATACCTCCGTGTAAAACCGCTACTTTTCAAGCCTCCTTTTTCAATCGCAGCATAAAACTATGGAATATAATCTGTAAATTAGCTAAACCGGAAAATTTGTTAAGTGTGAAATCCTTCAAGAACTTTGTCACCTGTCTTTATAAAAACCAACTTACCACAGTCTTTGATGTAGAAAAATCATGTACTTGGACTCTAAGCCGAAACTGTGGCTGCCATTGGCACCAATAGAACACTACATTAAGACATTAAGACATTAAGATTTGATAGTCATTTTAGCTGTTTTTCTTTTTTTCTTATAAATTTTATTATTTCTCTTTTGATTGCGGGTTGTGCCAGTAGCATGGGACGGTATATGTCCCGTTTCGCACACACCCTTTTGACCATTTTTTTTTCTTCTCTCTCTTCTTTTCTGATATTATTATATAATTTATGATGTTAATATGGTCAATAAAGCTGTTTAAAAAAAAACAACAAAAAAACAAAAAAACATCTGAATATTACGAACAAAGATTTTGTAAACAATCACTAGTTGCCATGACAACCAAAATTACCTGTTCTGTACCTGTCGATGGCTCAGGTGCCTGCCACCAGAAATGATTTCAAAATCAATATCAATGCACATGAACACTTCGAAATATCATATTTTTGCCTTTTGTTTAAATCTTGTTGATAAAAAAATATCTAAATCGTTCAGTATTTATATTTGACACTGTTTAAGTGCTTTTTGCTCGTTTGACAGAAATAATTAAAAATTAACTTCAGTATTTGATTTTTGTCTTTCTTCACCGTTTTGTAACTTTTTAGCTTATATTTATATTGCATTTTTATTAGGTAACCTTGGAAGATTCCTTTTCTAACTTTCAGTAATAAAGTTTGTGTTGAAAGTGAACGTTTCAGAATGTCTAGAATGTCTAGAATATTTAAACCATTAAATCAAAGATTATTTAAATTATAGTTTTTCGATCGAACAGCAACCGGTCTTTATTATCAAATGAGGTATAATCTTTAAATCAGATTTGTTTTCTTTGTTATTCTAGTTATTATCGGTTCTGTGTGATACGTGATTACGAAGTTCTTCAAAATGCAGACCAAATAAACGGTACAGAGGTTATAGTACCTTCCTTATTTTTTAAAAAACTTTAACAACAAAAATTGTGACTTTCTCAGGTCGTTGGAAGTCATGTTTTCTTCACTCGACAAAATCAAGTCTACAGATATATCTTAATCATAAACATGCTTCCGTAATCTTAGCTAATCTAATTAGATGAAAAAGAAATTTGAAAAGTAACATAAAATCCCTGAATAATGATAATTATATATAAGAATTTTTTTCTTTATAGATTAACGAATTTAATTCAAGTCAGAATTTTGCCTCCCAATTCAATGTCATTATAAAATTACAATTACCTGAGTCGATGGTGACAGCTAACGCAGTTCTCCAAACGCCTAGTAATGCCTTTAACTGCGAACTATTTCTCAGTAACTAAACTAATAGCACTTACCATGTATTCTCTTTAATGTCTCGGATATTTAGAGTTGGTTGATGGTTGATTAAGGATTATATTTCAGTTTTAAGATGATCACCATGTCTTGGTTTTCATATTGTTTACATCCAGATATAGGACGTTACGAAGAGTGGTCGTCACGTGATCTTTTGCTATTGATTTTTTTCTAGATAATTTTTAAAACAAAACAAAAAACACAAATGAAAACATATAATAAAGCTAAGGTCCTTGAGCTAACAGCAAAGACGTTAACGAGGAAGAAACCCAGAAAAACAATGAAAGAAAGAATGGATAATTGAAGGAAAGGAGGCATGAAGGGAGGGATGGATGGATGGATGGATAGATGGATGGATCAATGGATTTGGATGGAATCTAAACACCGTTTCGGGCGTTTGTCTTTCGTCGAGTTAACAGATATGGACAAACGAATAAAATGGAAGAATAAACGAAAGAGTGAATGAATAAACTAAAATAATGAATAAATGAATGAATGCACGATTATGGTCACTCGCTTGAAAGAAATAACTTAGTAATCCTGGCAGAAATTTCAGGAATAAACTAGCAAACAAATAAATAAATGTTCAAGCAACAACAACAAAAATCCGAATAAATGTACAATCCTACACTACAATATTTGAAATAACTGAAGCAAACAAACAACTTGGGTTCCCTGTATTCTTCCCGGATAAAAGGGACTGGATCGATATCCCATGATGCAGCTCGTTCCCTGTCCTTCGCATCCGCCATCTTGGATTCAAAGTGGCAAGGACTTTAGAATAGTGTGGGAAAATGGCGTCTTTATTGCTTCGTACCGTCCGCTCCAGCACTATAAAACCATGCATGAGACTTATGAACTCTCGATTAACTCCTGCTATTATTTCTAGAGGTTTGGCGACTGAAAAAGGTAAAGAAAACTGGGTTTATATTTTCTAAATGAAAGTCTAGTATCGCCGGTTGCGTGGTGGGTCCTTCAGTGCGATTGACTTCGGAATTTCAACTCATTTTTAAAAATAATGATAATAAGAACCGTATTATTTAAAGGCAACGGCTTCGATGCCTTTGTTTTTCAGATTTAGCTTCTTTAAGATAATTTTTTGATACAGTAATGTTGAATTATGTGTACAGTGTTGGGTTGTACACTACAACAATTAGATCGTGTTTTACAGCACGTTTTGCTCTGGAGAACTCATTATAAAGTCAAAATAAGAGGTGTACTTCCTTATTCGCCTAGAACAGCCATTATTCTTATGTCTTTAAGAGTTCTTTGGATAATTAAGCATAATTTTTTGATCTGCTGTGAAATGTTTAAGAATTTGATTATCAAGTTGAATTCTTATGACCACAGACTGGATTATAGACAAATTTCCCAATAGGACATTTATTATTTTTTACAAAAGTTCTAGATAAAGCAGCAACCTTTGAATTGCACATGATATTTATGCATTAAGTTAATCATCTTGTCAAATGATTGTGAATTTTATAATAATATTAGATTATTAGAATTCAAATAACGGCCACTCGTTGGCCATTGTCTGGCCAGAATTGGAACTTGTCTGGTCAAATCTTTGCCTTGCTGGTCATTTTGGCAACTGACCAGCTGTTATTTTTAGCCTTGCACTGCATCATCGTCATAAACAGTCGACTGCTGTTGACACCAGAGACACTATTTTAAGCCAGAGTCTTGTTTATCATGTACTGCAAAGTCTATTTGCAATCAACTAAATGTAAGGTTATTTTTCTGTTTGTGGCGACTGTTGCATGATATTAATGTAGTAGTTTCTGTGTTGCAGATGCTAAGCCAAGTATTGCAACTCCTGAAGAGATGGCAACTGGCTTAGAGAAGCTTGAGTATGATGCCGTTATATCTGGAATTGAGGTTAGTACTGTTATTACTGTCATCAGTGCTTGCAGTAATTACTGTTTCTTTGTCTGACAAGTTTAAGAACTTTATGTCTAGAATATCTAGAATATCTCAGGATTAAAAAGATATGATTTCAGTAAGATGGTTATATTGTATTCCCTAGTAAAAATACATGGGTTTGAACAGCATTAAATAGTATATCCATTTAGAACTCACTAGCAAATCTACTAATTTGATTTGTTGAAAATATTTCAGACAATAGATATTTTGCTTATTAGCTAAACTTTTGATAATTTTCAAAGAAAGTCGAAGAATTTTGAAGTGTAATGATCCGAAACGCATTCTCAACACTTTACAACACTCTAGCTAATGCATTAAAGGACTTGTTCCATTTTGGTTGGCAAGGGCTGTCCAGACATTGCCGCTACTCAAATAGAGTTCTTGGGACTCTAGTTTTTTTAGATATGAAAGTCCCTGATCTCAGTTTCAAAAGTTCTAGTATAATCATTAGGGAATCAAGGGTGGTGTAGCATTAGTGCATTCACCTCTTACCTCTGGGGACTTGTGTTCATTTCCTGGACTCGGTATCACATGTGATCTCATATAGAGTTTGTTAGGTCTCTCCCTTGATTTGAGGGTTTTTCTTTGGTTTGTCTGGTTTTCCTTCCTCTGTAAAACCTAACATGATAATTCAAATTCAATCTGTGAGCTAGCTGTGCCCTGATTTTGAGCAGCCCAGAGGTTGTTTCAGGGTATCAATAAAATATGTATTGGAAAATATAAATGAAAAAAAAATCACCAGGCTACATTGTATTTATTCTATACTTTTTGAGAACTGTTTATAGATTACTGTGTCTGTAGAGTATTGTGTTTATGTATGATTTTGTTGTGTATCAGGATCCCTTCAGGCTTAAGATGGCAACAGGACCTCCAGGAACACTAGACAAGCCAACTGAAGTGCCCACTGCGTTTGGTGAACGTATTGTTGGATGTGTTTGTAAGTATTGCATAAAAAATGTAAGGTTTGATACTGCAATGAGCTGCAAGAGGTGAAGCATTAGTGATCTGGATGGAATGTATTCCCATTCAATCAATCAATCAATCAATAATTTCCTTGTTTTTGTTAGAAAAACATTCAGGTGTGACTTTACTTTAGTAGCTACTGTAAGACTCAACCAGTTTGTTGATGGTTCGTGTGAAGCAGGCTTTCAAAATTTGTGATGGTTGATTGAGCTTGAAGTGTTTATATATGGATCTTGTAAAAGTGTCTAGAGGTTGACCCAATCTTTTGTTTTTCTCGTCTGTAAATGTCAGTTGCTTTATGTAAGTTAAATTTGAAGATTGTACTATGTGGGCAAACCAAGTTAGTTGTTGTTTATGAATGAACTCCATAAAGGGTGTTGTGCCACAATCTCTAATATAATAATACCATGTGGCATGATGAGTGTTGAGTGTTTGTAAGTATTGCATGAGAAATGTAAGGTTTGATACTGCAGTGAGCTGCAAGAGGTGAAGCAATAGTGATCTGATGTAATGTATTCCCATTGATACCATGTGTCATCCCATTTATGAGTCTAATTCTGAGAATAAGACTACCAGACATGGGCAATGTTCACATAACACAAATATACACTGTAGCAAAGCAAAAATCGAAATATAAATACAAACATACATGTATCAGCATGTCCACAGCACTAACGTGCAGTACTAACACACACACACATGTACTGCACACCAAAATACCAACATTTAACACAACAATATACTAATAAACAAACTACAAAACAATGTACCAACACACACACAAATGTACTGCACACCAAAATACCAACATTTAACACAACAGTATACTAATAAACAAACTACAAAACAATGTACCAACACACACACAAATGTCACAACACACCAGCATACAACAGAACCTTACTAAAGCACTCAATGCCAAATTAAATAGCAATTTAAGAGATGATCCTTTCAGAGGGAGAAATACCCAAAAAAAATTCCAGTGAGCCAAGGTTACTCTAATTACACACGACACTGAGTTCAGAAATCAAACCCAGGTTGCATTAGTGTCACATTAGCAGTGCTCACCGTCTGTGCTTCCTGAACAGACCCAAGAATTCCCAACACATACAGACACATTATTATCTTAGGGTTTTAGCTATAATAACCAATTTTTATTTTATCCACAGGTGAAGAAGATGCAACAGTAATCAAATGGATGTTGGTCAAGAAAGGAGAGCCACAAAGATGTGACTGTGGGAACTATTTTGTGATCAAGGATGCTAATCCAATTGATATCGCATTATAATCCAACCTTTGATCCACGTCTTGTTTAGACTGTCTGATTGCTTATTGGATTTTAATTAGTTTTTGTTTAAGTACTGTAAGGATTGCATGGAGTAAGTGTGAACAAATTGTGTACAAATTTTTGTACTTCAGTCTTGATATTGAAGCATTAAATTAAAATTAAACAGATTTTGATCTTTAAAAAATACTGCTACCCCACGACGTTGGGACAACATTGCAGGGTCACGTGGTAGTGGTCTCTTTGCAGTTCACTACACAACTCAAGTTTTGGTACTGCGCATGCGTGGACGCATCAAATAATGAGCACTTGAGCACCCAACATTCACCATCCTTGTTTAATATTGAGCCTGCGCACTCAAGACTTGAAGAAAACTGCAAGCGCGTCATCACCACAGGAAACCCAATCTTTACATATTTCCTTGACCAGATTTGTGTTTTCATGATATGCAGATTCTAAAGAAACATTGCGGATTTGTTTAGTCTTGCACGTGGGCAGATATAGTCTTGTTTTCTTTTATTCGATAGCTCGATCCTCGTACATCATTGTTTACACTTTGCTTCAACACTCGAACCACAAAAATCGGAAAAAATGACATGAAAAAAAATGAGAAAATTTGGTTTCATCCTTTTTGGTGATTTCTTTCAATGTTGCGAAAATTTGACAAGACTAAATGTATAGCTGGGTCTTGTCGCGCAACTTGGAAATTCTTTCTAGATTTCGCCAGTTTGTTATTATGAATGCTTTTACCACTACAAACTGTTTCCCCAGCTGCTATTATACAAGTCTCTGGAAACTTAGGGCTGATGGCCAGAAAACAAGGTGCAATTTTGTTGCGCACAACGTTTGTAGCAGTAGTCTAGAATCGAGATTTGCTTCTGCAACGTTGCGCGCGAACATTAAGTTTCTTCGTTTGTAGGACGTTGGCAATACATTACATCGGCTTCTCAGTCGATAATTGGGGGGGGGGGATTCTTAAGACAACCTCGGCATGACCCAACAGACTAAATTACAATTCGATATGTGATTTAGATCAACCCAGAGGTTGTTTCAGGGTTCAATAAAATTTAATGTTTCTTACCAAGTGTTCTCAGGCGAAAATTATCTCACTTGTCAACTCCTAACCGAACATGGTTTCCCCAGCATTAATCTGCATGTAACTGAAAATTCTAGCGGTATAATGCTTTAGAGTATATCTGGTTTACAAACGAAGAAAATCTTGGCGGTGGCGCACGCGCCACACGCTTTGTCAAAATTTGTCTTGGTAAAATATCACAGAAATGCATGGTGCAAAACGTGGTAGAGGTCTAAAATTGTGTTACTACCCTGCACGATACAGAGCGACAATTATCTAGGCCTAGTACTTCGTGCATGTCCCGATATGGGAAGCGTGTCCAACATCATGTCCTGGTAAAATCCAACCTCCACCTCCTCGTGGTACCAGGATGGGCAACGTCCTAAAACAACGGGAACAGCCAGGCCAGGCAGAAGTACGGTATATAGGGGGCTATGTGCCATTTTCCGCTACGGTAACCGTGAAGGGCCTGTCTGGAACTCGGAACAGGACGGCTAACGGAGGCTCTGGTGAAGCTAATGTTGGTTCTGATATTATAGTGAGAAGCCCCATTTTCCATTTCGTAAAATACTGCTGTGTTCCTTGATTACAGACTCGTGTACTCAGGTTTAGCTAGCCTCATTTTAGCGTCAAAATATTCCGCGCAAATATACCAACGGTAATTAAGGAATAAAAAACAGTTTTCCGTGTATTATACTCTGATAAAGACACGCGGGATGTGGAGAGAACACGAGAGAAGCGTAGGAAACCACGACGCGTAGCGGAGTGGTTTCCAGCTTCTCAAGTGTTCTCTCCACATCCCAAGTGTCTTTATCAGAGTATAATACACGAAAAACTGTTTTTTATTGCTTTTATAAAATAACTAATTTTTCGAGAGAGAAAAGAAATGACGTGAGCATGTATTATACTCTCATAAAACATGGCTTTTTGACCAATCAGAGCGCGCGTAATATCAAAGTTATTTTATAAATTAAAGTAAAGAATGTACAACATATCAATGATACAAACACTTTGAAATTCTATGGACCTTTACTGGAATGAATAAATAAAAAAATAATTGCATACGAAATTAAATCAAAGCAACAGAAATTTGAAAATTTCTCGTACAAAGTTCTCATCCTTTCTGATTGGATCATGACAGTATAAAGTGTGATAGTCTGATATATACTAGAAACATTTACAGCAAGCGCTCTTTTTTAACCTATTTTTATACAAATTACCATGCATGCTAAGAACGTTTTCTCCATCTCTGGATTGAAACCATGAGAAGCAATATCTATGCAGTGGTATGCTTGACGCATGCGCTATAGGATAATCATCTTACCGTTCCATTAACAAGACACCTCGCGTGCGCCAGTATTAGTCGATAATGTGCTAAGAGAAACACCAAGAAAGCCTCAAAGACTGTCAGTGGGTGTAAACTTGTAAAGGGAGGGTCCATTTTCCTGTTAAAGATCGAAAAATAAGCCCACATTCTTCGCGCTAAATTCGTAACCCCAAAACCTAACTGTTCCACCAAAAATTCCATATTCCAATACAGTAACCGTGGACATCTGTCGTCGGGACCAAGTAGTTCTACTTCAAATCTCAGATAAACGAGTTCAAATAGCGCTAACAAGAGTCATACGGAGTGCCTTGTTGACATTTGAAGGGCCACTTACTAGATTATTAGCGCTAACTATGTTTGCCTTCAGGCAACGCGCGCCATCTTAGAAGTCGCGGCACTACATTATAAAACGCTGGGTCAAGGCTCCCTGTTGAGTTTAGGGAATCTCTGTATTGAAGCGGGTATAGAGGTATGTGTATAATGAGTGGAGTGAATAAGAAGAGGTTGAAGGACAGGATGTGGTATATTGCTAGATTAATACACTCCTGGATCTAGGATTTGAGGTCATCCAATCTGTACTTGTGTATTTACAGGAGACGTTGCATCAATCGCAGCAAGAGTCTACGGCACGTGCTCGTCTGATGGTAAGTGCGCATAGAATAAAGGAGATGATAACTCTCTTAAAATGTTTACACATTTATCCTATTTCCGAATTCTGGGGATAAATTGTATGTGTATTTTGCGTCAATGCTGCTTTGTGATTCATTTATGCTAGAGATTTATGCTAGAGATACTACTTCAATATTTACAGGGGGAAATGAGTTTTGGGAAAGGTTTTTATTTTCGTGGGAGGTCCCCATGGTAGGCAGAACATTAAACCATATATATTCTATCGTGACTTTCGCAAGGAAAAAATTAAATTGCTAACGTCTAAACCACACTGAGAAACCCGCAGGGTGGACAAATTAAAACGTTACTTAGCGTTGCTGCCGACTTTGTTCCTGCGAATAAAGTCTGTGTACACCGATTGCCTTGATCTTGATTTATTACGATTGAAATCGGGAAGCCGAAGACTCAAACGCAAAAATCCAATTCGGAGTTATTTCTAAGGACATTGATAACAAATGACTTCGAGATGATGTCTGAATTACGTAAGAATTATTGCTGTCGGTCTTTAAGCTTGGCGATGTAGCCGACCCTGACGAATTATTAGCAAGTTTCATCAATCATTGCGAGTCACTATTTTTTTGCTTTCGGAACGTTTACTGTGTTGTCCTGCCAACATTTTGTATTTGGTTACTCTTAACGATTAGACGAACGTAACAACAACGCTAGAATAGGTACGGTAGGCAACGTAAGATCGATTCTATGACAAAAGTTAGCTAGTCCGCTGATATCCTTGCCAACTTTGAGTAGCAACTATGGCAACTTTTCCATTCTCTTCAATTCGCAAAATGAAGGCTTTTCGTGGAGAGAAGATCTAGACTACGAATTAATGCAAATATATAAATAATGGCTATTAAATAATAATAAATTTAAAGAGACTTTAGAATAAAGAATAGAAAATAGATTTTTTGGTACGTTTAATAGAAATAAATCAAGGTCTTTTGCTGAAGATTTTCTTCATATTTTGTTTGGATGCTTGCCAGTTTATTCGTTTACTTTCTTTGCTGTTTCTTGCTTTCTTGTTTGTTGCTTCTTATCTGATAAGTCCTGTTGTGAAAGAACTTTTCTTCGCCCACTAAAACTGACTGCATTCGTGTACCAAATATTTGAATCCTGTTCAAACCTTCTTCATACACCAAACGTAGCACCAATGAATCAACCCATAATTTCGTCTAAATACAAACAAACAGTCCTTATTTTCCGAGGGTAGTATACTTATAATAGCCAGTGGCTAACTAACCTGCGGGCCCTCGTTCCGTGATCGAATTGGAATTTAGGAGTTGATTCTTATCAATCTCCCGTTTATCTTAATAGCGTCTTGTAATTTACTTTTGGTGCAATTTGTTAAAACTTAAATTTGGAATCCAAGCAGTATAGTTCCAGGAAACCACTATGCATCAAATGAAAACCTTGTTCACGCGGGGGGTAGCACTCCATAGCCAGTGGCTAACAATGTTGCTCCTGTTCCATAATCAAATTGGGATTTAGAAGTCTATATTTATGTCTTCTTCTATATAACGTCTTGTAACACTTGGGGCCAACATTTGCTTTAGAACTTCTGAAGCCAAGCAGTCATAGGTCCAGGCAAAACCACTATTTATCGGATGAAGTTGCTATTCCCCGCTGTGCACATGTCAAGATATATCAGTTGGAACATTTTTACAGCTGCTGAGACTTAAAAGATACTACAGAAAATAAAAAGATTGACTTTTTAAAAATCTGCGAACTTTGCAACTGTTCTCAGTGCTTTCAACTTCTTCAGTAAAAAGGATGACTATGTTCTTGTATAGCTTTTTCTATTTCTTGATCGTACATATCAAAGGCTTAACTTGCTCTTTAGTTTATGTTTATTTTTTCTTAATTTCTGGCGTGATTTCTTTAACCACAGTTCTTCACTTGTGGCATCCATCTCTGGAATTAAGGCAGGAAGGAAAAAAAGAAAGAAAGAAAGAAAGAAAGAAAGAAAGAAAGAAAGAAAGAAAGAAAGAAAGAAAGAAAGAAAGAAAGAAAGAAAGAAAGAAAGAAAGAAAGAAAGAAAGAAAGAAAGAAAGAATAGAAACAAGGTGATGAAGGTATATAAAAGAATGAGATAAGAAAGGAAAACGAAGGAAGGAAGGAAAAGAAGAATGAAGAAAGAACGCCAGAAGGCCGGAAAAAAAGGAAGAAGGAAACAAAAAAGACAGAAGTAATGAACGAAGAGAGAAAGAGAGAACACTTTCATGCTGACGAAAATATTTATTTTTCAGCTCGTGCATAAAAGTATGTTAATAATTGCTTAAACATTCGGGCTTCGAACTCAGTTTTCAGAACGTTTTCTTATTCCTTTTCTCTCTCTCCCCTTGCATGTTATTCACTGCATTCACTTGTTCGTTTAATATATAATAGTGTTCAGTATTAAAGGTAGTTCTAGATTGTTCAGTCTTCCTGCTCAATCATAAACATCCTCAGGGCTGGGCCAACCTACTTTATCATCTAAGGCGGAACTGGTTGATAGTTAGGGAGTGGATTATGCTTCGCTAGACAAAACTATGTCGAGGGCTCACAGCAATATGACTTTATTATTCTTGATGATCAGAGCTTTTCAGTTCCGTCAACACTACCACCACCATCATCATCATTACTACTATCATCATCATCATCATCTTGCATCATTTTTACAATACCATCATGATTGAATCATCAATGAACATCAACAACAACATCATCATCATCATTAGAACGATCGCTCTAATTGTCTCCAATAGTTCCAAATATCACCTGCTGACTTGTTAACTAACGTTTGATGCTGTGGTTGTTGATGATGAATATTTGATGAGCGTCATCATGGTTATCTTCAGATATATTATTCTTGAACCATCACGATAACTGACAATGATATTTCCAATCGGTTATTTTGCTTGTTTTCTTAACATGTTAGCTTGTTTATTTGTTTGCTTGTTTGCTTATTTGTTTGTTTGTTGACTTGTTGTTACGTTTGCTTTTTACTCTCCCACAACTGGAAATTTTTTTATTTGCAACACTCAATACACTGGCAAAATATATCGATATAACTGAAAGGCCTTAGCAAGCAGTCAGCGTTGGTGATAACGGCTGTCTGACTTCAGCCACACTTGGTCATCAAGTGTTAATTGTTAACCCTGAAGCAATATAGAAAGATAGACCAATATCTTAGTAATGAACACTTCGCTTATTTAGTGTGTGTGTTTGTTCAGAATCACGCAATTTGAAACTCCATCCAATTTCTTGGAGTTTTCTTCTCTTTTTGTTCTATAGGGCAATTTAGAGAGTATTTATGCTGGACAGATCAGTTCTAAACTTTTTCCCAATCTTTCTTTGATAACTGCCAGTAAAATTCTTACTTCAGATATTTTTTCTATTTCAAATCTTCTTTGATTGTATTGTAAATATTGTATCTTCTCAAGCGGTACTTGTAAAAATAGAAAATGATTCTCAAGTGATCATGAAAAGAAAATATTACTAAAAGGAAAAACACACAAAATGGGAAATGTTAGACTTGAAGTGAAAGGGTGTCTTACACTTACAGCAAGTGTAAATAATATATGTGCAGTGTAGATAAGCCAAGCCTAGTGCTGTTAATCGCATTTGTATATATATATATTTATTTATTTATACTGCTTTCTTCTCAACTTCTCTTTCACCCATATGTATACACCTATTTCAAAAAAGGTTGTCGCAGCTGAAAGCAACAAGCAGCAACACAAGCCGGCAAAGAACATCTCTATTCCCCTCCTTATTCTGCTTGTCGCTTGTTGCGGCTTTCGGCTGTGACAGCCTTTTTTGAAATAGTTGTATATACACAGAGGTATAACGTAGTGCTATTTTGTACGTTTTTAGGCATCGTGTGTGTGTTTTTACCCACATGCTTAAAACATTTCCCGCCACAATAATCATTAATTGGACTAAATTAGACCATTATGAACATCAGGTGTTGTTTGTGTACTTGCTTACACATATTGAGTTGATTTTCTTCGCCACTATTCGTGACATGATCTCAGATTAACATTCAATATATCTTCTTAGTTGAATTTGGAATTTTGTCTCTTTCTATAAAAAGTTGTTGTTTTGCTGACTTTTATTTTACTGAGCTCGTTTTGCTTATACTTTGTCCTCTCGCAAGTGTTATTCAATGTTGTTCGTTGTCGTGATTTTTTCTTCTTCTTCTCCTTCTTCTTCTTCTTCTTCTTCTTGCTCTTGTTGTTAACCTTGCTCTTCTTATCTTCTTTTTTGCTCAAAAGAGTCCAAAACCACAGTCGTCAAGCTAGCAATCTGTAAAAACTTCATTTGCCAGCTGCAGTCTAATTTTAACGTAGGCGTAGTCTAGTCCAAAATTACATTGAGTATCATCTAATCCCGCAGAATACCTTTACACATTGTTGCATGACCAATTCAAAGTAACAGCCGATATATTTTATCTCTAACAATCTCTATTCTAACACGGCAACACTACAGTGATAATATATGCTTTACACGATGAAAAGAAAACGCGACTGTTATCTCAAACCACCTCAAACACGATAACCGTCCAGCCGCATTGCAGCTGTGTTCTCGTGATGACACTTGTATTGCGAGTTGGTCTTCATTAACAAGAACAATATCACATTCATTCATTGGGTTGGTCTAAGATAGGCCAATGTCGTCGGTGAGGAAACGACTTCTTGTCTTGTAAGTTGTAGAAAAGATGTTCGAATTCCTGTTTCCACTCCAACCATTCTCACGCACAAAATTTGTTGGGGGTACGCGAAGTATAAGCTTTCTAACCTTGTAGCGAAGAAACTCTTGCCCGCAGAATGAGACGATAGAAACTTTTTTTAAACGATAAAAAGTCACTCCTGAGGGTGCAACAAAATATATAATAAAAGTATAAATAATATGAACAAAATAAAAAAAACCTCTTTAAAAAAAATGAACCCTGATCGTGGCAGGATTTTGTCTCGATTGCAAAAAAAAATTCAAGTACTTGTAGAAGGTTTTTTTTGCTAACTCTTCGAATAAGGTGAAATTAATTTAAACCTTTTCATGTGGAATGGATTTGGGATACAATAATTTTTTTATCGATTAGGAATAGGTTTTTCTTGCTTGACATGTGGTTCGGCTATACAGTTTGTTTATTTTTGTTAATCAAGAAGGCGGCATTGGCTAGATACGCGGTCCATCATAAGTGGGTAGAGTCTCTCATGTGCTTCAAGGGTTTTTCTCCAGGCTTTCCGATTTCCTCCCTCAGCAAAAATCAACACTTTCTTTCGTAGCCGCTAATTGGCGTTTACTGAAGCAGTATCGGTGCCCGGCATCAACAATATTGTGACAGAACATCTCAAAAAAGATGCGAAGTAAAAACCTTCCTTCGCCATTCCATAATAATACAAATTTATCAGACAATGTCGATAATTAAAATTTTAACCATTTGTCCGCTAACTTAAGGTCAAATAAAGTCAAATCTGAATCAAATAATCTTTCCCATAAGTAGAATTTTATCTTTCCTTTACATAGCTGGTTAGGATTGATCGTTTTTCATGCCAAAAAGCCTTACTTTTTGGACTTGTCTGAATGTTGCATAGCTTCGGTCTGTTTTATTTAGTTTACACAAGAAACTTAGTAGTACTGAATATAAATTTTGATGAAAAACAAATCGCAAGTCTAATCACTATGTGTTGGAGTAGTATACACAGCTAAAGTTTGTCTGTTTTTCAGGGTCCCATACAGGATAAAGTAGCCGTGTACTCGATATCTCGGTTCTGGGCCCCGTATATTTTGACGGTTTCCAATTTTCTTCAAGTGGTTAACTCCAGTTATCGCTAAAGTCATTATTTGAGTACTTGACTGATATCACAGAATGTCAAGGGGGAATGATTTGTATTTACGGTGTAGACAGAGTGGTTCCCTAACGACACCTGACCCTTATCTTATTCCAAGTATAATCGTCCAAAATGTTCCAACGCACACTTTTGTGACGTTATCGGACGGTATGTGGATCGTATCATTAAGGGTCAACAGCCATACCATTTACGTCGGAGTCTGAGAATTCCAAAACAGGTCACGTCAATGCAAGAAATCGTAGACTCGCTTCTAGCATGTACTAGATTCTTTCGTCGTTATATTTTCACATGAGGATCGGGTTCTTTTGGTATATTTATATCTGATATTTTTAATTTGTTGACAGATCTTTTGAGCGAAAGCTTTGTGATGGAAAGAAACGGTATCCGTGAACCGATTTTTCTCTTTTTTCACTATTTTAGTTAATCCTTTTCTTCTTCTTTTTCTTCCCTTTTTAATTCAGCCAAATCACGTAGAGAGAAAAAAAAAAGTATTTAATTTGAAATCAAAATAATTGTTGTCAAATATTTATTTTTTCATTTCCGTCCGCTTGGGGTGCCACACGCCTGATCCAAATACTCTATTGAATGTTTTTATTTGACTGGAGCGCAAATAATACCAAGAACCTTCACAACAGGAAGCATTTAAAATATCAATAAAAGATTAAATACTTTTATAAGTTAGACAATAAATTATTAAAGGATGAAAAAAGACATGAAAAACATTTCGGGATGACTTAGGACTTACTCACTTTTAAAACGTTGACCGATGATGACTTTGTGCTTTGTTTTTGATTAAGACCCCGATTCTTTTTAAAGGTTTATCAGATATACAATGTTTGTTTTTCAATCGTTCATATTTTGATCCGTTCTCAGATGTTATTCATTTATTTTTATTAATATTTAAAACAACGGTGTTAACAGTTCAGAATCTCATGCGAAAATCTAGCTCCCACTGTTTCCCAACTTTTCCCAAATTCAAAACTTTTCTGCAAATAAGTATTTCTCAAAATTAGTACTAAACTTCTGTAGCAAAAAAATACACTCCAGTATTGTAGGTTTATATATTTTTTCCCTTGAGTATAGTGTTAAGTTAAATGACAAAATCATATTGAAAGCTGCTTCTTTAAAAGTTCTGCAAATAGAAAACAGTCGTGAACTTTTCTACACTGAATTTTTAACATGCTGCAAAGTTAATATAAAGACTTTATTAGACTAGATTTGATGGTGTTTGCCCTAAAAATGAGAGTATATACGTAAAGTAAAGAATGATAATATTAATAATAGTAATAATCCTTATAGAATCAAAAGGTTAGACAATTCCAGTGTATCGGCAAAATCACAAAGCAAAACTATATTATTATTAGTGACAAATTGCAACTCATTTATTTCTAAGTGCACTAGATTTTATTCCCTTTGGCGAATAAGAGTGCTTATGTTTAACCCAGTACGGGTGAGCCCTGCGATGACTAAAATCTCTATATAAATATCATTTTAAAAAATACCTAGAATATTTATTCGTATTTTATTTCAAATTCGTGACATTCCTTTTATGCCATTCCAATAGCTAGCATGCAGAGCTAGTTCTACCTGTGAGGTCCACATATTCAGTCATTTATTTCTCCAGAGTAATTTCAGCTTTGCCTCCTATTTTCCTGAAATGAGTATTTTGAACATAATTTATAATACCCCAAGGGGGATCATTTTACAGATTCTTCATTAACTCAGTCTTTACAGCTGCTCATCACGAGTGAG
This sequence comes from Anthopleura xanthogrammica, assembly GCA_964019055.1. Lineage (NCBI taxonomy): Eukaryota > Metazoa > Cnidaria > Anthozoa > Actiniaria > Actiniidae > Anthopleura > Anthopleura xanthogrammica. The sequence goes on along the minus strand of OZ025209.1, from coordinate 15,512,903 downwards.
ACCCCGGCAGATCTTCTCATTTCCTTGCTCTCTTATTCTTAGTTATTAACTGTCAAGTTCCTTTCCTGACTTCAGAGTTTCTTCTCAAAGAAAGTTTTTTTTATTTTCTTGGCTTCATATCGAACCTTCCTCTTCAGAGTCTCGTTAACTGTTAAATAAGTTGTAATATCCGTCCAAACCTCCTGGCAACGTTTTGAATATGTTTTGGATGCAATCTCTGGAACACCACAATTAAACCATAAATTGGTAATTGAGTCCTTCTCACTGAGGACACCATAAACTAGAAATAAAAAAACTAAATGTTTTGCTGCAGATGTAGCTGAGTTTTAATTATTATTTAATTTTAGCAGTAAAAACAAGGCTCTTAATGAGAAAAAATCTGCACGCACCAGAGCGGCACAAGTATAGAGCCCTGTGGTACTCCTTAAAAATTCTCCCTGACATAGAATAGGCTGTATTTTTCTTAAATGATTATTATAAACATATAAAAAATTGAGATTCGTTTGACCAAAACAAGGGACAAAGTTAAGTATCAGTTTGATTAAGAGCTGGAAAGTGGAAAACAGCGATTAACATTATTGATTTTTTTTGAATATTCATTAATTTTTTTTTTCGACGATCCCTTGCATGATTGATATATTTGATCGAAGGAAGGAGTTTTTTACTAACGTATAAAAACAATCATTCATTGCAAGTATCCCCACATGAAAATAAACAAAGATAAATAATTCTAACGAGAAATTCTTAATACACATTCATACACACATATTAAGACCGAGGGATAGAAAAAAAATGATAAAAATTATAAAAAAAGAATTATATAAAGTTTTAGGACTAGGTATACTTTTCGTGCAAGGATGTTCTTGTTTACTCGAAATAGTGACGTGAAGTTCAACTTAGGAGGATTTTCAACTCCCCTTTTCTCGTAATTAGAATCGGCGGCCTCTTTGAAATCGTAACATTCCGACAAATTTTGGCAGGGTTGATGAATGTCGTATTGTACTTGCGTGATTTTTGGAATGAAATAAGGTATACATGGGTTATCTGTCATGTCTGAAAATGCAATCACGGTGGAATAAATCATTGGAGTCGTTAACGTTTCGTCTATGAAATTAATGTTGGCTTATCATTAAGGTGTGATGCTTCGAGATTTTTCTGTTGAGGAGCATGGATGGGAAGACAAAATGATGAAAGGAATGAAAGATGAAAAGAAAACTGATAATTAAGATGAGTGGAAAAAGGGCTGTTTTAATGATAATAGAGGGAAAATCTCCAAGATAAAAATAAAAAGACAATATGAATAAAGAGAGGATGAGTGTGTTAAGAAAAGAAAAGAAGGAAAGGAAAGAGGCTGTAAGAAAGCGAGAAAGAAAGGAAAAAGAGTGAATGAAATTAAAGAGAAAAAAAGAAAGAAGGAACAACAAAAAGAAATGGATGGAAAGAAAGATGGAGAGAACAAGAAATAAAAAAAATAAAGCTTCACTTTTCCGCATTGATCTTTTATAGCATTGAATATAAACACTTGTCACGTATTCGTTGCCAAAATACGAATTTCTACTAGCTTTGTCTGAGTATGAACTGTTTATGCACATCTAGACAACGTATACAATTACGTTTTTGGACTTTTCTGTCGGTTTTTTCTCTTTCCTTTTATTTAATGGATTTGCATTTTTTTATGAATAAAACTTTTTATTTTTATTTTCGTGAGCTGACTTCCTCCACGAATTCATCTTTCACCCATCTTCACTTTATTTTATCTATCATTTGCAATTTGCACGCTTTTCACCAATTATCTCAAGAGAAGTGGAAATAGAAAAAAAATCCTCCGTTTTCTGGGTCGTCGTCGACATTAATCATCATTAAAAACATTCAACTAGATAGCAATCCTCGATATTGCGTCTTACGAAACAATTATCGGCTCAAGTAGGAACGACTTAGTTCTGAGAGAGACTTAATTGTGCCTAGAGGGTGCTCCCCCTGTTTCCATTGGAAATACCCCTCGGTTGCGAAATACGCTGTGTTGTTGAAGTTGAGCTATTAGCGGTTTATTAAAAGCGGTCTCACCAGTCATTATAAGTTTTATGGACGATTTCTTGTATTGGGAATGACCACCTGCTTGTGGGCCCTTTACTTGTTGGAGTGCCTCCTTTTAGGCTAAGTGGACCTGCTGAAATATACTCATACAGCCTTGAATACGTTGTCATGGTAGCTAAAAGCTCCTCAGGGATCGAAAAAAAGAATTCACCTAAGCCACGTGCAATTGTGAATGAGAATAGCCATTGAAAATAGCAAAAGGGAATAATAATAAAAAACACAAAGGAAAAACAGGAAATTGAATGAGAATAGGAAACACGATTATCGAACTATAACATAAGGATCGACAATCCGTAACCCAAGAATTAAGTTCGTCATTTCGGTTCTCGGTACATCAACATTTTCAAACACGTGTACTTAATTTACAGCATAAACCGACTGAACCTCACAAACGACTAACTATGGGGCCAATATTTACGACTAGCTGTCTGTATGATTGGACCAAGGGTGGTGATGAAAGCAAACATGTTGATATATTCGATGTATTCCGGCTGTTATTCCGTCTGTTCCCTTTCTAGATATTTTCAAATACAGTCACAGCGTCATTAGCGGTCCTCTTGAGACGTCGACCAGGATTGGTGCAGTTTGAGATAGCCAAGCTATTTTAGAATACGTTGTTAGCATCTGTTTGGGGTTAGGAAACAAAAGCGGCAAATCCTGGTGATATTCACATCGAGATAACAATAGGAAAGCATATCTCTTCCACACAATAGTGGGCGTTTATTCAAGGCACGAAAACCGAAAACTATGGCCTTAGACTTATGACTGAATAGTTCTATTAAAAAATCTTTAAGTACCTTATCCCTGAACATAATAGCATTGACATTTTATATATTTAATTCCCGTCTAAGAATGTTCTTTTTTTGAACACTCTTCCAACAGATTATATCATCTTTTAAATGGGAAAGAAAAAAAAGGTTATCATTATCGATTGATCTTTGAATATGTTTTTTAGCGTGCTTTTCTTTACACCAATGTGATGGAAAGCTCCAAGCCCTCGCCGATAGCATCTCCCAGTACTTACGAGGCCTTGAGTGCCGTCGACATTTCTCTAATCAGTTTTTCCTACCTTGTCTCGCGTTTTTCGAATTAGATATCAAGTATAAAACGGGCTTATGAGGGAATTGTCGAGGAAATACTGTTCTTGATTGTCGTCTTCCTATCATTGTTTGACAAGAATAATAATCCAAATACGTATATCTGTCACTTTTGTTGACAAAGCATGATTAACTATACACGAATAACAAGTCTTCAACCATGAAAAAACGGGAATCAAATCAAGAAATACTAGGTTATATATACTCAAACAAAAGCCCATTGGAAAATGATTTTCGCTTGTTCGGGAATTAACTTTTCTTAACAACATAATCCCTTCCACAAGAAAGCGCTTTAGAATTCAAGGATGATACTATGAATTCATTTGTTTTCTTCGCATACAGTCCTATCAGTTCGTCCTTCTTTGTCTAAGTGTTTCTTGACTGAGAAGTTTTATTTTATAGTAGTTCCTGGTCGAGCAATGTTTACAATATCTAGTGTTACAAATGAATAGATGGCAGAGTGTCTGGTGTTTTTTTGACAAGGCCAAGCTATCAGGACCGAAAGGCCACTCATGTCATACCGTTAAAAACGCCATAAACGTATTGAACTGTGTAAAAATAAACCGTCAAGATACGATTCAGCCATGACTACATTGCCTTGAGCTTATTTTATGTCTTATATTCGGTATAATACGAAGAACTTAAGACGCCTATTAAAAAAAAACACACCATTTTGACTTCTTAATTTCCATAGTGTTCTTCTTGTTCAAAATCTATTCAAATACTTAGGAACAGGGATTGTATTCAAGAACTATAAGTATCAAAATTCGTAAAATGATCATAGTTATTCTATTTTGTTTGATACAGTTTAGGCTCCAACCCTTAGGCCTCGAATCGTATAAACTCTAATTTCTCTCCGCACGTCGCCTTCACTCCAGTTGTCATACTTCCGCTTTCCATACAATGAGGACCTCGAAAATTTTCTCCGAAAATTATAGGACTCATGGATGATTTTGAATACGATTTTAATAATTTTTTGCCCAAAACGGGGAGGACTAAATACAAATTTTGTTTTATGCATTTGACAAATATTTTGAAATTTTTCATTGTGGAAATGTAGGGTCCATGACTACGATGGAATCGAAGTGTGAAAAGAAGCACTTTAGTTAAACGTCACACCGTTCAATCACCGATGGACAGTCGCTTGCCGCAGGCCCTAACAGATTATCGTCAACGGGTAAGACAAATAACACTATTTTTCTAACTTCTAAAACTTTTAACTTTTGCACTTTTCCCCAATAGTTTCTGTATTTTGCACAGTTTTCTAGTTTAAAAGCTCTCAAATTGAATAGCCCTTAACTTCATGTCCCATGGGCGTCTGTAGTTTTATAATGGCTTGTCTGTCGGGCCGTACGAATATTCGAACGATCGTGGTCTCAAACGCTCACTTGTCAAAGTTTATTGACTCAAAACAAACACACAGTCAACGCAGCGGTGGCTAATTGCCTTTAGCGCCAAACACTAGCAGGGAAATCACTCGGTTGACGAACGCGACCACAAAATGATCGACAACTCAGTTAGAAATCCCATCCAGATAATCTGCTTTTTGCCCAAGTAAAAAGACGTTAAGCGGTTTTATCTTTAAGTGTACTTTGGCCAACATCTCGGATAACACAAATACTTGGGAAACTTCCGGATCGTGTGCAGGATTTTCCTAAAATACGAAAGTGATTTCACGATGTGCCGACAACGCCAAACAATAACATTACGTTGAGCTCTCGAATGTCAATAGAGATATTGAATGGCAAATATTTGGATATGATATTTATCTTAGAGAATGAGGTGCGAAAACATTAGGCTTGTTAAACTTGAACAACTGACGACCCTTTTTCTCATTACGGAGCTGTAATACTGAATGAAAAGCGCTGCGGTAATGCGATTGTGAGAGGCGTACATAAGAGGGGTTCCTATATCCGTCTTTTGTTGACGTTGCTCGTGTTGATTGAACAAACAAAAAGGCACTAAAGCTAAGCACGTTATTATTTGAACTTGTTCCATTCGAGTGAGGTGACAAACTTGTCAAGAGTAAGTAAGGTAGTACTAGAATAAGTACCAATTAGCACCAACAAGCGATCAGCGATCGTATAACTCATCCACTTCAAACGGTGAAGTAAGCTGGCTTAGATGCGTTATATATTGATGCTCGGCAGACGACGAACGCATTACTCGAGCGAGCGACCGGCAACTTGCAGGAAATAATTTGACAACAGAAAAAAGAAAAAGTCAACTCTCTAAAAAACTGAATGACGTTCGCGTGGATTTTAATTTCTAAAAAAAATATTTGATTCTTTAAAAAAGGTGTAAAAACATAAAGACTAATGAATATCTTTCTCGCATTAAACCACTTGGTTTAGTCCAAACACGCTGGTCTATTGTCTAACGTGTCGGTCAAATATGCTAATACCATCTAGAATAATCGCGCTGTGCTACTGTTTTTCCCTAGTTATCGAATAATAACTTAAAGATTGGCGTCTAATTCTACTTGAGTACTCGAAGAACTAGGGACCGTTTTCAAAAGTGTATTATTCCATATTAAAGAGTTTTCGTGACTCTCGTGGTTGAGCGGAGCGTTTGGTTGCTTCAATTTCCATACCTAGGCGACGGTGATTCATTCAATATGCGCCGAGCCGGTGAAAGACATACCTGAACTGTGTATAAATTCTCCAGACAACGACTAACCCAGCACAGTTTATTTTGGTCGATAGCTATGGGGACGTATGATATCATAATGTGAACTGTAAAAAGGCCCTTCGCGGTGGGGTGCCGATGTATTAGAACTACGATTCTGTCAATTGACGATTCCATTCAGCATTAAACACGCAAAGCAACGAAACGCGCCGTCCAATTCTCCATGCGTCAATACGATTAATGACATATCCCTTTGTCTGTTTAGAACGATTTGAGAAGTCTTTACTCATGATATGATATGCTTACCTAAGTATTTACTGAAGAAATCACTTTCAATGGCAAGTAAACAAACACTGACATAACCCTAGCAATTCATCTCGACTAGTTTATCTCGCGCTTGACTAATATTGATCTAGGAGTACCAATATATCCGGTTTAACCATTGGTATTAATTATATCGAGATTTTTTTCTCCCTTTTTAAAACTTAAGCACCTGTATACGCCACGAAATTGTTTCAATACGACCCTCGAGTGAAAATCACTCACGTTCATCAGTAATACTATAATAACTGTTCTTAGGTTGACCTCAGGAGGAACCCTTCCGATCCGCAGCGGGTCTCATTTTGAAGAATTGTTTTCAATTTCGTTATATTTGAGTTTTACACTCGACTGGTTTAAGGGGGCTCAAAACTTCATGTTGTGAAGTATAAAAGTCATTAAGGGAACTTGCTGACATAATAAAATAGAAGAATCTATTTATTGAATAATTAAACGAATCCAAGCAGAGGTTGTGGGCCGGAGGCAAGGTTCTCCGCTCCTTGGTTCTTCAACTTGTGATTATCACTGACTGTCATACATGTAGTAAAAGACAAACTCTTCTGATTGAAATAATGCGAATAATAGAGATGGTACAGGAATGGCATCATAAGATAAGCATGTGTGCCATTTCTTTTTCGTGGACATCATCTCTTGTCCTCCTTCCTATTTTATTAGAGGAACTTTTTTTCACTAACGATTATGAGTCTGGTCTTTTAAGAGGAATCAGTCTGGTTACCCAAATGGTTGGTGTGGGAGTGCTGGTGGCACTCGTTATCATGTTATGATATTCAGGGAAAGTTCAAAGTGTACCGACATCTAATCGACTATAATTTAGAACATCCACGGTGCACTAGAGCCGTCACGACTCAGGAAGCATTTTGTCAAGATTCATTAGAAAGACCAATCAGCCACTACGTTTACGATTTGCAAACAATGTAAGGTGGTGTGGGCTCTTGTCAGAAAGGATAGCGCTCACAGAGTTGTGTATATCATTCAAAACGTTGAACGCTTTCAGGCTGACGTGTCGTGGATGAACGGTTCTGTGCTGACTACGTAAGGGCCTACCTCACGCCTTCCTCTACTCGAATATACGAGAGTAAACATACAAAGGTCTAGTGAAAATTGTGACAAAGCTCCGCCTGCTTGTTTATATTCTGAAGATTATTGGGTGTTGGATGGCATTATTATGCGATTTGCCTTTATAATCTGCCAATCACGAATAAGGTGACGAGTTCACAAGTACTATAAACCATCGGGGGGTCTCAATTGATTTGCAAATAATTGGAAACTTTAATACGACAGAAAATAATTAAAATCTGTCTGGCTTGCCACTCAAGCGCTTGTCAATTCCCGAAAGCAACCTTTGAAAAGTGATCGGTAAACCATCTGAAACACAAAGGATCACCGCTGCACGATATTCCAAACTGAGCCTAACGCTCCCGAGTGCGGCTTTCAATTGTCCCTAAGGCGTTAATTGGTGCAATCCCTGACATGTTCATTGCTGTAGAGCAGTGTTTAGGCACATAGAGGTTTTTTTGTAACAGTATTGACGTTTAACGCCGCCGACTCCTACAGCCCCGAGGTTACAAAACATTTTGCATTGAGCGCGAATTAAGCTTAATTATGACAACTCAGTTGGATCCGCTGGGAGCTAACAGTCCAAGCCAGGCAGCATTGAGGCAAGTAGTGGGAACTAAGAGAAAACGCTCACATCATCGTGATTTGTCCCCTCCGTTAACTCCGATATCTCCGAATTCATCTTATTCAAAGCGACCTGAGACTTCCACATCCGCCTTCGACTTGATCAACTCCGAGGTAAGAATAAAACCATCTTAAATGTGTGAAAACCGTGAGCGATCGAGCCTCCTTCGTACTGTTCGCACTTGTCTACAACGTACTTGACCTATCGTTCAACCGAAATAAGGCCTTATCACGGCTAAGCCGGTCTACAGCATGTCGGTAAGCAATTTGGCGAGTGGATTTACTGAGAATAGAGCTTTGTTTCTTAGCTATAAGTTGACAAAGACTGCTGCGGGCCAGCACGGCAAGTGGCCGTTGCTTGTCTACTATCGTGCATGTTATGTTTATTTGATAATAGCCTTATTAAACCCTCATGTTTGTCCACTTTACAGGATCGTGGCTTAGGACTACACTGCGTGAGCACTGCTAGTAGCAATGAAATAGTAACTTCAGGGAATATTGCCACAAGCGCTGCCCTAGTAGCCTGTGCACCAAGACTTTCTCATTCACCATCAACACACGACTATCGGGAAGTTCTACCCCCTCCAATGCAGCCCCAAGCACATCAGTACTATCCTTCGCAGTACAATCCACTGCACTATCAACAACAACAGCCGAGGTTCGACTTTCAGCATGGCCTCGAACCATTCCAAACTTCTCACTCACAACAGTTTGGACAAGGACCTCCGAGCTTCCATCCTGCTTCACAGCATCAAGTTCTTCCGAACAGCCATTCTCAAGTCGCGGTTCCACATCAGGGAAGACACCTTGGCCTGCGACAGAGAGCGGACGATTTGGATCCTTTACAACCGGTCCACATTAACCAGTTCTCTTCGTCACTAGAGCATGCAAGACGAAGGGATGAACTTTTTAGTGCAACAAGAAGGCATGATATGTTGCGGTTTGGGCCTGAATCCATGACTGGAGTTCCTTCGGCTGGACTGCCGATGCCGCCGGATTCTCAGGTACTCAATAAAAGAGCAAATTATAAACACCTTTTTCACACCTCACTATTGTATAAAAGTGTTGTCGAGGTTTACCTACTTCACACTAAGGCCGATTAACTGAAGCGTATTTGCAATCGATACTATTGAAAGGGTATTTGGACAAGTACGATCCCTTTGCGCCTTGGCCCACAGTTTATCTTTGTATTTGTTTATATGGTGTCTTTATAGTTTAGTTTGATAGTAGGGATTATCAAAACAAAGTCGTATGAGGTTTCCTCCGTGCTGGGCTAAGGTATTCGTGAGCATTAATATTGCTGTGTAGGTTAGTCGTCTTTTGTGTTTACTACATTCACAGATCCAAACAAATGTTTTGAGCGTGACACAATTCGCAGTTTCACAGCGCCATTGCTCTAAGAGCTAATGTTGTGGGACTATGTGAAGGAATCCTTTAGTATCCTATCTTTTTACACATAAAAAAGCGGCAAAAACAGTTTGTCGGTAAAAGATGTTTGAGTGTAACAATGTCTTCACGGGCCGTGACCACAGACTCCAATGATAGCAAGAAGCGCATGTTTCACACTTCATTCAACACCAATTCATTTCTGTTGTCATTTTAAGAAAGATTTATTTTCTATACTGAATGAAAAGTATTGATAAGGACGATAAAGCGTAAAAATTCTCCTTGCAAAGTTAGAGTCTAGTTTACTAAAACCTTGAGCAAGAGCCACAGAGCTAGTCAGTGATAGATCTACCTCGGAGTTTGTGAGAGAACGTGTTCAGTCGTTGGCTGATCTTGTGACTTGGATCATGTACTCACAATTTTTTTATTAATAGGTAAATTTTCTGCTTAAAAAAACCCTTTGAATTTTTGATCTGTTCAGATGAATCGCTAAAGCAAACACTGTTTAGAATAGCTCTTCGCAACGTTGCTTTTTCGATGATAATATGACCTTAAGGAATATCATTTAAAGTCGGTTTGAGAAACAAAAGGGCACCAAGCAATTACCGTAAGCTTCCCTCTGGCATTTAGCAACTTTGAATAGGAAACCACGAAATCCTGACTAAATCTTTTCATTTTCTATGAAATAAGACGCAAAACTGAAACAAAACAAGGTGGATTATCGGAAAAATCCTTGTCTAAGAGTAGAAGTTTAATGTTTATGAAGAATAAACGAGTTAAATCAAGAATACCTTCCCAATGGATTAAAGTGAAAAACACTCCAGTTCGAAGACTCTTTCGAGTAGACCCTTTTATTCTTTAGAATAGAACTGTTCTTGTACAAAGATTTGAGAGAAAGTACACGACAAATCCTACAGCCCAGAAATAGGTTCAAGCAATCGCAAAGCGGATATCGAAACTTCTTCTGTACTTTGAAAGCTAGGCAAGTAGTTATTCATGGCTACAACCCGATATAAAACTATGGTTCCAGAGTTGCTCACAAGAGCCTCATTAGTATCAAGTTAACCCACTCTTGGAAAAAACTTTTATTGATGGCTGGAGCTAGCTATCTTAAGAAAAAGTGCTATCTTCGAACCTGCTATTCGTAAAGTGTACGTTTGTGATGGCCTCTACAAGGGAAGACGACAGACAGTGTTGTAATGATTTTTTTTGACTGGTTGTTTAAACTTGTTCCCGTCGTTATTACACAGTCCACTCGGTAGGGAGTAATTTCGCAGACAGTGGAATACTTTTAGCCCTCAGGTTATAGCCCAAAAAGTTTATCTTAAAGCGCTACATAAGCTCAACATTCAAACTTTACAAACTACACCAGTGTCATGGGGACTCGACATTGGAAGGTTGTTCGTGCGGTTCCTGTAACATCTTCTATGAGTTTTCCTACAAAAAATTCTCTGTGTTTGATCTTGGCTTGCAGAAGGCATTCATTGCCAGCATCTTCAAACCCTGTAATAAGGAATTCTCTTTTTTAAAGTATACTCATTAATCCAAGACAGAAAATAAAATGCTCTCATTGTGAACTTGGTCTTTCTCGTGCAGACAGAAAACTAGCATGTATTTATTCATTGGTTTTACAGTGAATGATTCTTATTGTGTCTTTAGAGTGGCCACTACAACTCATCTTCACCGGCCTTTTTAAAGTTGACCCAACACTCTTCTCTCTCTTAAAAATATACCCTAAATATTTTCATCTAATAAATGAAATGATGCTTGCTACTTTATGGCTGGGAATCTTTTAGCAAAAAGTCGAAATTGCATGCTTCACAGATGAAGGATGTTCTTGAAATGCCTTCTGGAACTTTCTCTAGAATCTTTTCAATCTTATGTCCTTTCTTCCCTTAGAATAGAATCTTAGAAATTGATTCTCTGGAGATCTCACAGAATATATTTAATAAAGTTTGTACACCTCTGAAGGCCAAAATTATAGACTACAGCCTTGTTGTCAATGAATAATTGCTGCAATGGAAGATAGCTTTATGTGCAATTTTGTTGTTGAAGCAAGACTTAAAATTTCTTGGAATCCCAATCTCTATCCACATATATGCCCTAGAATGCTAGAGAGAATAGGTTTGCTATTTCAAAGGGGTATTTTACTTTACTACTATCAAAATTTCCTTAAAATATATATATTTTTGTAGTTGAACTGAATTTACAAGTTTCTAATGTGCAATTCTTGTTCATCCTCTAGAATCATTCTATTGGGATTAATTCAAAGAATGGAAACACAACTTCCAATCATACCTCAAACAGCAGAGAAGGTAAGTTTGAGCTGTCATTATCCTCCTTTACATATTTTCTATTGGCTTTCGATAATCATAGCAAAAAAAGAATTAAGAATAGAAAGAAAACGGCCAAAGCAGAGGTGTCAGAAAGGGTGTAAAGTGCTTCTGCTATTAACTTTATAACCCAAAACAGCCAGTAACATTTTCAAACTTTTAACTTATTTTGACTTCAACAAGCATGAAAAAATCTCTTGTACTTCCTTGGAGAACTGAATTTTGATGAAGTAGTATTTCTACTGTGCAATTTTTTGCAGAAACATTATGTTTTATTGGGTGATTTTTTGGGAGATGCCATCCTATAGAATCATTTCTAAACGCATTTGGAATAAAGAGGCTCAAAATCTCAAGTCATTTTATCTCGCTTTTATTTTCCTTGGTATAATATATATTTTTCGTAGGGGGGAAGTTGGTGTGAGTGGATATGAAATTGTTTTGGTTTGGCTATGGCTCGAGGCCTTTTCTCTCTAATTGTGATTACTAGCCGTAATTCACGGCAGTCCTTATTACGGATCATCAATGCAATAGAAATCGTTTGGTGCACCTGCCTTTTTTACGAAAAAATATACAATTTATATCACAAATCTACCGCTTTAAGCATGCTTTCCGTTCACTGAAGTCCGGTTCTTTTATCGAGCCAGGCAAAAACCTTTTAGGTTTTTTTATGGAATAACAATGTGAAGTAGAAACATGTCGTAGTGTTATATACCCCCTTTAGCCCTTCTGCTTAACATGCAATCAAAACTTCTCGACAAAACAGCAAAAAGCACAACTGCACCCGAACTTTTCAACCATTGAATCCATACTCAACGTTTCGTGATCAATCGTCTATTTAAACTTAACAATGCCTAAGGATTTTGATCAGAATAGATAGATTTTCAACGCACTACTAGAGCGTGGAAGATAGTATTGAAGGGAACGTGATGGACTCAACACACAAACACCAGAGAAAGGAAAACATATATTATAGAGTCATCACCTAAAAATAAAATCAATAGAACTCAAAAGCAAAGATTGTCTGATAAACGATTCATAAATAAAAGGAAAACAAAGACGAGACTGTATAGACGAAGAAGAAGCTTGTGAGCTTTATTTAGCTACTATCCATGTCTTAACGACTGCATATAAAGAACTAGTTTGAGTTGTGCCTTTTATTTTCGAATCAAAATAAAGGAAATTATCATTAAAGTATAAGCAATTTTATCTGTTGTATTTTCTATATTGTATCTTAAGACCGACGCTTCTTTTAGCTGTTGTTTCTTTTTCCTGTTTAATTCAAGCTTTCACAACATCTAACCGACCTTAGTACTGAAGAAAGCTTAATCCTAAGATATTTAGCATCAATTGTTTGCCATCAATGCTGTATTTTTGAACACAGTTTTTTTCCAAGAATGCTTTTCTATGAGAATCAATGTATCAGTCTAAAGTCGTCATACTTAAAAATATTGACCAACTTTCAATTCACCTATTTTCTTCTTTTTATCAATTCTAATATTTCGTAATTCATTATTAAGTCTCACTTCAGATATAACAAAAAATGATGAAAGAATGCACAACTTAATATCAACGAGAACTTTTCGCCTTAAGTCTTATTCAGTTTTCTATATTTCACTTCCTATTCTTTGCCATTGACTTTAGTAATACCCATAAACTGTTGACCCCAATTTCGACTTTTATATTCCCCTTTCAATATTGTATTCTTCAACCTTTCATTCATGTCTTTACACGTTTCCTATTATGTTTTTGCCTCTGGCTCTCTGAGTCAAAATCATTTGCTTCTGAATGAATTTCATTTATTCCTGTTTCCTACTTTTTTTTCTATTTTTCTTCCAGTTTTATCCCTCTCTCGTCCGGTCATTAAGAAACATCACGAACAAGAAAACAAAGAAGATGAAAATGGTGAAGGCACAGTCCATCCTTCTGACGTTTTCTGTTGTGTTCCGGGAAGACTTTCACTTCTCAGCTCAACGTCAAAATACAAAGTTACTGTAGGTGAAATACGTCGGCGACTGTCGCATCCAGAGTGCTTGAATGCGTCTCTCTTGGGTGGTGTTCTCCGAAGGTAAGCAACACCAAAAAAAATCACTGATACCAATGTTCTATTTTTGTTCACAACTTTCTAAATCGATTTCTTGAATTGCCCATCGTTTTAACCGCGCACCGCTTTGGCCATAAAAATGCACACCCAAAAGTCATAACAATGATTAGTGAATGCATCTATTCTTGATTTATTTAAAAATCATAAGTTGTTGACTTAGGGTCCAAATGATGTTATTTTGTAGAGAATTGGTCTATGTTTTTTGTGCGTCAGGTTACACACAATCGTCTTTGCGTTATCTCCTTACCTTTTACCACCTTTCAACACTTTTTATTCGATTGAAAATGAGATTTATGTCTCTTTTAATCCTCTGTTTTTATTTTACGATTGTCCTTCTTTCTCCTGTTGAGTATTCTTATAAGCTCGTGTTTTCACATTTGTGGCTTCTCATTTTTCACGGATCTGTAATTATTACCACATGGGAAAAAGAAAGGGTGTATTAAATCATATAGGACCGCTAGCAAAAACAACGCTATAATACATTTCTCAACATAAATATTTTCCAAACAAATCGACAATAATTAGGCGAATAAAAAGCCTTCAAGATTAGTCCAACGAAAACAAATTCCACACACAATGAAAGGAAGAAGAAACCCAAATAGGAAGAAAATCATTCAAATTTGAGGCCCCCCGTTGAAGTTTAATAGAGTATTAGAATAGAAGTATATCGTTTTTTCGTCATAATACTTGGACCACATACTGCACTAAAATCCGACCCCTTCCTCTAGTTTTCTCGCATTCTGGCTGGGTTTTCTACAGATTAACAAAGCATTAGACAATTAAGCCGTAATTTAGAAAGAGCATTGACATCGCGTGCTGGAGGAGAAGGACTGCGCGGGTCACCTAGGGCAAAATTGCCCCCATTTCTCAGTGTCACTAGGGTAGACACAATGCCAAACGTCGTCCCTCGTGGCTCTGCTGGGTTGCGCGCGAAGAACTAATACGCTTCCCCAGCTAATAAAAGACATACAAATCCGCATTAAGATAATCCAAATACAAAAAGACAAAAAAAAAAAAAAAAAAACACAACAAATATCCCAAGCTTTTGTTCATGTTTGGACTAAAGCATTGAAGGAATAATGAGTTTTGAAAAGACCCCGCCAAGAGTTCCTATTTTCAAACTCAGTTTGAATCTAATTCTTTTGTGCTCGTTTCTCTTGTCCAAAAGTAATTTTCTTTTATTCTATAATAGGATTTTAAACTTTACAAAGAAAACACTCTCCCCACAACAACTTTAATTCTCAAGTCACATTTTCTAGTGGACTCGCGCTGGTATTTACAGTCTTGTCTAAAGTCACATCACAAAACTAAGCCTCTCTTTCCTCTTTTACACCAATAAAATGTTTAGGCTTTTTCATAAGATGCCTGCAGCCATGTTTTAGCGTTTATAGTTTTTGTCAAATCATCGCGCTTTTGCTGGTAATAGATTGCAAAACCATTTGGCGGGGCGGGGCCTCTATACTACTCAGGCTGGTCGGCTTTTGAACCATCAAAGAGAACAAATTCAATAATATGGCTAAAATAGATTCTTGATAATGCATATATACTCCGTTGTAAACTTTTTAGAAATTCCCTCGCCTGCGGGCTTGGGAGAAGAAGTGAGCCACACGCATCAAAAGCAAAACAGATGTTCCAGACTTCGTCTCGGAGCATTATGCCTCCAAAAATCTCATTTCATGCCCAGGGAACAAAAGCTAAGAAAAATCCAAAGGATAGCAGTTATTTTCGCAGTCTTACTGATTCACTGAGGTCACATTAGCAGAACAAAATTCACACTACAATACAGTTATCGCATCGCCTCAAGGACTGATCGATTGGACGTACATACATGGCCACGGGGCTCGTCCTGAGATTGCTACATCTAAGATCTTGTGATTTGTTCCAAAGAGTCGACGATCTGGCGATAATTTACTGAATAGCATTAGTCGGCGCCCTTTAGAGTTGAGTTGCTCACTTAAAAATGTACCGTTAAAGTGGTCTGCATGGGCAGTCTCTGAAGTCCTTTTGTGCAGTCTTACTGACGAACAAGAACAAGGTGTTCAGTTCTCATAGACCAATGATAAAAGGTTAAGCGCGAGAGAGAAAAAAAGGCGTTTTACAAACTTTATTCAATCTTTTTTCCATCGTCTCTCCACGTCCTTAAGCTCCTCTCATCTTAGCAAATCTGTCCCCGATAATTTTACTGAATAATAAAGCTTAAGAGGATAAAAGTACTCAAAACGAACACAAAAAGGAGGATTAGATTTCAAGAAATGTCTTCTGTACTGTAAAATGGGGCAATTTCATCTTGTCTATTCAATAGGATGGATTCAATCGGCCTTTATAATAGGAACTATGTCTGACATGCACATCCGCTAGTGTAATGGGATAGGAAACTCCGTGAAATCAAAACTGCAACTTAAAAATTTAAACCTTAAGTTTATTGAAACATAAACTCTTACAGTTTTCCTTAGCTCTTAAAGTAGAATGGAGTATTTTGCGGCCACGGCTCTTGCGATGCTTTATTCCATACTCAACTCTATATGAATTCTCTTCCTCAATTTAATATTATATCAAGGTATTATTATTTTGTAATAATAATTCATTACAAATACTTTTGAGATTGATTACTCTGAAGTTAATTTCTGAATAAGATTTTAACGTCCTGTTGGAGACAACCGGTCAAATTGAATTTGAAAAATTTGAGTAATTTTCAAAAAGAATTTTACAAATTCATATAAAATGAAGCCCAAATACAACAATTCCAAACGCAGAACTACGAACGAGAAACGAGAAAAAGTATAAGTATTCCTAAATCACACTAAAAGTGATTAACTTTATTAAACACAATTCGTAATTTCTATTTTAGAAAGGAAAAAAACGTATGAAATAAAAAAATATTTAAGATGGAATTAACCCATTTTGACATTTAACGACGATGATTTTCCGTCTCATTGTAAAAATAAAACCTCCAATCCAATAAACACGCAGGACACAAATTGGTATAATTTTTTAAAAGCTTTTTTGAATCTATTCCAGTGATTGTAGAGCATTTTGCTTCTACCGGTAAAATAAGGTGAACTGCCTAAGCCTTCAACTTAAGCATCGGAAAACGAAGATTCGTGAGGTCGGGTAAAACCTTTTGAAAAACAAAGCAAATTCTTAATCGTTTCTCGGAATTAAACTTCGTTTCTTTATTCTTTTTAGAAATGATAGTCCATTAATCACCGGCCGACACTACAATTATTTTCCTTCTCTAAAGAACTTTATTGTCTCCGACATCAGCAATAAAAATACACTTACGGCCACCACTTAATTTTTTTTCTCTCGCCGACAAAATACCACTTCAGAAATGCCACACAATTCTCTGTCGATCAACAATCATTCTTTCTTAGGAAAATTCGAGCCTAAATCTTTGTATTTGCCGACTCTTACGAAGGGTTTGTGTCATAGAAGAATACGGACATCAGTGTTTGGTGTTGACTCTACGTGTGCTGATTAAATTTCCAATGTTTGACGAACAATTAGCGTTTAATAAATCTGTGAACGTTGAGGTTTGCTATCTATATCAACAGAGGAAGATCAATAATATAAGACTGTATATATATCAAATTCGAGAGCAAATATCAATGGTTAACCAAGGGGGGAAGATTAAAATCTACAGTTGACTAGTTAAACAGCGTTTACATTGTCGTATCGGTTTTCTTTGCAGGGCGAAATCGAAAAATGGAGGGAAGTGCCTTCGAGATAAGCTTGACAAAATAGGACTGTCTTTGCCTGCTGGTCGTAGAAAAGCCGCTCAAGTAACTCTTCTGACATCGCTCGTTGAAGGTAAGACATCCTGACCAATCAGAGCGCGTTTTCGTCTAAAATACCCACGCTTGAACGTTACCCCGGCAACCATTCCAGTGTCCATTTACCTTTAATGACACACTTCTTAGTGTCAGAGATATACACTCTTATACTTCAACTTCTTAGCAAATCTTTTACCTGTGAAAACATTCTTGAAACTATTTCGAGTAATATCTGAATGGATGTGTTTTGTATGAAGATCGCACCTTCGCATGTTTTTTTTATTTTATTTTTTTACTTTTGACCCAACAATCAAGCCATCCAACCACTTTTGAGAACGATGGCCAAGGTTACGATTGTTGATCTTGTTTCATCTCTCACGTACTTCAACATTTTTCGCTTTGGTCCGCATATTTTGGCTTTTTGGTTTGGCCTACAGTCGTGCCGACTACACATCAGCTATCATCATGCATCATTACTAGAGGATATATCATTTCATGTCTCGACAAAGAAAACCCCAAATAGTGCTGTACAAACTTCTTTTTGGGGTTTAAAAAGCTGCAAAGACTCTTTTTTATGATTGAAACAAAATAAGGAATTCAATTTTTCCACGCTTTTTAATTAGTTAGTTGTTGGGGAAAATGTCATCTTAAGAATGTTCGATAATCTTATTCGTATTCTTTAAATCATTACATAGAATATAGCAAATCTTTAAAAGACCGGGTTTTATTTTTGCTTTTCTTAAGTTTCTTTTTTCTTTGTCTTTCCTTTTTTCTTTTGGTGACACGGGCAACACATCTAGTTCGAAAAATTTCACCAGTTTCCATTCATTTGATTTGGGTCTTGTTTCTTAATTGCAAGTAGGTCTGATAAAAAATGGTATTGTTTACCTCATAGTGTCATATCTCGTCTCTGAATCAAGAAAAGAAAATATTGATTAAAAATATGCTTGATATATATCAATTAGAAAGTAAACTTGAAAACTCAGAAATAAGCTTCCAATATAATACTGAGATTTGGATATTCAATTGCGTAAATTAAAAATATCGTTCCAGTGTTATATATAACATGAAATGTGATTGGTTAATGAAAATAGATCCTTGCTATACTACTCATGGAGTATATGATTTGTAAGATGTTGGGGAGTTTATAAAAAAAAAAGAATGAATAGAGAAAAAAGGGATAAAAATATAGAAAGAAAAGAGAGAAATGCTTGAGTATAACATACTGCGGGCATGAAATATATGTATGAAATTGTGGTTTTTCTCACTTCCTAGCAATTTAGATTTCAATTCAGTAAACGTTCAATATTTTGAAATCCAATCTTCTGTATCTAGTTATTGCTTGGCAATCTAGTGAGTTTGAGTTCACTTAATATCTGGTTATTTGAGCCTATTTTCAAACGGATAGTTTAACCAAACAATATCTTATAGTAATAAAATTCCACCTTGGATCACTTTTGGAAATTGATCGAGATTTGTGGATCAATTGGAAAACTAAACCACTCACCGATCTCTCGATCACCAATGTCTCATTTTACAAGATCAACACTCGACACTTCGAAAATCAATTGATATAAACGAATAATTGAGACCAATATCAACCTTTCAGCTTTCACCGCTTTTGATTTTTAAGATTTATCCAATTCAAAACGCTCAGATTTCAAAAAGCCAGCTTTTGATAAAATTTATGCGTTGAGGTGGAGCGGATTTCTGATAGATTTTCTAAAGAAAAAGCTTGTCTGAGACAGGTGGAGGTTGTCAGTAATGGATTAAGCAAGGATGCGCGAAAAATACTCATTAAGCTCAACGCAGGAACCATCGAGGAAAATATGTCCTTTCAGGAAATGGCATCAGTTATTAGAATTCGCTTTATAGAGCTTTTGTTTTTGAGTTGTGAGAAGAAGATAATCGCGAATCTTACCAGTTTTTCATGAAGTTATTATCAATTGAAATATCTGTATAAAATGTTGGGCTGTAATCAATCCCTTAATGGAATAGCATTGATGTAGAGTTGAATGAAAATACGTCTGTACACAATAGAATATATCTATGGCATTGTTTTATAGGGTCATAAGGCTCATTTATGCTGTAAGAGATCCTCTATACATTTTAGAACTCAAACCAAAGGAAAAAACTAAGTACGCCTAACCACAAAGCTAGTATCCGATAACGGAGTGGCGCGTTCGTGGGATAATGGAGTTGTTCCTAAGTGCTATCGTTGTCATTGATAATTATTTTGAGTTAGTTTGCTCGCGATATTCATCTTATATTGTCGTTTAAATACATGAGAGGGGACGTGTTTATTCTACTGATAGCAATACGAGGCTGGATTATCAGTCATTTTATTATGTACACACGTCTCTCTTATTTTTATCAGGGATATCTATTCTTTGATCGAATGGAAAGCAAATAGTATTGTCAGTATTATCCCATTGTAGTTTGCTACTCAAGAGCAGGGAGGAGAATGTGGCTCGGAGATTTACATAAGCATTGTTAATAACGAGTTTTCTGCACTGATTTTATCAAGTAAAATCGTAGTACTTTATATGTTTGAAAACGAAAAGATTAAACTAAAATAAACCAGAAGTTGAAGAATATAGGAGCAAATAAATACTATGAATAAATAAACTACAAAAATAGTGCTAAATACTACAATAAATAGAAAGAAAAAAAAAGAAAAAGAAAAAGATAAAAAACGAACATGCTATAAATAAATAAAAAATGAAAATAATATGACTAGATAACAGAATGTTAAACAAATGAAGAAAAAAGAGAAAAAGAAGAAACGCACATGCTCATGTTATAACTCAAATAGAAAAATGAGACTAAAATAACAACAAATATACAAATTAAAAATAAATAAAATCCAACAAAGAAGGGAAAATATTGACATAAAGTTATCAGAAAACTCGCGCAGAATAAGAAAAAAATTATAAAATACAACCGAAAAAAGAAAAATAAATTTAATATCTAACTTATCAATATTCATACAAGAAATATGAGAAGTAGTCTTTCTTAAGTGATCGCCTTTTTTTATCCTCCGCTCGGCAGAAATAGGAAATGAAAAACAACTTTTTTAGGAAGGTCATTTCAAAACTTTTGACATCTTGGTCAAAAGGAAATTTGACATAATCGTTGAGAAAAAATTGCTCAAAAATTATCATTCATTAAATTGAAATCATATTGTCTTGTCATGGTGTATGATTTTGGGGATTTTTCTTTTTCTTTTACTTTTTCTTATTTTTTATTTATTAATTTTTTTACAGGAGAAGCAGCTCACTTAGCAGCGGATTTCGACTTTGTTTGTGAATCGGAATTTCCAGCAAGTCAACTAGCAGAGTATCAGTATCGGCAGCATTCAGATCCTGCTGAACAACAATCTAGAAAAAATGCCCTCATTACCGCAAAGTAAGTAATGATATCAAAAATTAATATGATATTGGGTTTTTACTTTACTATATTGCCCTGGAAATCTAATATAAAATATCAGTACTTTTTAGAGGATTGAAAAATTAAGTTTTTGCTTTGTTTCTTTAAGTGTTTTTTTTTTTCAGTTTATTTCTTTTCTTTATCTTTTTCTTCTTTTTTCGATTCGCTGTTATAGTTATTATTCTTTTAACTTCAATTGGCTTTGACTTCAATTGAAATTCAGTTGTTTTTGTTGTTGTGGTTGTTATAGTTATTGTTGTATGTTGTTGTTATTTTTTGGTGTCAGTCGCTTTATTTGTTTGTATTCTGGGTGGATTTTGGTTTATTTGTCCTAAAAAATATTACTTGAATTTTTTTGTGAAAATTCGTAAGAATGTTTTCTTCAAAACTTATGCCAACTCAAACGCCTTCCATTTTCGAAAAGATACATCCTCTGCATCGTGAAAATCTCGTGAATTTTCAATTACTTTTCTTCTTTGGTGGTATTTCAAGACATGATTAAACTTGCCGTTTTGTTTGGACACATCGTTCAGATGTAAAAAAACATACTCGAGTCCATCTGGCAGATGATATCCTCTATATATTCACTACTGATGAATGCACTACACATATACACGACTCCACGACTTGTTTTTTTATTAATTAAATAGAAAGTTTGACTCACAACGGAAGACACCCTATGTTCCATGTTTTGCATATGACTTGGTTTCTGTATGAACAGCTTCCGAACAGAAGCAAGTCCTTACATGTTGTCTGCAAAAAATCATCCTAAACTTAGAATATTTGATACTATTTTCTAGAGTGTTTTAGACGTTCGGTCTTAATTTAATCAAGATGGCAGTAATCAATCACATTGAATATTCTTATAGACACATTCCTTTGTTTACTTGGATATTCGATAGATCTCTCCCAGGGAGAATAGTTGCATTTCTTTTTAAATACAATATATATTTAGACTGTAAAGGTCAGCTCAAAACTCTTTTGGTAAAGTCCGCGTGTGAATTTTACATTTGACTCCTCCAAAGGGACTGGATCCGAGAGAAAATATGTCCTTTCCCAGTAAGCCTTTGCGTGCGCTCATAACAAAATTCACCACAGGAAGCCCTGCTATTGCTAAAACTATTACAAAATTAGGGTATTTGGCACTTCTTTGACGGTGATAGAAGTGTGGCCCTTTTTAATGGACCCCTGTCAAAATTATTTTGAATGCGAGCTAGGCTAACATAAAAACATAAAAGAAATGGCACAAATTCCATCGAAAAAGTGCGATTTCTATCGTATTTTTCTATTAACTTAGCGTCCAAGATGATTTATTAAAGGAGTCTATTTCCTTTTCACTCTTGGGCCTTGGTTCAAGCGTCGATCTTCTCATGACCCGAACGCATTAAAAGCAATGGATTATAAGGCGGTCTTCTTTGATGTTATTAAGTTCGGCTCATGAGAAGTTCGACGTTTGAACTGGCCAAGGCCTTATAGATCCCTAATAGATCCCTAATAGATCGGAAGAAAAAACAAACGCAATGATTGACCAGAAGTTTTCTTCTTCTTTTTCTGCAGACAACTAACAAAAGAACTCCAAGATATATTAGCACAAGATCCATATCCAAAACTACGATTACCTAACAGTACACTGCCGGAATCGACCCTCCGTAGTCTACACACCTTTGGTTTGGTTACTCATGGGTTCGGCTCTCCGTCTATTAACGCAGCTATGAATGCCTTCCAAGCTTATTTGACAGAACTGTTGAAATTTCACGAGGGGAATGGGGGAAGTGGGGGTGGTGGGTCTAGAAATAATAGTATAGTTAAGAATGGAGAAACATAATAGCCTAATGTAAGATATCTATGGTTGAAATTCGTCTTTCTATTTAAGTGCATAGCCGTGTTGGTTTCGTTCTTGAGCCTACGTTCCTAATGGTCTCCGCCAAGAAAAAATGTGATCTTATTGGTTAATACCGCGCTAATACACATCAGACATGTTGCCTCTTTCTAATTGGCTCATTATCACTGGATTAATACAACTATTTTTGATTGGCTTTAAACACAGTACCGAATTCTGATTGATGGATATACTTACTTCTTCTGATTGGCTAGAATGGCGAGAACATTTTTTTTCAGATTGGCTTGTTCAGCTCAGCTAACTCTGGTTTACATAGTAAAACCTGATTGGCTAGTACAACAATTTCCCTTATTCCTAATTGGCTAATATAGAATATAGCCACCACTTCTGATTGGTTGAAAAAAACGAATATGACAAACTTACCAAATGGAATAAAACTTTCAGTATGCGAGTATCCGCCTCACACATTTTTTCCAGGCAAAGACTGCTAGGAACAAAGGCTATAGAGACGAAAATGCCACGAAAAATTGGTTTTCGCGATGTTCTAAGATGCGTGGCGCTCGCGCAGTCAAGGAAATAGTTTACATGACGTCATACCCGTCCAGGAATGATAGAATTACTAAGGCGAGATTCTACAGTGCATTCTATTAGATACGTAAAGAAACTATAATAGTATTTAGACTAAAAGTCATGATCACATCTACTATACTTCATGTTATGGAGGCAAAATATTCAAAAATATATCGTCATAAAATTAGCCTAGAATTCGAAGTTTACAACTGCAATACTACAACAGGTTTCACGAGGCTTAAACACTATTAAATCAGTGATACATAAGCGACCCAAATGCTCGAAAGAATAATGTTAAGTTAACTTAAAAAAATACAAGTAATTAATGGTAACAGACCAAAGCAGCTGTCAAAGCAGCTCAATTTGGAGGACAAAACAAAAGAATTTCAATCTCTTGAGAATTGGAACCTATTATATTGTCCTCCAAATTTGAGCTGCATTCCGACGTGCTGCAAGGGGTTTATAAGACATATCTTGGAGAATTCCTTACACTTGATTGACCATATTGACTATTCATTCCTAAAAGCGAATAGTGTTCATATATTGAGGATCAATTATTAGAATTCTTCAAAGTTATTGAAATATCCTTGACTGCATGATGATCAATGGCCACGGATTTTAGGGCAAAAAAAACCTGTTTATTTATGCACTTATGTATAACTTTTCGGCTCTCTTTTAGCCTGCGTAGCGGCGCATTTTGGGGACCCTTCCCACAGGCTCCCCATCCCCTACCCCCCTCTCCCCAAATTTGGGCCGCTACGCACGCTAGCTCTCTTTAGGCCACGTCTTCACGCATGCGCGGCGAGATTTTAAGTACTGTTCTCATCTCAGATTAGGAAAATATTCCCAGTGTTAAAGAATGAAACAGTTTCTTTATTTTTATTGAATTTAAATGCTTGTTATACCAATGATGGCGGTGATTTTTACGTCATAGCCTCCATGTTGGATGGCTTGAAAAAAATTCTTGTCCATTTCTTTAGTTTGAATTTTGGCATTCAACATGACCGCTATTTCCGTTGTCATTTTATTTCGCTAATGGATGATAGCAACGTTATCACCGCCATATTGGCTAAACATTAGCAACGGTTAGCGTGAATTTATTCGCTACTTCAAGAACGTGTCAAGCGTGTTTTTTTAAATTAAGGTGATGAAACACGAGTCGCTTGCGATTTGCGAAAAATCTTGGAGAAATCTTGTTTCTTGTTAAAGTGAAAGAGTGAAGGGAATAGATGAGGGGGAAGAAAGGTGGGAAGAATCTAGGAAAGAAAATAAGTATGAGAAAGGAGAGAATATGAGAAAGCGCCAGAAAAGTAATCTACCACTGCGATCGTCTCGTGTTCCATCACCTTAAGGCGTGCACTGGCCTTCAGAATATACCACTTGAGTCAGTTACTGTCCATTCCGGTCCCCAAGGGACTAAATCATACACATATCCAGAACAAAAATATCATCAATGTAGCAACTAGTCTCCGCTAAGTCAATAATATCCAACAATACCACGCCAAGTCAATGGAAATCAATGTAAACTAGCCTGAAGATATATATATATGTATATTATTCGAGAAATATATTAAGGAAAAACAAATATTTAGACTCAAATCTCATTAAGTTAATTGGAAATGTTTTATTAGGCAATTGTGATTTCTTTGAATTAAAAACTCTACACAAAGGTGCAGAATTGAATGATTTTTGACCGGAGTTGCTCGGAGGCTGAAGCGACATCTCTGCGGGAGTAGCGCAAGCAATTAATGAGGGTGTTGCTATTTATCCAGCTTTTGATATTGTTAGTACTTATCAAGACTACCTTGACAATGCAACAGGAAAGATGTTGGGAAAAATAGCATTTTAAGGGAAATTTTTAGCCGAGAAAACAGGAAGTCTTTCGAAAGGGTATAAGATAAAATAGACCGCCTCACGAAAGCTTGTTTTTCGTGAGTTGGCACAATTAGAAAAATAATTGTCTAATCTCATATTTCGCCATAATATCTTGCATTAGATATAAGAGAGGTGGAAAAAACTTAGAAAACCAAATCCGCCCCCTTTCCTGAAGCGCAAAGCATTATGGTCTATTATGAGAAATACATCGATTTGTAAAGTAACCAGGCTTTTCCCAGTGTTCTATGCGTGTTTATCCCAAATGTGACGCAAAACAAACACAATAAAAAGTGAAACGATATACATTATTTATGAAAGATGCATATTCACTAATTCCGGACCATTTTTGAGAGAAAAGCACGGACTTTAAGTCCATGGCTGAATTCATTTTGGACCATTTTCACACTTTTTGAAAAAAACAATCGCATTATTTATAAAGGATGAAATATAGACAATTTTTGGCCATTTTTGAAAAACAAATATTGACTATAACCCACGGTTTTGATCAAACTGGAGCCTTGCTCACAACTTTTCATCAACTATTAATTAATTATGAATGCACATTCTGTCATTTTTGGACCAGTCTAGTGTTTTGATAGAATGGATAATTTTAAGTTATTGGATTATTTCTAAAACATAGACTATAGCAAATGGTTTTAGTCCATGCTTTTTGCTCAAATATGGCCAAAACTACCGTGTTTTGCATTCGTGATAAAAATATGCATATTCTTTAAAAAGGTGTTGAAATGGTGAAAAATCGACCAAAGTCATGGACTATAGTTCATGCTTCACTCTTTTCTTTAAAAAAAAAAAACACGAAAATATGACGGCCTATTTGCATCTTTCATATATAATGCACATTTTTGAAAAAGTGATAAAATGGTCCAAATCAACCAATACCAATACCAAGGCTATTATTCATTCTTTTTATTCAAAATTAATCAATATAATGCATTTTTTTGAAAACGTAAATACTATCTAAATGGTGGCAAATAGGTCAAAACTATGGGCAATAATCTAGTCCATGCGTTTGCCAAAATAACCATCAGGTTCTATTTAATTTACATTTCCATCCCAAATAACCAAGATAAGAAATGAAGGGTACCC
Source organism: Anthopleura xanthogrammica (assembly GCA_964019055.1). Classification (NCBI taxonomy): domain Eukaryota; kingdom Metazoa; phylum Cnidaria; class Anthozoa; order Actiniaria; family Actiniidae; genus Anthopleura; species Anthopleura xanthogrammica. The sequence continues at coordinate 15,486,651 of OZ025209.1, read as the reverse complement.
TGGTTATATGGCTTCATATTTTGATCCCCAATAACCAAGATAAGAAGTGAAGGGTACCCTGGGTATATGGCTTCATGTTTTGATCCCCAATAACCAAGATAAGAAATGAAGGGTACTCTGGTTATATGGCTTCATGTTTTGATCGCCAATAACCAAGATAAGAAATGAAGGGTACTCTGGTTATATGGCTTCATATTTTGATCCCCAATAACCAAGATAATAAGAGAAGGGTACCCTGGTTATATGGCTTCATATTTTGATCCCCAATAACCAAGATAAGAAATGAAGGGTACCCTGGTTATATGGCTTCATATTTCCATCCCCAATAACCAAGATAAGAAGAGAAGGGTACCCTGGGTATATGGCTTCATATTTTGATCCCCAATAACCAAGATAAGAAGTGAAGGGTACCCTGGGTATATGGCTTCATATTTTGATCCCCAATAACCAAGATAAGAAGAGAAGGGTACCCTGGGTATATGGCTTCATATTTTGATCCCCAATAACCAAGATAAGAAGAGAAGGGTACCCTGGGTATATGGCTTCATATTTTGATTCCCAATAACCAAGATAAGAAGAGAAGGGTACCCTGGGTATATGGCTTCATATTTTGATCCCCAATAACCAAGATAAGAAGAGAAGGGTACCCTGGGTATATGGCTTCATATTTTGATCCCCAATAACCAAGATAAGAAGTGAAGGGTACCCTGGTTATATGGCTTCATATTTCCATCCCCAATAACCAAGATAAGAAATGAAGGGTACTCTGGTTATATGGCTTCATATTTTGATCCCCAATAACCAAGATAAGAAGTGAAGGGTACCCTGGGTATATGGCTTCATATTTCCATCCCAATAACCAAGATAAGAAGAGAAGGGTAACCTGGTTATATAGCTTCATATTTCCATCCCCAATAACCAAGATAAGAAGTGAAGGGTACCCTGGTTATATGGCTTCATATTTCCATCCCCAATAACCAAGATAAGAAATGAAGGGTACTCTGGGTATATGGCTTCATATTTTGATCCCCAATAACCAAGATAAGAAGTGAAAGGTACCCTGGGAATATGGCTTCATATTTTGATCCCCAATAACCAAGATAAGAAGTGAAGGGTACCCTGGGTATATGGCTTCATATTTCCATCCCCAATAACCAAGATAAGAAGAGAAGGGTACCCTGGGTATATGGCTTCATATTTTGATCCTCAATAACCAAGATAAGAAGCGAAGGGTACCTTGGGTATATGGCTTCATATTTCGATCCCAAAAATATAATAATAAGAGGAGAAGGGTACCATGGTTATATGGCTTCATATTTTGATCCCCCCCCCCCCCCAAAAAAAAAACAAGATGAGAAGAGAAGGGTACCCTGGTTATACAGCTTTATATTTCCATCCCCGATAACCAAGAAAATAATTGAAGGGTACCCTGGGTATATGCATGGCGTTACATTTCGATCCCCCATAATTTTATTGTTAAACAATTTTATTAGACATTATTGAATAAAAAATGATACTTTGTTATTTATCGGTCTTTTTTATCATTTTATCGGGCTATGATTTTATCATTTTATCGGGCTATTTTTATAAGTAATACCATGGCAATGATTAAATGTCCCCGAAGCCGAGGGACATTTAATTTAATATCCCGAAATTGCCATGGTATTAGTTTGTAATACCATGATTTCCGTGGAAAACATCAAGAATTATGATCTAAATGAGCTTTAAATCAGAATATATTAAAGAGATTTCGTTGAAAGAGCCTTCATGACTCCCTACTCTGGGGAACGCTGAAGAATGTTCATTGTTAGCACAATAAACTGATATGTGTCTAATCTATAATGCGTCTCATGGGAAAACGTTTTGTTTGAAATCAAATGGTGACCAACAACATCGTTTACGCATGCGCGAATATCGTTTTAGCGTGTTCACTCAGACCCAAAGACAAATTTCTCTATCCCACATTGAATAAAGCTTGTAGAAGGACCACACACATCCTGATTAAAAATGCATCCGTTTTCGAACCGGGTCTTTCAGACTTGGTGTCCCGATGATTGGGTTGCATGAGGGACAACCTCATGAATAAGATGAGGGAAATTTAGTTTCTAAATTTCCCTCATCCTATTCATGAAGGAGGGATATTAGCCATTAAACGTCCCTCCAAAAACAATGAACTCCGAGGAGATCATGGTATTACATCATTTTATCGGGCTATTGTGTTTTATCATCTTATTGGGCTATTGGGTTTCATCGTCTTATTGGGCTATTGGGCCGGGTTTCTTCGTCTTATTGGGCTATTGGGACGGGTTTCATCGTCTTATTGGGCTATTGGGTTTCATCGTCTTATTGGGCTATTGGGCCGGGTTTCTTCGTCTTGTTGGGCTATTGGGTTTCTTCGTCTTATTGGGCTATTGGGACGGGTTTCTTCGTCTTATTGGGCTATTGGGACGGGTTTCTTCGTCTTGTTGGGCTATTGGGTTTCTTCGTCTTATTGGGCTATTGGGCCGGGTTTCTTCGTCTTATTGGGCTATTGGGTCGGGTTTCTTCGTCTTATTGGGCTATTGGGTCGGGTTTCTTCGTCTTATTGGGCGCCTATTGGGACGGGTTTCTTCGTCTTATTGGGCTATTGGGCCGGGTTTCTTCGTCTTATTGGGCTATTGGGTTTCTTCGTCTTATTGGGCTATTGGGCCAGGTTTCTTCGTCTTATTGGGCTATTGGGCCGGGTTTCTTCGTCTTATTGGGCTATTGGGCCGGGTTTCTTCGTCTTATTGGGCTATTGGGCCGGGTTTCTTCGTCTTATTGGGCTATTGGGACGGGTTTCTTCGTCTAATTGGGCTATTGGGCCGGGTTTCTTCGTCTTATTGGGCTATTGGGTCGGGTTTCTTCGTCTTATTGGGCTATTGGGTCGGGTTTCTTCGTCTTATTGGGCTATTGGGACGGGTTTCTTCGTCTTATTGGGCTATTGAGACGGGTTTCTTCGTCTTATTGGGCTATTGAGACGGGTTTCTTCGTCTTATTGGGCTATTGGGCCGGGTTTCTTCGTCTTATTGGGCTATTGGGCCTGGTTTCTTCGTCTTATTGGGCTATTGGGTCTGGTTTCTTCGTCTTATTGGGCTATTGGGTCGGGTTTCTTCGTCTTATTGGGCTATTGGGACGGGTTTCTTCGTCTTATTGGGCTATTGGGACGGGTTTCATCGTCTTATCGGGCTATTGTATTTTATCATTTTATTGGGCTATTTCATCATCTTATCGGGCTAATACTAGTGAAATGAAATGCATTCGGTGTGAATAATAGAATAAAGTATTAAGAGAAAAAAATGATATGCCCTTGGCAGGACTCGAACCCACGGTTTCGGTCACTAGTCCGACGTGTTAACCACTACACTACAAGGACCAACCACGCTGGTTACGCAGCCAGGCAATCTTGTATGTGTGGCAACTGTGGGGGTCCAGGGCAATATTAATCTCATGGGTAAGCTGAACACCGTAAATATTTACGCACAATTGAGGATAATACTAGTGAAATGAAATGCGTTGTGTGAATAATAGAATAAAGAATTAAGAGAAAAATGTCATATGCCCTTGGCTTTATCGGGCTATTGTGTTTTATCATTTCATTGGGCTATTTCATCATTTTATCGGGCTATTTCATCATTTTATCGGGCTATGGTGTTTTATCATTTTATTGGGCTATTTCATCATTTTTTCGGGTTATGATTTTATCGGGCTATTTTATCATTTTCATCTACGATAACCAAGATCTAGATAAGATGAGAAGGTTACCCTGGTTCAGTACAGCTTTACATTTCGATCCCCGATAACCAAGATAAGAAGTGAAGGGTACCCTGGGTATATGGCTTCATATTTTGATTCCCCCCCCCCCCCAAAAAAAAAAGAAAAACAACAACAAGATAAGAAGAGAAGGGTACCCTGTGTATATGGTTTTACATTTCGATCCCCCATAATTTTATTGTTACATAATTTTATGAGACATAATTTATATTACTAACATTTGAAATCGATATTCTAAAAATTATCTATTGAATAAAAAAATCATACTTTGTTGTTTACCATTTGTTGACTGTGTCCATGCAAGTACTTAACCTCCAAGATGATTGGGCTATAAGAATCAATTTTATTTGAAACCAAATGAGGGAATATAAAATTATATATAAGAAAAAGATATTTCTGAAATTTGTAAAATTCAGAGAACACAAAGTCACTTGGGATGGTCTTTGATCCTAGTATTAGACAACTGTTTACACAGACCAGTTAGGCTATAGAAAATTGGGGTTCCTAGTGTCAAATCTATTATAATGCTGTATATTATGACTTCAATATTGCTACCATTATTGTTAAAGTGTGACCTGCGAAGCTTGATGTCTTGTTTGCAAACTAGCATTTCTACGGCTGTCAATCAAAATATTGGGGATTAAGTTTGAGCCCTTATTACTCTTATTATTCCCCATTGCAAACTTTGGTCATAAATATGAGGCACATTTATAATGAGATTTACATGAGAACACAGGTAGCCCAAAAGCTATTTTGCAAACAAAACACATCAAACTTTGTTTTTCCTTGTCCATGGCTTTATGATGTGATCTACTAAAGTACCAATGATAAAGTCTTGGAGTATTAAACAATGAAAACCATTCTTTGCATTCCTGGGATATTTAGACATCTTTACTCAACTGTCACCAGTCTCCATCTTCTTCTTGTGACACAGGAGGCCCAAGACTTCAAATTAAGAATCACTTTCTTTCGATACCATTAACATTATAATTAACAGGGATGATGGTGTTGGAATTCTATATTGGTACATTTATAGTCTGTCTTGGACTCTTTCTTGGTTTATAGACAAATATTGCCAAACCAATGAACAGCACAAGGAGGGTCGTCCCAATGCCAATAGTTAAACCTACAATGAAAACTATTATGCAGTTTGGACAGTATGTGTGCACTGATTGGTCAAGAACTGTGCTTTATTAGTGAACGAAGCACAGTTGCTGACCATCCACACACACTGCAAATTTTGCAAAGTGTAAGAAAACAGCATTGAAAACTAACATAGGTTCTTCTTTTTATGAAGTGTGAGAAGCATTCCTGTGTGCTTAACTACTGAATGACGCAAGGAAAAGTGGTTTTATTTGTTGAACAAAGAACTAGCATATATTGTTAATGATGAACCACCACAGGAAGCCCACGTAGTAGTAATGAAATAGAATGATAACTTTGGCAATAAAGACCTCTTTAGCTTGGGTGTAATGTTTTGCCATTTCAGACCATGTATCATTCCCCTATTTAATGGTTGCACATGAGAAGACACTTGAATATGGAGCAGCTCAAACAAAAAATCTTATTCTCAAGAGAATGACAGGTGATTTGAAATGGGAAAACATTATGTCCAAGGTAAAGAGGTCTAAATGAAAATCAAACAATATATATCATTTTTTCTATGTAATATTTTGAACTTGCAAATAGAAAAAATTTTATCCCAAAATAATGTCATACTTAAACTTAAAAAACACAAAAACTGGACAGTAATTTTTTAAAACTTTGCATGTGGTTTTTATTTTATTTTTTATCATAAGTGCTAAGAAAAAAAAATCTGTAATTGGGAACAGCTTAAAATAAACTTCATTAAATTTTGAGAATAGGACAATAAATGCGCTTGGGCGCAAAATCGATGCTACTCGGGCCACAAATAAACAATATGCCCTCCAAAAGTCATGTTATTATCATTATCATTAATATACAAGACCAAATTATACAAAGTCTTCAATATCAAAAGATAGAATTTTAATAAATTATTTTCATTCAGAAACAAAGATATTATACATACGAAACAAGAAAACATCAAACCCATGCACTTTGAAATGGTTTAAGATCTGATTGGCTGACAGCAGTTGTAACCAATTAGATAGAAGCAGGGCGGTAAATGCATTTGCAGCCCGCGTGCTTGGCATTTGGCTCGCTAGACTGAATGTTTTAGTGAGGGCAGTTTAATATTTGGCCTTGTATATTGATGATAATTCCCTATTACAGATTTTTTTTGTTTAAATCAAAGATTGGATCATGAAGTTAAAATATGCCAATTTAAACGATTTTCACAGTTAAGTTTTTGAGTTGTGATTTTTTAAATGAAAATGTTTGCACACATTTGAAGTGTTCTATCGTTGTCATAGCAACGTGTTAGGTCATATTTTGATTCTCATTCCAATCTTTACTTTATGGTCTTTGATCTTCTGGGTCAACTAATTAGACTGTTATATATAAGCCATATAAAATTTTTCAGGGTCGTTTTTGTTAGTGTATATGCAAGTTCAAAAACCCTTTCTAGCCTCCTTAAAGACTGAGTTCATGCTGGGTCATGGAAGTCGGCAATGGTGACAAGGCAGACTTCAACTTATAAGGTAAGGCTTGTTCAACGTTTAAATTCATATTACAGTATGAAACGATTCTCTAACTACACGAAGTTTATTTGTCTACAAATCAGTCGAATTTCTTGCAGTTAGAGAGTCGTTTCAGACACGAAGTTTATCTGTCTACAAATCAGTCGAATTTCTTGCAGTTAGAGTCGTTTCAGATTGTTCAACGAGCGATACACGATTTCTAAAATATTTCTGGGTGCCCACGGTTTTTCGATTTGCACAGTAAAACAAACTTCCCATACATTCAGATGTATGGAAAATCACTATAATAGACTTATAACCTTTCACCTAGACTGTAACATAAGTTTATTAGATTTAATACGATCAATCTGTCTCATATTTTGGTTCTCGTGTTCGATTCGCGAACGTCTTTTTACTTTATATGTCAACGTAAATGCTTAAAAAAAATAAGATAAAAGAAATTTTACTTACCTAGCTGTGGTGAACCAACCTTAGTTCGACTATCTGTAGCAAATACTTGGAACAAACTTGAATTTAAAACGAGAAATTCTAAAATGATAAGATAAAAGTGCTTCGCCATCTTGGATGAAAGACCAAGGTTCCTTCGGTTGTCAATGACACAGGTAACCCACGGGTAGTACTAGTCATGGTTTCCTGCGCTTCCCTCTGAGCATGACGTATCTAGCTGCTTTATATTTGTTTGTTTGTTTATTTAACTCTAATCCTAACCCTATTGATTGATTGGTTGATTGATTTTTTTTTTTGCATGAAAAAGTGCGCGAAAAAATAAACTTTTTAAAACTGTGACAATGACAATGACAATGATTTTATTTGCACCTTAATTTAAATATTCAATTAAATTACAAAATATTCATATCCTTACATAAAGGTGCGAACCAACTGGATTAACTGAAGAGCTATACAAAGCCAGTTGGCTAACATCTTATATATTTTTTCAGTTTATCGGTCATTTATCTGTAAATCAAAGCAAAGCAGTTTTGGCCCTGCGGAGGCCCTGCGCGAGTTTGGATATGCGTCCTGGGAATAGTAGCTCTGTTTACTGGGAATGGTAGCTCTATTCACAACACTCCTAATGATCTGCAAAAGTTGAAATTATGTATAACTACTACATTCCATCGTGCTGAGGTGCTAATAAGCACGTGAATTACGTAACCCAAGGAATATAAAGCAGAGCGAGGCTCAATTACCATTCTTGCTCAGAATTTCGAACAGCGATAGAGTGCAGGACTCTTTTTCTCTCTGTTTTGTACGACCACGCGAATATCGAGAAAGACAACAACATGGCGGATAACAACCAACCAGAAATTCAAGTTCCCGTAGCAGCAGATAACGTCCCCGAAGATGTCGTGCCTGCAGCGGTCCCTGCTGAACCAGCTAGACCTGCTGAAAATGCCTTTTGAGCTCGCTTCAATTTACTCTTTAACTTTCATTTGAGTTACTGCTAAACGGCTTAATTTGTGGGCTAAACTTTGTGGTAAGTTTTCACCGAACTGTTTAATTTGTGGATGAGTTTTTCACCGAACTGTTTAATTTGTGGGTGAGTTTTCACCGAACTGTTTAATCTTGGGGTGAGTTTTCACCAAACTGTTTAATTTGTGGGTGAGTTTTCACCGAACTGTTTAATCTTGGGGTGAGTTTTCACCGAACTGTTTAATTTGTGGGTGAGTTTTCACCGAACTGTTTAATCTTGGGGTAAGTTTTCACCGAACTGTTCAATTGGTGGGTGAGTTTTCACCAAACTGTTTAATCTTGGGGTGAGTTTTCACCAGACTGTTTAATCTTGGGGTGAGTTTTCACCAGACTGTTTAATCTCGGGGTGAGTTTTCACCGAACTGTTCAATTGGTGGGTGAGTTTTCACCGAACTGTCTAATCTTGGGGTGAGTTTTCACCGAAGAGCTAAAACTTGGGGTGAGTTTTCACCGAACTGTTTAATCTTGGGGTGAGTTTTCACCGAACTGTTTAATCTTGGGGTGAGTTTTCACCGAATTGTTTAATTTGTGGGTGAGTTTTTCACCGAACTGTTTAATCTTGGGGTGAGTTTTCACCGAACTGTTCAATTGGTGGGTGAGTTTTCACCAAACTGTTTAATCTTGGGGTGAGTTTTCACCAAACTGTTTAATCTTGGGGTGAGTTTTCACCAAACTGTTTAATCTCGGGGTGAGTTTTCACCGAACTGTTCAATTGGTGGGTGAGTTTTCACCGAACTGTCTAATCTTGGGGTGAGTTTTCACCGAACTGTTTAATCTTGGGGTGAGTTTTCGCCGAATTGTTTAATTTGTGGGTGAGTTTTCACCGAACTGTTTAATTTGTGGGTGAGTTTTCACAGAACTGTTTAATTTGTGGGTGAGTTCTTACTAGAGAGCTAACGTTGATAGTGAGTTATCACCAAACTATTCAATCTTCGGGTGAGTTTGTTAACCTCCAATGCATGAGCCACATTTATTGTGAGTTTTTCACTAAATTCAGTTTAACTCTGAGCAAAGGTGAAGCTAAATGTTTGAGCTTCTGCTGACGAATGAAATATTTGTAGCCTTAATATACTTGCAACGCTGAATAATAATGATTTTTGACTGTTCGCTGACTGAGATTCCTTGTTTGTGATACAGCAATAGCTGGGTTTCAATCAGCTGATAAAGTCTTTGAATTTCATTATCTGCTCCAAATGGTGGTCAAACACTGACCACCATGTGCTGTCAGCCAGAAAGAATTCTATTGAAACTTGTGATTCAGCTGATGAACATTCCACATGATACAGGAAATGACGTCAAGTGAAACCCAGCTATTGAAAGAAGAATTGAACCGACTAAAGGAATCTGTAAACCAGGTGACAAAGCTATCAGTCCAATCCATCCTGGAAAGGTTCACGGTGAAATGACGGCTTTTAAAAAGGGGATCTATACCAGCCCCCCCGGTTATACTGGGTCTAAGCTGTCGTCTCTCTGTGGACCTGTAGGGGTTTCGTCGACTCTTCTAATTCACTCTCAGTCCAAAAAATTAAGATAAAATAAAATGATATAAAATTATAGAGGATGCTGTGATATCTTAAGAGACGAGACGAGACGATGTCTTATAAGAGACGATCCGTTTGATTATCTCGTGACTCGTGTTGTGAAGCAAAATGATGTTCACTGGGTCGACGCAATGGGAAACCCTATGCAGGTCTGCAGAGGGATGACAGAAAACTCGCGTTCCCAGTAGAAGATTCGCGAAAGAGGGCTAATAGTGAATGAAACATAAATAAATGAATAAATCATTGAAAATAAGTAAAAGTCTCTCTTCAACCTTCACAGTATATCTAATTTTGAGGAAGATTTGGATTGAGGTTTGGCAAGTTTTGGGGATGTATTTGACTATATTATTGGGAAATATTGGCGTTTGAAGTGATAGTATGATGTATAACTGCAGTTCACAGATAAGGATTAGTCAACCCTGCGAAATATTTTATCCATACCTCATTCCAACTGAGCATGAATGGGAGTGTTGTAGAATAGATTACTATTCACAACACTCCTAATGATATGCAAAAGTTGAAATTATGTATAACTACTACATTCCATCGTGCTGAGGTGCTAATAAGCACGTGAATTACGTAACCCAAGGAATATAAAGCAGAGCGAGGCTCAATTACCATTCTTGCTCAGAATTTCGAACAGCGATAGAGTGCAGGACGGCCCACCCACCCTCCCAACGATATTCGCGTGGGTCGTACCTCCTCTACGTCTAAGTCAAGCTGTTCCAGCTTGTCTTAGACCACGCTGCGAAATATTTTATCCATACCTCATTCCAACTGAGCATGAATGGGAGTGTTGTAGAATAGATTACTGTTTACTCAACAAACAAACACTTGACAAGCTATTTTCTAAGCTCTTGCTTAGAGGTATTTAAGTTAAAACATCAAAATTCCTATACTGTAAAATGTTTCATACTAGTTCAACTAGCGAGCTCTATCGACGGATTTGCTAGGGCGTCACAAAGACGAGCTAGTTTCCCCAAGAAAAACCCTTCGTGACACAATGGAAGAAGAAAACAAACCTTTTGTGAGTATGTCTTTCCTTCCTTCCTTCCTTCTTTCCCGCCTTCCTTGCTTCACTTCCTTGCTTGCTTGCTTATGCTTCTTTGCATGTTGCTAGTTTCCTTCTATGCTTCCTTGCTTCCTTCCGCTTCACCTTCTTGCTTCTTTTGTTTCTTTGTTTGTTTCTTCCTTTCTTTCTTTATTCCTTTCTTTCTTTCTTCCTCTCTCTCTCTCTCTCTCTCTCTCTCTCTCTCTCTCTCTCTCTCTCTCCGTTTTACCACTACGCCATCATAGCTGACTCCATATAAAAACATGTTCTTTGTTCTATGGATGGGTGGATGGGTGGATGGGTGGATGGGTGGATGGGTGGATGGGTGGATGGGTGGATGGGTGGATGGGTGGATGGGTGGATGGGTGGATGGGTGGATGGGTGGATGGGTGGATGGGTGGATGGGTGGATGGGTGGATGGGTGGATGGGTGGATGGGTGGATGGGTGGATGGGTGGATGGATGGATGGATGGATGGATGGATGGATGGATGGATAGGATAGTAACTTTATTTATCCACGGTGGTTCTATCAAAATTTACAATAAAAGATTACAAATTCTGGTCTACCTAGAAGCCGTGCTAAAATATGTACATGAATTAATAAAAAACTACAGTATTTATTAAACAATATTAATATCAATATGGTAATTTAAAATAATAATAATTATATATTACTAGCTTTAGTCGATGCAGAGATCAATATCCTTCAATTTTGACTTGAATTTACTCAGGAACTTCTCTTCTTTTAAAGAATTTGGAAGAGAATTCCATAGTTTGGCTCCCGAAAAGACAAAGCTTGAATTGGATGGATGGATGGATGGATGGATGGATGGATAGATGGATGGATGGATGGATGGATGGATGGATGGGTGGGTGGGTGGGTGGGTGGGTGGGTGGATGGATGGATGGATGGATGGATGGATGGATGGATGGATGGATGGATGGATGGATGGATGGATGGATGGGTGGCTGGATGATTCGGTTTACTTTGTACGAGCATTTCCGTTTAGTGCGCAGTGATTAAAACGTGAGTTTTGTCCATTTATCTCTATCATAGAAAGAGTTTGCCAGAACCAATTTATGGTATTACTTTCGCACTGTGGATGAGTTCCAGAAGCCATTCAAGTCCGCTGATTCACCTGTCGTTAAAGCAGGTCTTGAACTGGTTTCCATGGAAACTCGTATCCTGCCGTGCCCATATAGGGAAAAATGGTTGAAGAACAAGGGAAATATTGAAGATAACGTAAAGAATTACGTGGAAAGCATTCGATTGTGGAGTAACACTTCATTCATGTCAGGTAACATTCAATGAGCATATAATAATGACGATGATGGTAACGATGATCGATAGTTGCGAAGATGACGATATGACGATGACGATGATGTTGATGATGATGATATTCGATGATGATGATATTCAATGATGATGATGATAAGATAATGGTGATGACGACGACGACGATGATGATGATAATAAGATTATTATTATGATGATGATACGATGATGATGACGAAATGATGTTGATGATGATGATGTTGATGTTGAGAAATGGTGATGATGACGATGATGATGATGATGATCCCGATCGACGATGATGATGATGATGTTAAAGTTGATGATGAAGATGATGCCGAGTGAGGACGATGATGATGTTGATGATGATGATAATGATGATGATGCCAAGCGAGGATGATGATGATGATGACGATTGGAAGTGCTGCTAAACTTGATATTTACATCAAAGAAATATACATAAGTTTTAAAATAAACTGACGGGAATTTACTTGCATTTTATATGTTTTACTTTTATTAATCTAGTTTATCTATTTTTGTTACTTTTTCTGCAGGTTTGTCTGAATCTCGTTCAGATGAAGAAAAGAGGACAATAGTTGATGACCTATTTCGTCGTTTCGAGAACCAAGTTGCAAAACGTGTTGAAGACTTTGGCCTTGACTTTGTTATTGCTTATTTTACTGTACAAAAGCGAATATAATATCATGAATAGCAGTAAAATAACCCTTTAATTAGCCGTTCATGAAAAGCCTCGGGCATATTCAGATATGATAATGAAATGTTTTTGTTTGTTTGTTTATTTGTATGGCTAACTTTTGACATAACACTTTTTAATTTTTTTTCTTGATTTGTACCAAGTTTGGCAAACAAAACAAAACGAGGGACGCGGAACAAACTACAACAGCTCCTGGTCAAATATGAAAATTAGCTTTTGTTCCTTAAGGTAACTAGGGACACAAAATCACTATAATCGTCAATTTTTTTAAAAAGATCTTAAATTATTCCTTATCAAAATATCTTTTGTTTGTCGAAAAAAAAATTTTAGAATGTTTTTTAGTTTCGGAGAAAAAAAAGAAAAATTTGTTTTAAACAGCCGCTCAGAAGTGTTGCCGCGTTAACAGGAACTGTCAATCGAATGTCAGCGGCTTTTAATCACATGCCGCAAACATCAGGATCAAATAGCTTGCTGTGTGTTTATTGGCTTAAAGGTGTCGCCGATAATCCCTCTAAGTAAATATCGCTTTAATCCGCACAAAACTTAAGACTGCGTTTTCTTCGTAAAGAGTTTTTGGAAAATTGCGAACTTTCGACAATCACAAAGAAGGTCCTATTTGCGAAGCCGAGTAGGAGATATTACAGGGATCCATGGATAAAGATCGGACAGTTGATGGGAACATCAGTGGACCAAAGAGATTGACACAGTCCAAAAAGGAGTTCAGCAGAGTGATCCACCAGCGATTCACTCTGGCTCTTCGTTGACTAGGTCAACAACAGAGAAATAAACTGTACTGTACTGTTGTCTGTGTATGATTTATTACAGCATGTCTCGTTATGTAATTTATGTATTCTGAATTGAACTCCATATATATAATTCTAAATATAACTCCCGTTTAACCTTAGCCATTTATACTTAGCTCGATTAGCTCTGCTATTTCTAGATGACTGGCGCCTATCCACGTATATATTTTTTTCTTTTAGATAAAATTGTCATGTAATTTTAAGGAGTGCCAAATAAAGATGTTGTTGTTATTGTTGCTATTCTATTTTAGGGCTTTCATTCTTACAACGTACCCATGGCAGTACAATCTTTAGCCATTGTTTCTATGAACAAGAGAGAAAAATACTTGAAGAAAATAGCTTAACATGAAGCTATCATGTCCGTATATCGCACAAACGCTTTCTCTTGAAATTCATCGCGAGCTCGACCAGAAAGCCTCTGTCATTTAGTATATCGCTGAGATGCTGTAGAATATGCGATATGGCCTATTTCAAATGGTTTGAAACACAAGTGAGGATTTTCATCTTCTTCTTTCATTGCATTTCTTTTTTAGTACTTTTTGCAGCTAATCATATTCCTGAACGCATTTCTAAACCTTGGCATTTTCCAGGCATAAAGAACAGGGTTAACAGCTGAATTAGCGTACATGAGTACTCTTAACCACAACCTTACCATACGAGTATCAAATGTTTCTGGATAAAAAAAGTGATGAAATATCAGAGATATTCTGGGATACACTAAAATAATGAACACGAGGATCACTATAGCAAAAGTTACGGCTGTCTTTTTTTCTTCCTTGTTTCCAGTTCGTCTAATATTCGCTGTGATGAATGTAGACTTGTTGTGTGAGCTTTGGTTGGCATTTGGACGTCGACTGGGAATTCGACGTTCTTTTAAACTGATTTTACTCATTTCAAGATCTGTGTTTGAAATCTCCTTACTCAGAACTCTAACTTCTTTGCATAGAATTATTTCGTCGCTCTCGTAATAACCACTACCATTTCTGGAAAAGCTATTTGGCCAGCTGTGGCGCCGTCTATTAACTCTAGTGTCATCACTTTTTTCTTTAATACATTCTCTTTTTCTTAAATTTGGTGAACTAGCTTTTGCAAGTTGGTGAATCTTATTGCTATTTTTGTGTGGCATTAGTAGACGCCGACTTATTCTATTGTCGTGAAAATTTGAACTATTTTGACGAGTTAAATCTACAGGCACTGGTTGTTGGCAATTATTCTGTACCATATGGTTTGCCATATTCAAATCTTCAATATCCTGTATTGAGAGTTTTGGATTGGTGATATTTAAGGAAGAACTCGCTTTGTTTTCTTGGCCATTATTTTTTACACATTCATTTTCATCCACTGGTTTAAAATTTGAGTTTTTCAAGACTTTACGTTTTTTTTCGGCCTCTGGGGTAGGCATCAATAATTTTCGCCTGAACCTTGATTGTCGACGCACAATAAATAAAACTCTTGCATTTGAAACCAGAATAATAAGAGTCATAGTAATAATACAAGTTACGAACAGAATTAATGCAACTCTTTGTTCGATTGCTTGAAATTCAGATAAGGAAGTTAAAAAACTAGCCAGAAGCCAGATTCCAAGAATAACAAGGGCAACAGCTTTTTTCGAGTTTCTGAGGTTCAACCTGTAGTAGAATGGAAAACTGACTGCAATAAGCCTATCAATGCTAATCACGGCCAAATTAATGAAGGATACTAGAATAGTTACTCTTCCAATCACTGGCACGAAGACTAAACCAAACTGTTTTAGAGAAGTGTTTTCCATAAAGACGCCAAGATGCTGCAGACTTCGTGTTGGTACTAGCACTGCACATGTTATCAAGTCGGCTGCTGCTAGCGATACAACATAAAAGTATGCTGAGATTTGAAGCTGCTTGTTCCTGAACACGATACAGCAAGTAATAAAATTGCCAAAAGTTCCTGAAATAAAGATGAGTAGCTCGAGTAGTGAAATGATAAGAAAGGAGAACGTTGCCATTTCTTCTTGCATTCGTAAGACTTCTATTGACCCGATAGCTTATTGGTCTCGACCGTAATAAAAGGTATTAACTTTTGCTTTTTTCTCAACTTGCAAACCTCACCTTGCTACCAGCCCAAGATTGAACTCTAGCATATTTCCTATATATATATATTCTTAATCGAGTGCTCAGTAGTTTCCTAACGTCATGTCGAGAAATAATTATTTTGCCGCCATAACATAAGTAATTATGACTTGCATAAAATAAGACTTATTAAGGCCCGTGTAAACACCCGGCGATTTTATTGCAAACTTGTTGCAATATTTCCTAAAAAGCCGTGCCTTTTTCAACGACCTTCGGATAAAATCCCGTCTAGGACTTGTTTCTTACGACAGTGGTGGTATTTTCCATCCCCAGACTTACTTTCGTGCTCGAAATTAGCATTTTTTTCAAGTGAAGATCGCCACGAGTTGCTTTAAATTTCGAGCATGTTCGAATTGGTGGAGACTAAACATACTGAGTCTACATATGGCCTAATTGCAAGAACGTTGTCATATCAAAATTAAAAAAAATAACTAATAGGAATTAATTCAATTTTTTAAAATTCTAAAACCTCGCTAGATTGATAAGAATGACTGTTTTAGCATATACCATGCAAAAAGACTGAATCCCAAAAATGTTCTCTCAGCCCTTCAAAACGATGTTATTACGTATTTTGCGTTTTAACAGAGAATTGACCATTATGATGGCAGTCTAATAATAATAAAAATAAAGTTTATTTATATAGCGCTCATCTCCAAAAAAAATGTCCAAGGCGCTTTACAAAAAATTACATAAGATATTTAAAATATTTACAAAACTTGAAATTTACAAAAAATAGTCTATTTATAAATAAAAATGTAATATTAAAGTCTAGGACAGCTTCATGGTTTCTCTATCAGGAGACCTCCTCAGAACACCGAAATATCGAGAATCTTAAATTGATCGATAGCCTTGAGGACCTCTAGATAGGCAGTGTGCTCATATTAGGTACATATTGGATGGAACTCCTTTTTCAAGAGTTTATCATATTAATGTCAATAATATGACAAAGAGTAATGAGAACTGCTTTCGGAACATGGTCGGAGTAGCTTTACTAAATTATTTATGTCTTGATTTGATTAAAGTTAGTGGAGCTCAATATTAATTTAAACGTGCTGTTTATCTTCAATATTATGTTCGTCGGTCAATATCCAAAGAAGTAAGAGTAATGTATAGTTGCAAGGGTTATGAAAGATGAACACAAACAAACATGTGAGTAAATAAACAAACAAAGATGAGTAAATACGTAAACAAACCGATGCAAACAAAACAAATGGTTAAAATAAATAAATAAACAAACAAACAATGAAATTTGATATGAACAAACAAAGAAGTAAACAAAGCTAAACAAAAACAAACAAACAAACAAACAAACAAATAAACAGACAGACAGACAGACAGACAGACAGACAGACAGACAGACAGACAGACAGACAGACAGACAGACAGACAGACAGACAGACAGACAGACAGACAGACAGACAGACAGACAGACAGAAAGACAGACAGACAGACAGACAGACAGACAGACTAACTTGGGCAAGCAAGCCAACGAAGGGACGTGGTGCGTCTGATGATTATCTCAAAAGCCGAGCCGAAGTCGCTATTGAATACAATTTCAATCAATTTACTAGAATGAGTCCTAGAATATTAATTTACCAGACTGAAGTTCTAGCATAGCAAGGCAATAACTGCTGTTCAACTGTTATTGACATTACAAACTTTCCTCATTTTAAATAGCATACAGAAAAATGAGAACAATACCTGGTTGGTTGATGGCTGTTATGTTCTCAATTAATGTTAAAACTTCTAAACTCAATAACATGCATGAAATTGAATTACTTCTTCAAGTCTTAATCATTTTTATGCACAGATAGGACACCCATGTTTTCCAGCCATCACCTGTTCAAGTTGACTTCAGGATTCGTCAGTTTTTTTATTTCGCTTAAGTTAACTTTTTTTCTGCCATTTAAGTTGTTCTGAACTTTGAGTCATTAATTTTTGTTTCTCCAAAGACAACTACAATCTATGGTCACAGCTATATTGTAGCTTTTTTAGAAAAAAAGGCCTTATAATCTTCAAATACCAAGAAAACAGAATTACAGAATTATGACAGTCTGTGAGGAAACAAGCTTGAAAGAAGAGAAATACCATCTGAACTTCGTAATTCCACTGATAATATTCTACACCGTAACTGCTTTGACCTCAACACTTCTAAATTTTCTGGTCATTTTAACCATCTGGAAAACGCCATCTCTACAAACGCCTTCAAGAATTCTGCTGTGTAGTCTCGCACTTACAGACTTTCTAGTTGGATGTCTCATCGAACCATCGTTCGTCGCCGCTTGTGTACTAGCTGTTATAAGAAGCTGTTCTGAATTTGATGTAGTTTATCATGCTGCCTCAAGGCTAGCATACGCTCTGGGAGCCATTTCAATGGTTACTTTGGCAGGGATAAGCGTAGATAGGTTTCTTGCCATCAAAACAAAGAATAACTACAAGACCATTGTCACGAGGAAGCGAACTTTGATAGTTTTGGCGTTTCTGTGGACTGTTCCTGGTCCAGCAGTCTTTCTGGCTCGGTATTTGAAAACTAACGACAACAACGATACAAAGTTTGTGATACTAGTCGTAGGGCCCCTTCTATTCGTGATAACGGTCTTCTATACCTTGTCTTTCTATCACCTGAGAAAGCTTTCCTCACCAGTTGGAAACACTTCAAATCCTCCCTCAGCAGAAACAGTCCCAGATTTCAATATCTTGAAGTACAAGAGATCTCTGGTCACAATGATCATGATTTTAACTCTCATTCTCGCCTCATACCTTCCAATTGTAGCCCTTCTTTCTACACGTAGTTTAAGTGAGCTGTTGGACGACCCTGGTCTTTTACATCTGTGTGAATCGTTTGTGATTCTTAACTCTACGCTTAACCCCTCACTGTACTTATGGAGAATGAAGAGACTTCGCCAGGCAGTGAAGAATATACTTTCTAAATCGTAGTAATACATTGCGTTACTTTATTATTTTTTATTATTTTATAACAAAATTTATAACGCGTACGAGTCTCGACGTTTCGACACCATCCGGCGTCATTTCCAAGAGAGTTTGCATAGTAATGAATTCTGCGCTAAAGTATTTTGTCGCAATTTCAGCATATGATGATGTCGAAACGTCGAGACTCGTTATAAATTATATATTATAATTATAAATTTTGTTATAAAATGTTATGACTAAATTTTTGATTTTTATTATTTCATTACTTCCGATTATTATATTACTTTATTATTTATCATTCTATAATACTTTATTATTTATCATTCTATATTACTTTATAATTTTTATGATTTTATTAACCAATCAATAATGAAAGCAAAAAAAAAAATGTCGTCAGTGGGAATGACGTCAGTGGGAATGGGCCTTTTTTAAAAACACATACACATAAGAAATTTTTTTCCACAGTTTTATTTGTAAATGGATCCCGGTACCTAGTACCTAAAATAGACTATTAATACAACGGGCCTTAGCTTTACAAGCCTTTAGATAGCATTTATTTAATCTTGCAGTACTTGCTTTACATATCACTATGAAGTCCTTTTTCTCATTCAATGAATACCGCTGTACCCCTTGATTACAGGCTCATCTGAGCAGATTAAGACCAAATAGACGACTTGCACTAACAGGTCACGTGACCCTACCCCCCTTAAGACGGGAAGCTGTGTCAAAATGAACAACAGAAATGAAAAGAGCACCTTGCCATTAGTAGGGAAGCAGGTAGAATTTAAGCTCATAACAAATGAATATTTTATAAGGTTTTGTATGGGAAAAGTGTTGGCTGGCAAGCTCTTGCCAAACAGCGCACTTTCATAAAGTATTCAATTTTATATTTTATGCCATTTCTACTGTTTTCTTTGTTATGAGCTCAAACTCTGCTTCTCTACTAATGTCAAAGTGCTCTTTTCATTTCTGTGGTTCATTTTGACACAGCAGCTGCTCGTCTTTAAGGGGGTAGGGTCACGTGACCTGTTATTGCAAGTCGTATATTATTGGCAAAAGCTATTATTCAAGAATTTGCAGCTTGGATATATCAATGTTTTGAAATATACCTTGGACTTTTTTAATGGTAGCTATGGATACCTTCCTTGTATCGCGGCCAGGACTGTACGAGTCAGTGGTCATCAAATTCAGCGGTATTCATCGAATGAAAAAAATATTACCAAAGTATAAATACAACAAATAAGTTTTATACCACAAAATATAATACCTTAGAAGCTATTTCACATGAATAACCACAAAATTACAACATAACTGAGGTCATTTGAGAAGCCCTTTTAGTGTCAACTGGCTCGAAGGTGATTGGATGCGACCAACAAGTACAGTGGAAAGCCATATTAATGACAAGGAAGTACTTTGATTGACAATAGAAAAAGACCTTTTAAGTGTTAATACCTTTTTAGAAAGAATCCACCGAAAAGCCATTTTTACGTCAAGGTATAAGTTAATGATTCTTCGATTTCGATTGGGCAAGGCATACAATGGAAAGCCACTTCAATGTTACGGAGATTCTGCGCATGAATGCTACTGGATATACAATACAATATAAGACAAAACATTCCACGCAGAAGCCATTTCTATGCCAAGACAAGTCTCCCTACTCGAGTAATGTGATTGGACAAGTCGAGCAATCGAAAGCCATTTCAATGTCACAGCGTGCGTTTCCGTATACTCTAAATTGATTGGCCAATAGGTACACACCAAGAAAGGGGAATAGTTATCGTGTAATTTTATCCTCATGTGAGACTTATTACAGTCCCAGGGGTATATCCAGATTTCCTGGGGTGCCTGTGACCCCAGGTTTTCATTGACGATGTGTTTGTAACGTGCCTATGTTGTAAGGAAAGAGGAGGGAGGGAAGGATGATGTGTTAAGGATAGTAGGTAGTGCCCCCCCCGGGAATTCCTGGATATACCCCTGAGTCTTCCAGCTAAAGGTTCTCTAATATGAAAATATTACAAACACTCCTAATAGACCATTTTCGAGATGCGCGAGCGCTTTCAAAAATATCGCAGACGCAGGCATGATCTCGTAGCATTTTCGGGCAACGTCAATAGTGCGCGCGATCTTTCCCGAAAATGCCTCTTTTTCATGCCTGCGCCTGCGATATTTTTGAAAGCGCTCGCGCATCTCGAAAATGGTCTATTTACAGCATCTTACTTTAAAAACACACTAATTTTTACTTATCGTGTAAACTACGCATATTTCTTATTCTTCGCAAAGAGATAGAAATCTCTCCACTGTACTACAAAAAACGACCTCTGTCTTTAAAGTTTTAACAAAAAATAATCCACCCAAGCTAGACCAGAATACATTAGGGTCGCTATATAAAAAGGCGTATTATCTGGGCGTTAATAAAATGAAGAGGCATTGTGTATAACTACTTCATACTAAGAAAATAAGCTTATACTTCGAATATGTGATGATAATTCCTTCCTTTAAAGATTAAAGAGGAAGTTAAACAAAGTCAAGTTAAGCATATAGGGTAAATAAACAACAAATAAATACAATAATATTGGCGATTTCAGGAAGATAAACTTATTGTGGTGCATCGCTTTACACTTTACTATGGATTTAATAAAAACAAACTGATAGCTTAGCTTTGTACTTAAAGGGAAATCTAAAGGTAGACATTACTTAGTTTCACTTGACGTCATTTCCTGTTTTGTGCGGAATGTTCATCAGCTGAATCACAAGTTTTCAATTGAATTCTTTCTGGCTGACAGCACATGGTGGTCAGTGCAGATAATGAAATTCAAAGACTTTTATCAGCTGATTGGAATCAAGCAATTTATCGCCGATAAAGGAGATCGACGATGCACCGTTTTTCGTCACCGGTACTATAAGGTTTTTGAGAAAAAATAAAACCAAGGAATAGAGCAGTCGAACCAATGAGTGAAGTTACTAAGGATTACCCTTCATGGTCTTTTAAATATCGAGTCTCGAAACAACCAAAGCCAATAAAGTACACAACGATGAGCCACACATGAAGTACCTTCCGAATCCCCATAAAAACAACAAAGTGAAATATCTAACGGCGGAGGAAAATAACTCTAAGCTAAATATAACCACCAATCAGAACTACGCTTTAAACTAATATTTTCCTGTCAAGTGCAACTATTCTAGCCAATAAGAAACCTCAGATGTCACAAGTCATGCTAAGGTAAACCAATAGGAATCTAGAAGAAGTCACGTGTTAAGCTAAATTAGTTGACCAATTAAAATCTAGAATCAGAAGCCAAAGCGGGTATCACCTGTTATGCTGGTGTAAACCAATGAGAGCCTAGGATTAATGGTCACGTGTTAAACCAAGGCTAGCTCGTCATGTTCTCCAAGGGGCATTTTTTCTTCTTTACTATGCTTATTCTTGGTTTTACCTTTATTCAGTAATTCTCTATCATTGCGTTCTAAAATAAAATTTAAAAGTTTAAAATTTAGAGAATGGACGAATGGTTGGACGAATGGAATGACGAGCAGTGTTTGCCTGTCATTGTAGCCTGGTAATGAGATTTAATCAGCTGATTGATATCAAGCAATAGAATACTCTCTGGTTGATATCACATGACGAGCAGTGTTTGCCTGTCATTGTAGACTGGTAATGAGATTTAATCAGCTGATTGATACCAAGCAATAGAATACTCTCTGGTTGATATCATATGACGAGCAGTGTTTGCCTGTCATTGTAGACTGGTAATGAGATTTAATCAGCTGATTGATACCAAACAATAGAATACTCTCTGGTTGATAGCACAGGGCAGGTCATGAGATTCAGGAGATTCATTTAATTTCACTTATATATACCAAGAAAATAGTGGATATACCACATGAAGGGCAAGGTTTGCTCTTCACTAAAAGTTGGTAATAGTCACCAAGCAATGAGTCATCACTAGACCTATAGTACTGTAGCCAATCAATATACACGATTTTTCATACAGTCATACAACTTACCATCAGTGATTTCCCCTGGGTAAATAACATTGAGTTCATCATCTTGTGCGCGGTATATACTTGATGACATGTTGCTGTAATGTCTCTCAAGTGATTTATATTTACGATAGTAGAACACTAAGCCAAACACCAGCAACGCTAGCAAGAGAAGACCTAGGGAATAACGGATTTATCTTTAATGGCATGGTAATTTCTTATTTAGCAAAAACTGAACAATAAGAGAGAGAGAAATGAAATACAATTGCAAGGGATGGAAAAGGACGGCTGGGGGGAGAGAAGGAAGGAAAGAAGGAAGAAAGAAAGCAAGCAAGCAAGAAAAAAAGAAAGCAAAAAAGCAAATAAAAAAGCAAGCAAGCAAGCAAGGAATGAAGGAAGGGGCTTTACGAAGGAAAGAAGGAAAGGAAAGAAAGAAAGGAAGTTAGGAAGCAAAACCAGTACAAAGAAGAAATGAATCAACTGTCCGTTATTTCGTACCTACAATAGTCAGTACAATAATAAGAGCAAGGTTTTGTGACTTGTTCGATCCTTCTGAACCAACTCGCTTGCCTATAACACCAGATGATTCACTAGGTGCCTCAGTTGGTTTGCCGTAGATTATGAGCACCCTGCAAGCAATACAAAGATATATTATAGTTTTTCATTCAACAAAATGTCAGCACAGCTCCAGTCAGGACCCTGGCGAGAGTCTGAGAGTAGGCGCGGGCGCGCGTGTTTTGGCGCCAAAACCTCCCGAGCCAAATCAAGAGGAACCCCATCAAAATAATCCATAGTCCAGTAAACATTCCAAACATTCCTATAGATCAAACTTTATAACTTTGAAAAATTGGTCAATTTTTTTTTTTTTGGCTGAGATACAATCACATTTTTGTCTAAAAATTTGGCACGAATAATTATCTTTTTATGCGTACTTGATAGATCCAGTGACTGTTTTACCCGACCCAACAGAGAATGAAGAATTGAGAATTGCGATGACTTGATCTACCGATTTTCCTGGAAAACAAGAAGATTGATGTGATGTTAATAAAAAAGAATGATCGAATAGACAACTAGAGCAGCTTTGAGTGAAAAAGAATACGGCAAATTACTGTGGACGTTAAGTATTTTATCGTAACCGTAACTACACGTTACGGCATGTCGTACCGTGCACGTGCTGTAAGTCAGTACTGTGCGTTTCCCACTCACACGATAACCATTCTTATAGGAAGCCATTTCAATGTTACGGCATGTCGTACCGTGCACGTGCTGTAAGTCAGTACTGTGCGTTTCCCACTCACACGATAACCATTCTTATGGGAAGCCATTTCAATGTTACGGCATGTCGTACCGTGTACGTACTGTAAGTCAGTACTGTGCGTTTCCCCACTCACACGATAACCATTCTGGTGGGAAGCCATTTCGATACGGCATGTCGTACCGTGTACGTGCTGTAAGTAAGTACCGCACGTTTCCCACGCCTAGGTAATAAAAGTAAGAAAACGCTTTCATTTATTTACCATTGGCTTTGAAGTTTGGTAAGATTTCAAACTCTACAGCAATAGCTTTGATGTTCAACGCTGCTACCCGATCTCTGTGGATTGAAACAATAAACAAACTTACGATAATACTAAACAGATCAGTTTTTAGACAAATAAAAGAACTCGTCAAATTTTATTGACCACTGAAACATTCAAATTCAGGGCACGGCTAACTCACAGACGAACCCTGAAACAACCTATGGGCTGATCTAAGTCAGGGCACGGCTAATATATTGTCTTTACTTACGATGGGATGTTAGCCTGATTGCTTACGGCTTTGATGAAGTCAGCCTCAAAGCTGTCCCCAGCAGTGTCTTTCTGTCCTTTGAACTTTATTTCAAGACGTTTTGTTCCTACTATAGCTGAAATTTTGATGGAAATAATCACTTTAGACATTTTAATGTATCTGTATAATAGCCAGAACATATCTTTCGTATAAATAAATTATTTAGATCCACGTCCCATATCACGTCTCCGTGGCGCAATCGGTTAGCGCGTTCGGCTGTTAACCGAAAGGTTGGTGGTTCAAGCCCACCCGGGGACGCTTTTTAATTTTTTTCCCTCCTGTTTTTATATAAATTTTTTTCCCCCCCCCCATACATTTTATTAACGGAATAAGAAATCTATCTTATTCTGCTTCGGAAAAAAAGGCAAAACGTAATTCAATCTCCTGGGTTTTTTTGCTGCAGATAATATATTTATCGTGACAAGTTTACACGCTATCGAGGATTGGCTAAATATTCTAATTTGGATAAAAATGACGATGATTAAAGCAGTTTCGTATGACTATGAAAAATTTACGGCACGGACCGCGCCTTGCAGTGACCGTGTCAGCACCGTGCCGTGTATGGAACCATTTGACATTCTGTGCCGTGTCTGCGCCGAGCCGTTACCGTGCCGTGACTTTTAACAGTCATACGAAATCTGTTCTTTGATGAAAATAATACTGAGAAGGAAAAATAAAAAACAATTTATGATTATAAGCATCAGCGTCATCATTCGACTTTTACCTGGTTGAGTGTACTGTTTTACTGGTTCACTGTACATTAAACTCTGTCCTGCCCCATTTCTTGACGCCACTATGAACGAGTACTCTGTATTGCTGTACAGATGCTTGAAGGTGAACGTCAATATGTTCCCAACAATATCTTGTTTGTTATCAACATGATTACCACTGGCAGTCACACTAGTCTTGCCCCAGGAAATCTAAACCACCAAAAAAAATAACGATAATCATTTTATGGGATCCCTGTGGAATGTGTATCAGAGTAGCTGTCTTAAGAATCAAGGATGGCATAACGTGTTGGATGGCATAGCTGTAGTACACACATCTGCCACCTCAAGAGTATTGGGTTCGATTCTCAGACTCCCAACGATGAGACATACGGAAAGACAAGTAGAAAAGACAGACAGACAGAAAGACAGACAGGCAGACACAGAAAGACAGACAGACAGACAGACAAGACAGACAGACAGACAGACAGACAGACAGTATTATCAATGGTCAATGACGATATCATGTATTTACCCTATATCCAGTAATTTTCCCATTAGGGTTTTTGGGCTGTGACCATTGCAGGCGGATAGTGTTGGAGTCTGGGCTGACCAACTGTGCTTCAACATAATGTGGAGCGTCAGGAACTGGAACAAAGACAGACAGACACGATGTAACAAATAGCTTAAAAAAAACAAAAACAAAAAAACAAAACAAAAAAACAAGAAATCCACACAGAGTAAACCCAGAGAATTTTCGATGAACGAATTTCATTTGTTTGGCGCCAAAAACTATTTATCTAAAGATTGAAAAACCGCCGGCAAATTTCAGTGCGAAACAGAGTTGAAACTTTTGTGTGAAAATGGGAAATGCTAATCAAAATACATAAAATATGTCGAATCCTCGATTCTGATTGGTTGACTTTGAGTTCCTTCTGAAGGTCGACTCAGCTGGTTCGAGGATTAATCTTCTCGAGCATGCGCAATACGTATACACCAGTGTTCACTACTTACTTTCTTCATGTGTCATTACGCTGACTTTATTAGTTAGTCCACTTAGACCAGCAGTATTATTAGCCACTAACACAAACTCATATCTTGTGTAAGGCTCAAGGCCAGTTATCTCGTATGAGGTCTTTGAGGGAGGTACTCTAGTTGGTGTCTTTGTTGATGCTGGTAAGAGCTGACAAATAGATATCAAATGATTAGAAACACAAACAAACCGACTTGACTTGACTATCAAGTTGATCTGTGAAAAACATGTTTGCCAATCGGGATCGAAAAAGTTTGCAAAACTGAGGTGTCACCCTTAGTAGCTTACTCGCTACAATTATAAGAAAACACTGCATGCTTCTTCGCCATTTTGTTTAGGTATTGTTGAGGTGTCACCCTTAGTAGCTTACTCGCTACAATTATAAGAAAACACTGCATGCTTCTTCGCCATTTTGTTTAGGTATTGCTGAAGATTTGTGCTCTGGATATTTTGTGAAGTGTCAGCATAAAGTTTGCCATGTCTGAATAAGCGCTTGAGCAATTTTCGCAGGCTTCGCGACACCCCAGTCTTGCACTGACTATTTAACGTCACTATTTCAGATCAGCTGGATAGAATCAGTATGGACTGCGTCGGTGTACAAATAAAATATACCAACTGGTTGTTGACACATCATTTTTAAAATCATCTTTGATTGAAGGTTAACAAGAAGATATAAAAAAAGCCACGAATTCAATCGATCAAAGATGTGATTTCTTTAGTATTATTCTGTTAGCCATGCGTACAAGATAATTTTGAATGGTGATAGAATAGAAATAAGAACACTCCTCTGTACCTGATAGATGGCGTAGTTGAAGAGTTTGCCATTAGTAGCTGATGGAACATCCCATCGAAGCATAATGATACGTGAGGTCTTTGCTGTGGCTGTAACGCTTCTTGGTGGTGTTGGTACTGGAAGAAAAATATCATCACCATTCATCAAAAGTATGAACAATATCATAATAATTACTACAAACATTACAATCAGCAGCATCACCGCCAACAAAAGCACCATGATCGTTATCGCCATGATCATCATCATCACCACGATCATCATCATCATCACCGTCGTCATCATCGCTACGATCATCATCACCATCACCATCACCATCATCATCACCACCACCATCTCTGCATCATCAGCGCCAACACAAGCACCGTCATCATTATCGCCA
This sequence comes from Anthopleura xanthogrammica, assembly GCA_964019055.1. NCBI lineage: Eukaryota > Metazoa > Cnidaria > Anthozoa > Actiniaria > Actiniidae > Anthopleura > Anthopleura xanthogrammica. The sequence continues at coordinate 15,459,611 of OZ025209.1, read as the reverse complement.
CCATCGCCATCATCACCATCATCATCATCATTACTGCCACCATAATTATAACATTTATCACATTCAAAAGGTGTTACACTGAGCACTGTAAAATGCTATCTACTTTCCTCTAAATATTTCCATTAATCCATCAAATTTTGTTACAGACTTTCAGTTACACAGATCCCACAACACAAATCAAGACAATAGGTAACTTACCCATAGCTCTAACGGTGACGTCTAGGCTGGCCTTGGGTCCTTCTCCCATTACAGAGTACGCTGATACTTTGACGTTGTAGCTTTGTCCCGGAGTGAGGCTGCAGAGGATCTTGGACTTCTCGCTAGTCGTGGCTTTTAGTTGATCGTTAACGTATAATTTGTAGCCCTGAATTTAATAAAGTGAAGAACATATAATAAGTTTTAATAAACTTTTCAAATATTAAGCAAGTATTGGACGAGGTTGAGCAAAATATCGTGATTTGTTAGTGGTGAGCAAGTAATGTATATCAGTGCTGAAGGCAAAGGCAAATAATTGTTTGCTAGACACTAACAAATTTTTTTTAATCATTCACATTATTTATTGTGTTGTTGGCTGTTTTGGCTGTCTACCAAACATGCCAAGTCATTTTCTGACAGCCCAGGGAAGGAAGCCATTTTGACAAATGCAATGTTACTGCGCATGAGCAAACCATTATTTGCAGCAAAACAACTTTGCACCGTAATGCGCATGAGCAGACCATTATCTGCAGCAAAACAGCTTTGCACCGTAATGTGCATGAGCAGACCATTATTTGCAGCAAAACAGCTTTGCACCGTAATGTGCATGAGCAGACCATTATTTGCAGCAAAACAGCTTTGCACCGTAATGCGCATGAGCAGACCATTATTTGCAGCAAAACAGCTTTGCACCGTAATGCGCATGAGCAGACCATTATCTGCAGCAAAACAGCTTTGCACCGTAATGCGCATGAGCAGACCATTATTTGCAGCAAAACAGCTTTGCACCGTAATGTGCATGAGCAGACCATTATTTGCAGCAAAACAGCTTTGCACCGTAATGCGCACGAGCAGACCATTATCTGCAGTAAAACAGCTTTGCACCGTAATGCGCATGAGCGGAAAAATAATTTTAATGATAATAATATATATGACAGATTTGACGTGTAAATGTGATATGGCTTCGTAAGCTAACTAAGGCCTACCTTAGCTGGGAAGAGACGCTGTTTGTCTGCGCTCAAGTATGCTGCCTTCCATACCAGGAATACACAGGTCCCATTATTCGTGAGCTGCTTAAATTCACGTGGTGGGTAGGCAGGTTCTGGAAGCAAAAAGAAAAAAAGAAAGAAAGAGAGAACGTCTTTTAGACTGAAATATTTTTTTTCCACAGGGATTTTTTTTCTAGCACACTAGACATGTCTTTCGTTTTGTTTTGGGATTTGTTTGAAGGATTTTTTTTGGGCAGGAGGGAAAAGGGAATGGGTAGTGTTGGTGGTGGTGGGGGGGGGGGGGGGGGGGTGAAAGGCGAAGAGGGGAAAAGTTGTTTATATTGCTTAGATTATAAATTTGTGTGAAAGAGCATGTCTGCTTATAAATATTAATAATATTTATCCTTACTGCTTATGTTAGATCTGACAGCCACGGGTCCTGCAGTTACGCTGAAACCCATAGATGATACGGTAAACATCTGACAAATAAGAATAGGTGAATATTATTGAATGTCACTGAAAATGTACTTGAGAGATAAGCTACTACGGAGCTCCATTTCAACTTCTTATATTTTAAGCCTGGAGACGCTGAATCATTTCACCGCAAATGTGGATTTAGTTTCTTGATGGATTTTCTCCAGGTTCTCCAGTTTTCCTCCCTCCGTAAAAATTAACATGTGAGATGAGTGTTGTACGCTTTAGCGTGTAATCAGGTTTCAGGTTTGGGCTCCCTATGTATAACAATTGAAGAGAGGGACTAGGAACTAGCAACTTTTTCCAGTCACCCTCTTCCTTATGATGTACAGCGCACAGGACTCCCAAAAAGCGTAAAGCGAGAGTAGCTTAAGAAAGAGTACTAAAAATGAGTATTTATTCAACACAATATTTACCTCAAAGAAGTACAATGTGTCCTGTTTCAGTTTGTCAAATACCGCTTTACGTGCCGAACCATCCATCTGTTTAATTATCCGGTTTTGGACATCAGGTTCTGACCACCAGCGAATCTAAAATAATTCAACACATTTCGTCTTATTCTTCAAAGGCTCAAAGGCTATTTTGTGGGGAAGGCAGTAGTTGTTCTGGATTATTCTTTTGACGGGATACCTGTGTGTCGGTCGATTAAGCGAACCCAGGCGACTTATCTCCAATCTCCCTTATCCATTTTAACACAGGGATCCCGCAGTAACAAAGTATTTTCGTGTCTATTGTTTTATAAATAGATTCCGATCAAAATTATTTTAGATGCGAGGCTGTCGGGGAAAATACAAAAGAACTGGCACAAATTCCATCGAAAAAGGTGTGATTTTTTTGTGTTTTTCCTTTTAGCCTCGCGTCTAGGATAATTTCTAGGATAAGTGTTAATGCTCTTCCCCGACATTACGAATACATCGGTCCACAGGTACCCCAAGCCATAACACGTTCTAACTAATACTAACCCTATAATTTGTGACTCTACCAAAATCGTTATCTGGCGGGCTCCACTCTAATCTTATTGACGTACTGCTCAGAGCATAACCACGAAGGTTTTTCGGTTTGCCTGGTGCTAAAATGACAATAATAAAAACGTATTAAAACTTATTTTCGTGAGATAACAATACAACGTCAGTACAGAAATATCCGCAGCAGATTTCATTGTGATGACTGTGGGAAAAAAAAGGCATAGAGTGCCGTGCAGTGAGTGCAACCGTGCGGTGCGGTGTCCGAGCAATCTGATTGGATGAGCAGTAGTTTTGCGAGTTCATATAAATAGAGCAGTTTTCGTAAGACTGTCAAAAGCTAGCGGCACGAACGCAGTCGTGACACGGCAAGGCACTGTCGCCAGACCAATCACAAACCAATTGCACGATAATTTAACGCCGATTTAAGGTACAATTTTTGCTTACAACTGTCGCATATATTCAGCTTATGCCACGTTTACAACACGAATTGCGTTGTGCAAATCAGCCCCTACAACGTTTTTCTTGTCGTACACAACATTTGTAACCAAATTGTGGTGTTGATTTATACGACGCAATTCGACGCATACGGTTACTAGGTTTTCACAGTTACTAGAAGTAAAGTAAAGTAAAGTAAAGTAAATCTTTAAAAGAAATGCTCTATAGACCATGTCTTACCACTGGCATTAGTGGTAGCACTGACAACATCTGAGAAAGGCCCATCTCCAACAGTAGTGAAGGCCATCACTTTGAAGTAATAGGTGGTTGATGGAATAAGCCCCATGACTGTTTTACTGAACTGGATGCTTGAAACCGGACCAGCTTCTGTAAAGCCTGAATTAGGTTTAGCACTGCAAGAAAAAAATAATACTTACATATGAAATACTAACAATTAGACTCACAAATCTTTGCAAATGACCCTTTTGTGTGATTCTAGGAAACTGGTGAGCTTTTTTCCAGGGTTTTTGGCTGAAAAAATCTTTGCAAATGAAACAGGTGAACTTTTTTCCAGGGTTTTTGGCTGAAAAAATCTTTGCAAATGACCCTCTTGTGATTCCAGGAAACTGGTGAACTTTTTTCCAGGGTTTTTGGCTGGAAAAATCTTTGCAAATGAAACAAATGAACTTTTTGCCTGGGTTTTCGGCTGGAAAAATCTTTGCAAATGACCCTCCGTTGATTCTAGGAAACTGGTGAACTTTTTTCCAGGTTTTCGGCTGGAAAAATCTTTGCAAAAAAAAAAAAGAAATACGTCGCAACTTAACAGCTCTATAGACGAGTAGAAGTGTCAGTGACCAGAAGAATAAAGGTTTTCCCACTCTTTTTATGTAAACGCATGTACCAATAGCGCGCTATTGTAGACGTGAATTTAAGAAAACGAATATCTATCAAATAAGGTTTCAAACTGAGCTTAAACCTAATCATACCTTTTGAATACTTTAAAGCCAGCAATATAAAGTGTAGACTCCAGCGGAGGCTTCCAGCTTACCAATACAGTTGTTGGACTAGTTGCTTCTGCATTCACTCCTAACGGCCTAATATCTTATTCATCAAAGTGGGAGAAAATATCGTTAAATCTTACTTGAGGGAGCGAAAGAAAAAAGAAAGTTTTCTGGTATCAACGGTGCAATAGTGCACTCGCCTCTCTCCTTGGGTTCGATTCCTGGACTCGGCATTATTACGTGAGTAGAGTTACTTGTTAGATCTCTCCCTTGATTCGAGGGTTTTTCTCCACGTTCTCCGGTTTTCCTCCCCCCCCCCCCCCAAAAAAAAAACATGCTCAATTACCATCTGTGAGTTAGCCGTGCCCTAACTTAAATCAGCCCAGAGGTTTTTTCAGGGTTCTTGATGCTTAATATCTTACCTTTGGAGACCGACACTGAGACAGACTTCTGAACAGAGCCAACCATGTTTGAGACCTTCACAACAACGTTATATCTAAAGACAAGCAAAACAGCTTTAAGCAACATAAAAATCTCAGTCGTGCGTCCCCGCTGTACTGACGCAAACATCTTATACTTAAGCAATATAAACAGTGCATATCTCTGTATTGTGATATGAACACTATTCACCACTTTCACATTCCCATAATGCTTTGCATTTTTGGGGGGCAACAACGAGACAAAATCGTTAATATTACCATGAAGATAAATAATAATTGAAGAAAAAACATCTAAAAACACTTATGCATCTATGATATAGATTCTATCAGAATTCACAAAAACCAGGAAAAAAGATATTTGAACAGGTTTACGAGTAAAAGTCATGTTATTATAGGGTCTCACGGTTTAGAGACATAAAGAGCTGTTTAATATTGCTTTTATAAAATATTTTTTACCATTTTGAGGGAGTATATCTGCAGCCAATCAGCATGCGTGTTGTGTCTTAATTTTTTTAAACAAAATATAAAAATATGAATGTATGCCTTGTGATCAAATGATGAAAAACCCTCGTAAATGTAGCCCAAAGGGAGCGCAAACTTTTATTCCCCTATAACTACACCGAGATGCGATACTTACGATGTCGATTTGTTGAAGCTTTGGATAAAAATCGCTTGAAATCCTTTCTGATAGGTCTTTCCATCAACAAGCCATTCATACGTCAGATGGCCAGCGGATTCCTGCAAAATCACTCATTATTAGAAAAACAATATGTACCAGGAGTAAAAACTTTTCAGGCGGATATCTAGCCATTGAAAGAACTATAAAATTATTTCTCTTTTCATAATTAACCGACTAACACAACACAAGATATTTGAGTTTCACACGGTGGAGTGAAGATAAACTTCTTATCTTCAAACCAACGTGTTCTGAATTTTTGTTTTTATTATATAGGGACATCCACAAACAAAAACGCCATTTTGACTGATCTTGGCATTTTGGAACACGCGTTTACTGACGTCATCGATATCTTCACGTATGAGGTTATGGAAAATATGTCACTGAGGTCCCGGATGTAGTTCGTATGAAAAATACGAGTGGCATATTTCTAGTGTGTATATAATAAAACATAGTCTTACCCGTGTTAAACCAACGAGATTTGCCAAGAATGTGATGGGTAGGACGACTGTTGGGTCTATTGGACTGTAGGTCATTTTCACATTTGATACTTTAAGCATTTCTGAAAAAATAAATTTTAGCAATTAAAAGTGATCTAATGTGTCTGACTCTCTTATTTAGAAGGGCGGGGATGCTCGTCGGAAATTTTGAAAATGACCCCTAAAAGGCACCAAAAGTATGTTTCTTGTGGTCATAACAATCGCAAGTTTCACCCCTTAAATGGTACCAAATGACGCTAATTTTACAGCATTTTAATTGGTTTTTCGTTTGAACACCCTAAAAGGTACCAAATAATGAAAATTAGCCCCTAAAAGATACGACGAGCATCCCGGCCCCTTTCACATCGGAGTCCCCCGGGGTAGGTAGGTAGGTTGTTCATGAGAACGAGAATATAATAACCATAATACATTGTAATCTATACCTTCAACGTAGACTTCAACTCTTGCTATGAGAATACTTCTTGTATTGGTGGCAGTCAAAACTACAGTATAATGCCCAGACCTTAAAAAAGAACAGAAAGAAATAAGAAAACCTTGTTCAACAAATAACAAATTACTTTATCGCGTTTGTTTTCTTTTACAAATAACATACTTTATCGCGCTTGGTAGCAAATTTTTTTTTGAGAGGGATATCTACGGCTGGGGGAGAGGGGGGTAGTGGGGTGATGGAGGTACAGTTGTGGAGGGAGAGACGCATAGATAGCGATAAAGGGAGATAGGGGAAAAGTATGCTGTCTTACTTTTTATACTTGTGACTAGTGACAGCAGCATTCTTTCCTGTTCCGGTTGAGGTTGTGCCATCTCCAAAGTCCCACCTAATGATCAACAGCAGGAGTAGGAAAGAGAAATGTTAAGATAAAAAGCAAAGTCAACAATCCGTGAATGTTTGATTTAGTCTCTCTGTTGGGTCTGTAAATGCAAACTCTAAAAGCTAGGGCAGTTTTCGTATGACTATGAAAAACTTACGGCACGGACTGCGCCTTGCCGTGACCGTATCACAGTGCTGTTCCGTGTATGAAAACATACGACATTCGGTGCCGTGTCTGCGCCGACCGTAACCGTGCCGTGTGCTGTGACTTTTCACTCATACAAAATCTTCTCTAACTTAAAACTGTAATATGTCAATTTGAAAGAAGAAGAAAAATGGAAAATGCAAAGCTCCAGTAATTTGGCCCACTTCCCAACTTCAGAGTTCAGTTTCTGTATTTGGAATTGTGTGGATTAGAAAATTATGAGTGATACTAATAAGAGTGGTATTCATTTGGTCCTTTCGATCTTACGTGAAGGACAATAATTTCAGGCCTTCCCTTCCCTCCCCTCCCCGTCGCTAAGATGTTTATGAATGCTTGGAAAATGTGTTCGAGGGAAAGGGCAGGACTTGGCTTACCTGAAGTTAATGTTGGGTAGAAAGGCTTTCTTGGTGAAAGAGGCGGTAAAGGTGATGGTGGTATTCGGTGCCACTCCTAGTTGCTTTTTCGATGGTGAGGTGGTAACAACAAGCCCAGACAAGTCTACGATAGAAACGCATAAAAAATGTCAGGTTCAAGAGAATGGCCACATAGCCTTCTTCTTTTAACGACTTTAAGATACTCCGGCCGAGGACTTTTCCAAGCAATAGACCTTTCCAGAATTTGCTTAAGTGATAACGAAACAATGGCTCCAAGTCTGACCAGTCGGACTTGACAAAACTACAGTAAATATATGAACACACGAAGTCCAACCTTGACTAGCTTGGAGCCATTATTTTGTCTTTCAAGCGAATTCGGGAAAGGTTTGAATACAAGATCCCCGAACAAGTACTACTCTGCTACTACCACTTGAGTTACAAAGACAATAAGAAGAGCTGCTGCTTTACCTTTGACTGGACAAGGAGTATCCACAGAAAGGAACCTGTATGCTTCACCACCAACACATGTGTCACCAGGGATCTTCCTATAGCTGTGAATAATGAATGATTATAATATCAAAATAATGATGATGTTGCTGATGATGATGACAATGATGATGATGATGATGATGACAATGATGATGATGACAATGATGATGATGATGATGACAATGATGATGATGATGATGATGACAATGATGATGATGATGGTGGTGGTGGTGATGATGATGATGGTGGTGATGATGATGATGATGATGACGATGACGATGATGATGGTGGTGATGATGATGACGACGATGATGATGATGATGATGACGATGATGATGATCATGATGATGATGACGATGACGATGACGATGATGATGGTGATGATGATGATGAAGATCATGATGATGATGATGACGATGATGATGATGATGATGATGATGATGATGATGATGAAGATCATGATGATGATAATGGAATTTTTACCAATATTATTCTATATCCCCAAGAATCAAGTGCATATAGTTTGATCGTCTTACCCGCTGGATCTTTTGTACGTACTGCCCTCCTTACAGTCTTTAGGGATGATATCGTTATTCAGATCTTCTCCTGGTACAGGGCGACAGTTGGGATGAGATGAGTTGCGTTCGAAACCAAAATCACTGAGAGAGAGTAAAGTGGAGGGAAGAGTTAGTACATTAGAAGGAATCGTGTTAACGCAGAAGTCATGCATGTCTAGGATCCAAACTATTTCAAAATCCAATCGCTACTCAGGACTCGCTAACTCGTATTGAAAATCCTTGGGGTCAGCACGCGGCGAGACCCGGGTAAAAATAATAGAAAATGCTTATGATAAATGTGATGCATAGGAAGCTTTTTTTTTGGTCCTCCAAAATAGTTTCAATATTCTACGTTCGACTTGCATAGTGGCGCACAAGTGAAGAGGATTGGGTAAAAAGGAAAGGAAGGTGCGTTTCCTTGTGGTCCATCCCTTTTTCCCTTTGCCCATTCCATCTTTTCTTCCTCACTTCAGTTACTCTTTGCAGCCTTTCATTTTCTTGTGAATACTCGTAAATGAACACTACTTACCACTCAAAGTCAGATCGAGTACAGGGACAATTCTTGATGAACTTTGCATTTCCATACTTTTTTCCAAGGTAACACGTCCTGGTCCAGTTACGGATTTGATACTCCTCTTGTCTTCCCAGGGAGCATTTGTCGTACCCCACTCTATCGTCAGACGGGATCCACTTTATTAAGTCTGAACTCTGGCAAGGCGCTCCTGAAATAAACCATCACGTGATCAATCAGAACATCAATCATGTAATCACTGCAACAGCCCACTTCCGAGATGCGAGGCTCCGTGCTACAACTCAGAGCTACAACTTGAAAGACTCATCACTGATTTACAAGAAGATGAAACCAGAGCATTTGGAGAACGGCTTAGTGTGGATAGGGCATAAATTCACAAACATATTAAATACCTAAAGTCTTTGTCATGTTAAAATGATAGATCTTCCAAGACTTTTTCTTTCCACTAGGCGTCCCATAAACCAGGAATACTGGTAGCTTCTCGTTTTCTTGTGTTACGATGTCTTGAACAAGGAGGTTTTTTGAGGAAAACTGCATAACATTCCAGTTCTCGCCGCCATTTAGACTGTATCTGTAGACAAGTAACACATCAATATCATTAAAGGATTCATTTAAAAAAATACTAGAAAAATAGCTGGTTATTCGTCAAACAGGGAGGGAGAAGAAGGAACAGGATAGGAAGCAGGCAGTCAGGAATGGAAGATGGGATGGGAGGATGGGATGGAAGTGGAGTGGAGTGAAGTGAAGAAAAGAGAAGTGAAGTGAAGGGAAGGGAAGTGAAGGGAAGTGAAGAAAAGAGAAGTGAAGTGAGGGGAAGTGAAGTGAAGTGAAGTGAAGTGAAGTGAAGTGAAGTGAAGTGAAGTGAAGTGAAGTGAAGTGAAGTGAAGTGAAGTGAAGTGAAGTGAAGTGAAGTGAAGTGAAGTGAAGTGAAGTGAAGTGAAGTGAAGTGAAGTGAAGTGAAGTGAAGTGAAGTGAAGTGAAGTGAAGTGAAGTGAAGTGAAGTGAAGTGAAGTGAAGTGAAGTGAAGTGAAGTGAAGTGAAGTGAAGTGAAGTGAAGTGAAGTGAAGTGAAGTGAAGTGAAGTGAAGTGAAGTGAAGTGAAGTGAAGTGAAGAAAAGAGAAGTGAGGTGAAGGCAAGGGAAGGACATGAGAGAGACAGGAAAGTGAGAGAACGGAAGGAAAGGAGGTTGTCTTCTGTTTAACTTTTTTCAGCTTTAACATAACCGACAAGGGAATTTACTCCTTATCGGAATCACACAATACAAATTATTGAGCTGACGGAAAGATCAATAGACCTGTTCAGTAATTCCAATCATATCGGCGAATCACATTGTTACTTACTTAAGGCTTTGGGTGTAGCGTCTGAAGTATGTAGCAAGTATAACACCACCATGGTCACCGAATGAGAACTGATGCTTTCCTCGCAGAACCTGGACGATGATACGAGATACAATCAAGTAAGTAAAGGCACGTCATTGTGTCACAGGACTATACTCAACGGTAAACAAAATGACATATGAAGGAACGGTTATATGTAGGTCCATGGATAAACAGATGGATGGATGGGATGAATGGATGGGATGGATAGATGGGATGAATGGATGGGATGAATGGATAGACAGATGGACCGACGGGCGGGCGGGCAGATTGACGGACGGACGTACGGACGGACGAATCAACGGATGGACGTATGGATGGATGGACGGACGGACAGACGAGTGGATGTAGGAAAGAATGGGTGGGTGGATGGACGGACGGACGGAGGTATGAGTGGATGTAGGAAAGAATGGGTGGGTGGATGGATAGATGGATGGATGGATGGATGGATGATTGACAGGTCAAGTGCTACATACTCGTTTCCAGTTGAGTCCCCCATCATTAGACAAGAACATATCTGGGTGAATCTTGAGATTCGTACTTGCAACACCTGCCAATAGAATATGAAAGTTTTCTATCTCCGCACATTTGACGGAAACGTTAGGTTTCATCCGGATATCATCAAAGGTCAAACTGTGTTAAACATGTAAAGCATGTGTGATCTCTGGGTCATTTGAGTCTTATAGCTTGTAGAATTTTTTTTTTTTTTATGCAACAAGAATTTTCAACTTTCAACTAAAATTGGAAACGTGAAGGGAGGGTGCTGGAACGTCTCATCTCCCCCTACACGTCCACTGGTTTGTATATTTTTAAGGCACGCTTACCTAAAGCCATGACAAGTCCTGGTGCAGACGTGCTGGACAGGAAGTTCTCTGATGGTGAAATACGATAGACGCTTCCGTAGAGCAAATTGAAGTGGAGCGAACATGCCGGCTGGAAAGAAAACGCAAAGAAGAAGATGCAAGAAACATCTTGTAAAGAACACTTCACTTAGATTTACATCTCGGGAAACATCACGCACTCGCGGCTGAAAACGTATAATTATGCTTGGAGAAACAAACATATTACGAGTTCTCACGGTATATTCCGAAATCAAGGGTATCGTAGCAGTAATGCACTCGCCTCTCACCTCTGGGGTCTCGGGTTCCATCCCTAAACTCTGCATCGCAAGTGAGTAGTTGTTTCAGGGTATCAATAAAATTTGAAGGTTTCTTAACGTTTGACGGTTACTCAATACTTACCAGATAACAATAAATTGGCTGGTTGTTGACGTCTCTTGTCGGTGATCTAATCCTTCCCCACGATCCTCCTTTGTTGTATGTTATTAATGAAAGAAGGTGACGTCTGCCCACGGGACCTGGGGTTAATTGGGTAGCGACGTATACTCCTCGCATGGATTTGACTTTGTGGACATCAACAAATGCGTATGGGACTACAGTCCTGTTAAGAAACATGGATAACACACAACGTTTAAGGTGCGATTACGCGGGGCAATTTTCTTTGCAACGTGTCTCGCAACGGCGTTGAGACACAAGTTGTATGGAGCATTGCGGTGTGTAACCTACAGTGCAATTTAAAAAATGTTGCGAGACAAGTTACAGCAATCTTTACAAAAAGTAGAATTCGTTTCTACTTTTGGCAACGATTGCGTCTCCATTGCACCTTGTAAACCCTCTTGCAACTTGCATTGCACTGCCGTTGAGAGTAAAGTTGCAGAGAAAATTGCTCCGTGTAATCGCGCCTTCAGGATCTCAAAAAAAGACCAGCCGTGAATCCAGGAAAAGAGACCCTTTTATGAGCATCAAATAATCTATGCCTTGGCATTTGAAAAAATAGACATGCATAATTTGGAAATCGAATTTGGCAAATTAGGAAACTATGTTCTTTCTAGTACATAAATTGTTACAAAATACATTTCACAGATTGCGCTTTCTGATTTCGTATGAGTGTGAAAAGTCACGGCACACGGCACGGTTACGGCACGGCGCGGACACAGCACCGACACCGCGCGCGTTTGTATCTTTTCAGCTACAATCTTTTCAACAATTTATTCTTTAAAAAATAAACTTAAGGACTAAGTTGGATACTGTGCTGCTTGCAAGTATAACGTACAGGGAAATTAGCAGAACATTCGAGAATTGTTGAAAAACACTCCGCTACGCGCATTCTTTTGTTTTCTGCCAATCTCCGCGTATTCGTACTGCACGCACACACACACACAGCAAGCGTGCGCAATTTCAATTTATTCCTTTGAAACCACGTTAACCTTGTGAAGAGTACAACGTTACTCACCTGAGCCAAGGAGAAGAGACATCGGTGTATGGATTGTGATACAGGACCCTTGGTAAGGACAGAGTGAACTTTGTACCACCGATGTTGGAGATATACATGTTGGATTCGTTTTTCCTGTGGTTTATAACCACGAAGGCTTGGTCATCAATGACATCGAAGAGGAAATAATCCTGGGGATAATAAGTAAACGATTCAGCTCGTAAAGGATTGTTATGGCAGCATAATAAAGAGAAAAGCGGAGGGGAGAGGAGGGGAGGGGTGGGGAGAGGAGAGCAGTGGAGAGCAGTGGAGAGGAGAGGAGAGGAGAGGAGAGGAGAGGAGGAATGACATAGAACTGAAGGAAAGGTAAAGGATGGCAATGGAAGGAAAAAGAGAGCAAAAGAAAATAAACGTTGAGAGAAAAGGAAAGGGAAGGAAAATCAACGGAACAGAAGGGAAGGGTCTTCACAAGAAGAGGAAAGGATGGCAAAAATGAAAAAGAATAGAAGAAAGGGAAGTAAAGGTAATGGGAGGAAACAGAATGAATGGAGAATACAAGAAAAGAAAAGAATCTCAAAAAGCAAAGGATATGACAGGCCTATTACTGCTGAACTCTTCCATCAAAAGGTTTTTACAACAAATTTCTACATACCCGATTACTTTCTGTAACAGGAAACTTAGTCTCTACAAAACCTTTCCTGTTATATGAAACCACTAACTTTGTCTTGCCTCCAGACTGCAAAAAATACATAAAAAGTTTGTCACATCAGTGACTTAGTACACCTACAATTCTTCTGTATTTGAAGGTACAATTTTAAGAGAATAAGAATAAGAATAAGAATAAGAATAAGAATAAGAATAAGAATAAGAATAAGAATAAGAATAAGAATAAGAATAAGAATAAGAATAAGAATAAGAATAAGAATAAGAATAAGAATAAGAATAAGAATAAGAATAAGAATAAGAATAAGAATAAGAATAAGAATAAGAATAAGAATAAGAATAAGAATAAGAATAAGAATAAGAATAAGAATAAGAATAAGAATAAGAATAATTCAAAACTTCCAATTCAATCTGTGAGTTAGCCATGCCCTAACTTAGACCAGCCAAGGGGTTGTTTCAGGGTTCTATCTGTGAGTTAGCTGTGCCCTGACTTAGACCAGTCAAGGGGTTGTTTCAGGGTTTGATCTGTGAGTTAGCCATGCCCTGACTTAGACCAGCCAAGGGGTTGTTTCAGGGTTCTATCTGTGAGTTAGCCATGCCCTGACTCAGACCAGTCAAGGGGTTGTTTCAGGGTTTGATCTGTGAGTTAGCCATGCCCTGACTCAGACCAGTCAAGGGGTTGTTTCAGGGTTTGATCTGTGAGTTAGCCATGCCCTGACTTAGACCAGCCAAGGGGTTGTTTCAGGGTTCTATCTGTGAGTTAGCCATGCCCTGACTCAGACCAGTCAAGGGGTTGTTTCAGGGTTTGATCTGTGAGTTAGCCATGCCCTGACTTAGACCAGCCAAGGGGTTGTTTCAGGGTTCTATCTGTGAGTTAGCCGTGCCCTGACTTAAACCAGCCAAGGGGTTGTTTCAGGGTTTGATCTGTGAGTTAGCCATGTCCTGACTTCTAGTTAGATCAGCTCAGAGGTTGAACAACACACAACTTGATTAGTTTCAACAAGTTTCATTTGAAGGTTGAAGGTATAACTTACCTCAGTCTGTGTAGCAAACATATAGTTCTTCATGACTTCAAACTCATCAATATTGTCCAACCATGTTTTTGTCTTAGTAAAGTCAGTGAATTCTATTGCAGTAGATTTAGAGGCTGGAAAATATCCATCAATCAGAAGATTAATCAATGAATCAATCATTCAGTCAGTTCACTTGTCTGTCCGTCTGTCTCTCTTGTTTTTTAATCTGTTTGTACACATGCGCATCCGTCAGTTAAGCCTACTGTAGTTCTCACTAGTGATGCAAGCCGATGCAAGTAGATGCAACTCCACTATATTCTCACTATGAAAAGAATCGACACAAATGCAAATGCAAGAGAACGGAAGATTCTGTTTTGCATGGGTTGACTTGTGCTTGTGCTTATGCTTCCATCAGCTTGCATTGCAAGTGAGAACCAGTTTAGTTCATCACTCAGTCACTGACTCAATCAGTCCATCTGTCTGTCTGTCTTTTCTGTGAATCTCACATTTACACATGAGTCAGTCAGCCAGCCTAAAAATTGTCTGTCCATCCACAAAGGTAGAGAGCAAAAGCCCTATACACAACCAACTGGAAGATAATGATGAAAAAATGCTAGCCTGTACATACCTGATGATTTTAGTTTATCCACAAAAACCGTTCTTTCATTATCAATACCCTTCATCCCCCTGAAAGAAACAGTCAATTAGTATATCCTAAATATAAACTCAAGATTATAATTTTAAAGATATTCTTTGACATGGAAGTTACACCACTGGAACTCAGAAACCATGTGGTTTGGTTGTGAAATTTGTTGACTCAAGAGTGTAATTAAAGTGAGTAAAGTTGTTTGTTGGTTCTCTCCTGTGCTTCGAGGGTTTTCCGGGTTCTCTGGTTTTTCCTTCCTCCTTAAAAATCAACTTCTAAATTCCAATTGGAATGCAGTGGAGGAAGAGCCACTTGGTGGATTCCACTGTTCATTCTCATTTATTTATTTATTATTTATTAAAGATGTTGATCAATAAAGGTTGTAGATAGAAGTATGAGAATACATTAAATGTGGTCATATTTGTGTATGTTGTGCTTTAGATCTGTTTCTCAAGAAGAAAATTCCAAGCATAGTGAAGGTAGTGTAGCAAATTATTTCATTTGAAATAAAAATAATTATAATGCAAAATTCTTATAAAAGTCATAACCTCAACTTACCACCAGAAAGCCCTGACTTTGTCAGAAAGAAGTGTAAATGTGGAGCCACCATTAATTGACAGGTACAGCTAAAGTAAGTGAAAGAAAAACTTCAGTGAAAAAATCTGAATGGAATTATTGACTTAATGAATGTTATTATCTGAATGGTAAATTCATTTGAAATCTAGATATAGAAATGGATAGATCAATGGAAGGATGGATGGATAGAAGGGGGAGAGGGATAAATGGATGGGAGGGAGGAAGAAGAGAAAAATGGGATATGGGAAGATTAATGGTTGATCAGAATCTGATTAAATATGTGAATGGATGCTGTAGTATTTTAGAAGACTGGCGCAAGTTAGTAAGTGCGCATGCGCAAGAATAGAGGAGGTAAAGATGGCCAATGTGTAAGGACTGTTAGCATGCTTGGAAATAAAGAGTAGAATCCAAACCATCCTGCTCAGACTAGCCCTTATATAACATAACAGATGCTGGTGTGAGAGTGAATAGGTATGGATAGTTGGATGAGTAAAGACTAAGGCATCATGTTTATACAAGCAACAACAGATGTCTGTCTCTCTGTCATTCATATTAAATTCTAGAATAGTACCATTCACACCCTGCACCATGCCTTCACATTCAAGCGAGACATGAGGTGACCTTGCAATGATAAAGACATGTGAATAATTGTCCAAGGTGTTAAAAAAAGTCTCAATCATTGCAAGCTCAACTAATAATAATAATAATAATAATAAATCCTTTATTTCTATAGCGCTATTTACACTAAAGATCAATAGCGCTTAACAATTAATATATAAAATAGCTAGAAACGAAAAACTAATATGTATATATATAAATATGATAACCAATTGAAAATAAAAAATTGTTCTAATAAAAAGAAAAAAAAAAATTATTCTAAAAACTAATTTAATTAAAAAAATGCCTGAGAGAAAAGATATGTCTTAACCTTAGTCTTAAAACTTTCTAATGTATCTGCATTCTAATGTCTTGCTTCAATGCAAAGGCACAACTACCTTTTTAAGACAATGCAGGGAACTGTGAAGGGGACTATTGAGAATGTTGCTGCTTTGATTCATGGAATCACACAAACACTTGTATCCTCCATAAATTTACATTTTTTTAGGAATTCTTTAGCAAAGATGACCACATACCTGTACATGCAAGTTATAGCATATATTTAAATAGAATTAATAAGTCATTTATGTACCTTTTTTTGAGTTTTGTCATATCCCATGATCCTGTTTCGAGATGTAGGATGAAACGTCAAGAAGGAGGGTTTCCAAGTGATTGGTATAGGTGTAAAGGTATTGTAATCAGTGGTAGTAAACAGTAACCCATTGATGATGTCAGTCAAGATACACTAAAACAAAAGAATGGACAAAAACGAAATTGAAAACATATGAAACTAAGTTATGAGTGTTTGTTTTCTTGGGATTTTCACGCTGCATTATTTTTGTCTCTTCATAGATATTGCAACATTTTGACGAATCCTTGCTCTTCCACAAAAATACCACATGAAGATTGATCAGTAAAAAGATTTATAAAGTATTGAATTTTTGATGTATTATACTAAAGGAATTGAATCATGGAAATGCCATTTTACTTGTTTTATAAATTGATTGAAAAAAAAACCATGTTCAATATTTCCCAAATTTGCTTGGGTGACCATATCATGAAACAATAGCTCCAGATTGAGGTTGGACTTCATGAAAACAACAAATGTATGAACTTGAACATTTCAAGGTCACTCAAGATAATTCGTGAAAGTTCTATTGTTTTCGTTTTCAATGTGTGTGGATATGTTCAGTACTATGCTCTGCTTAATTATTACAGTTATTATTTTATTCTTATACATAATATATAAGACTTAATTTGTCAAAAGAAACCAACATAGTCTAGATATTTATCCCATTGCAACCATGTTTTGCCCCATACATGAGCAGAAATATGTTTGCTTTATGCCCGCATGAAACCTTTTAAGTAATAATTAGAATGTGTGGTTAAAATATCGGCATGTTAAAGTGAAGCAAGTGCAATTAGTGGTTTCAAGAGTAACAAATATAAAAACTTTGTAGCCAACATGAAGTTATTTTTAACCAAAAGAAGGACCATGCAGTGTCATATTAGCTTTAATCTAAGACTGCCGAATATTATATCAAAGCGGCATGAATATAATGTTGCAGTATTTCTTCTTCATACATATGCATGCCGTCTATGCATTTTATGCACGTGTAGGTAATGCAGCAAGTGATTATGGTTCATGATAATAAAATTTAATATAGTTAAACAAACTGTTAAAATAACTGTTACAAATCTCACATAATTTTTGGTTGGGATGAAGAGCATTACAAGAGCACAAAGCAAGCATACACAATTTCTCTTCATCATTCATGTCCAAAATTATGGCTACTCTAATTTTTATTATATAAGATATATGTGTCATGCTTCTTCCTACTAACTATATTCATATTGTTATGTAATCAAACTTTAAATCTGATGCATATAATTATTATTTAGCAACAAATTTCCTTGATGTTTGAGATCTACAATGACTGAATGTCTAATTAAATTCTTGCTAGATAATATGTTTTTATAACTTAACAAATTGTTTTGAATGAGACACTATTATCTCGTTGAAATATTTTGATAAGTGAAGTTATTCTTTTGACAAGAATATAATTATTATTCTAAAGGGGTGATATCACTTCCGGTATTAGATGTCACGAGACATAACGTCTCCAAGCTGTCAAGTTATTTCATTCAACTGGGCAAGTAATTGCCAAAAAGAAACAAACAAACAAAGGAAATGAAAACTATAGCTTTTTGTTTAGCTTGGATGATGTACAACATAATTCAGCCAAGCAAACTCTTTCATGTATAGCCAAATTATTCAAGATTTAGTTGAAGCATGTTGCAAGTCCTGTTTTGAAAACACTGGGTTCAATTATAACTATTATAGATGTAAAGTATACTAAATGTGTGGTAAATGACAGAGCAGAAAAACAGAAAGCATTTTCGACCTCTTTTAAGCTCAACATTTTGTAAACACACTCTTTTGGGGCCAATGGTCAGAATACCTAATGCAACGAAAATTTAATGAATGCGGTTTAGAGATATATAATGCATGCCTTAATGTACTTTGGCCTTGGAGAGGGGATATTTGAGTTTTGATCAGCAGAAAAACTAACATTTCTGTAAATATCTCCTAGTAGCTTTACTGTAGTTCAATGGATTTTATCACATGTTTGGTGCAACAGTGACACAAGTGAAACAATTATAGTTTTGGCATATCACTGTCAGCTAAATAGCAGCCTTTTTGTTTCTATGCTCTGCCGCAAAAAAATAGGATCATCTTTTTGATAAAGCAAAAAATATATAAAAAATACCGAAATACATATCATTTGTCTCTATTATAAAAATGGCAAATGATGATGATGATGATGATGATGAAAATCTAGTAATAGTAAATATTAATTAATTAATAGTACTATATACAGTAAAGTATAATAATATAGGCCAAGAATAAAACCCACATTTTGACCTTGAATTATAATTTTTGGCACAACTATGCACTGTATGAATTATTTTCGTTTGCTCTCATTAAATTCATCTTTAGAACTCACGGACGTCCTTCCACATCATCCTCCCACATCATCCTATCTTCCTCTGTCGTACGTGCCTCGGAATTATTTTTCCACTTCAATCGGAAAACCCACAAATAATGCCATGTGCCCGCTAAAACACACAATGGCATAGATAAAAGGTCACGGCTATGAGGCGACTCAACTTAGGAAAATTATCATAGGGGGTATTTTTTATTCTAAAATTCCCGTATCAGTAAGAAGAAGAAAGTACAAATGAATCAGTGCAGAATGGGGTCAGATTAACAGCTGAACAAGACCAACGCAAAAGAACCAAAAACTTTTCAAAAATAAAACTCATTTTAAACAGGGTTAGACTAGTTGTTTTCTTTAGGAGTTATTTGTCATTCAACTTGCAAGTTTTTACGTGTCAAAAATCAATCTTTAGAGGTATTTATGGCCTACTGTTTTAGTGTTTACAAATGTTAGAGTTTTCAACACGTGTTGAAAAAGAACAACAACAAAAGAAGAAAATATCGCAAGGAAAAAAAAAACAGAAGACTTGTAAAGCTTCGATATCGAAAAATATAAAAACGATTCTCTAAAGATGGCTGTATAACCAATAAATAATTAACTTCAAGGCTACTTAAAAAGTTTTTAACCGTTAACTTAAAGCTGTGAAAAAAACACAGTACCAAAGACTTACCATTTTAGGGTTCACTTTACTGACATAAATTTGATCAATAACTGCGTTTGTGCCGTCAAGCTTTTGAAGTTTGGAGTTGATTTTGGTCCAGTTTTGACCAGAATTCACTGATATATACACATTTGATGTCTTGATACCAATTTTATTTTTAGCAAGGAGGATAATGGTGTCTCCAGGCCAGCTTTTGTAGAGAACTTCGTGATTCTCTTCTGGGAGATCAGACTAAAATTATATGCATACAGTAAGCTTAATCATTCAGTTAGATGGTTTCATATGAAATATTCTATGCTGAAACACTTCAATATTTGTCTAAATCCACTCTTAGATACCTCAACGTATAAAGGAGGTGACGATGGAGCAGCTCTTCTTGATCTGTGGCTTGGATGATCAGACCACAATTCGTCCGACATGAATTCATCATTTGCCTCTGAAGATTGAATACTGATTTCACGAACTCCATCAGGAAGACTCGAGTCTTTGAGTCCAGAAGTAAACAAATTCCTGGGAATATGGAAAGGTCTGTACGCTAGTGTGATCACTGGCAAGACTATCAAGGCCACTGCAAGAGCTTTTCTTGCAAGAGAAGCCATGTTTTCTCTCCGTAAAAAATTAGTACTCAACTACATGTAATCATTGACGCGCGAAGTGTATTCTTTATCACACCAGAGCGAGGTCCACAGCCCACTATAACTGCGTAAGCACTATGAATAAATTGAAAACATATCAAATTTCAAAGTTAAACGGGGCTAATTAACACAGTTCTAAATATATTTCCTGGAATTTGATATTAATAAGCAAAATATTTGATTTTGGATATTAAATTTTGAATCAAAGATTTTCAAAATACGAGTTAATAAAAAAGATCATACAAATCACGTGATGTTGGAATGAAATAATTTATAAGAGAAAGTATTAAAGGGTTTTGTGTTTTAGTTTTCCCCTTCCGTTTCATGATCCTTTCTTCTTTCTTTCCTTCATTTTTTTCTTTTCATTTATTACTCATTCATATCCTTGTATTATAAAGTTACGAGATATTAATAATTTTTATTTCCCCAATTTTTCCCGGGCTAAATTTAGATTTCTTTGTTGTTGTTTTTCTTTTTCCCCCAAATAATATGAGCTAATTTTCAATTGCCTCATTCATTCTGCAGAACAAATGTACTTTAATACATTAAATTTTAAACTCTTAAAGCCTTAATTTTGCTCAATTCCCCGCGCCGAATGTCGCACTAACTGCGAAAGTGTAATTGTTTACGTTTTTGAAAGCCTAGTTTTCTCCTTTGCTCATAGATACCAGACCAACGTCGAACTATTTTCTTTTGATGTCAAATCAAGACTGAAGGATACACTGCAGGAGACTGTGAATAAATGTTTTTTTTTTAATTAGGGATGAATGGATAGATGGATGGGATAGACCAAATGGATGGATGGATGGATCACTTTCACTTTTTTATATTTTTTATATCATAATTTATATTTCTATGAACGGATGGATGGATAATAATAATAATAGTATATATTAATAACAATAATAATAATGATGATGATGATGATGACGATGACGATAATAATAATAATAATAATCTTGATGATGATGATAATAATAATAATAATAATAATAATAATAATAATAATAATAATAACAATGTTTATAATCAGCATATTGTTAATACGAATCAGAATATTGTTATGTTGGTTGAGCAATTAATCTTCAAAATAAGGAAATATATATTGAACGTCTCAGTAACTAGGAGAATCTGCTCTCTTTAATAACTTAATCATATCGAATTATTTACATCCTCCGGCAAAAGCCGCAAACTGAAAAAGATATCCGTTCCAGGTCAAATTAATGATTCCATAGATAAAACCCTCGGTATCGTTTACTAATGTTTTCAGTTCTAGGCAGCTGGTTGAGTCAAAGATCACGGCTGTTATTCTGCTCTGTTTTTCATTCAGCTGTCGAGGTTATCTGACCCCTTCTAGAAATCACGTGATCTCTCAAAGTTGTTGATTTCTTAGGTCATGTGGTTAGCTCCCGCTAAGTGACCATTTTAAAACTTGTCCCAGTGAGATATCTGTGGGAGCAGGTGGTAACCGATTAAGCAGAAATAGCCATCTTCGTGCTGTTCGAAATGATCCACTTTTCGAAGACTGGGCTTCCTGTGGTCCGATTAACAACCACAGACTAGGAACTGGGTACTAACGAGAAAAAAAATCAATTATTTTTCATTTACACCACAGGAAGCCCACTTTAAATAAAAGTCTAGAGTTCCCTTTATTGAGTCTTGAATTTGTATTTTGAAGTTAAGAAAGCGTGTTAAGGTGGCTGCGCATGCCTACTAAAAAATCCATGAAAAAGTTTTTGGATCACAATTATTTTAACTCAATTTTAATGCTGGTTTCATATCTGGAAAGAAAAAAGGGGTGTCCCGAGGTCGTTTTCGAGATATTCATGATTAAATACAAGCATATCAACAACTTTAAGAAGAAAAAGAAGCAAAAACCAACCCTTCTACGAAAAAATTCATAACTTCACCGATAATCAAGCTTTTGACGTTATTTTTTCAGGAAAACTAAATTATACATCGTTTTACAAATATAAGTCAAAAGATCTGGAAAATATCGAGAAATATAGTCAAAAATGATTTTTTTATTCGTCTTGCCCTTGACAATTTCGTATAAAACGAGTGCAAAAAATGTACAGTTACCACTTTTTCTATTAGTAAAACCCATGTCATTTTTTTCAAACTTTGTCAAGAGTTTCTTTTTAATGTACTCTTTTGGAAACCCGAAAAAAAAATTATAGAGTGTCGTGCAAAATTTGAGGGTTTTGCCCTGTTGAAGTTCAAAACGTGTATGGTTCTTTAATAAAAATTTGAAGATAATTTGTGCGCGCGCACATAGTGGCGTCAGATTGCCTGCTTCATGGCGTCATTGAGATTGCGTAGAAGCGTCCGCAGTAGCTTCATTTTTCTATAGTAGGCAGCCACCTTAAATAGTCTAATAACCACACCACCACCACACCACGCTAACGTCACATCAACATTACACCACCATCACGCCAAGTAACACCACATCACATGATTACAACACAACACATCACAACACAACACAACACAACACAACTAAACACCACACCACAAGACTACACCACCACCACACCACATCATACCACATCTAACTGACATTACACCACCATCACGCAACGCAACAACACAACCATGACAACACAACACATCAAGTGAACACCACACGACATCGCCACCGCCACACCACACCATACCACATCAAATTGACATTACACCACAATCACCCCGCGCAACAACACAACACAACACAACACATCATAGACCATGCACATACACGCGACATATCACACCAGACAGCTAGACTATACGAAACACAGTAGAGCACACCACATCACATGTATACACGATATAAATTATATGATACATGAGATATATTACAAAGCTTTTAAATCAATTATTTGGTTTCCTCTGCTTCCTATTCATCTCCTTCTTGTTCTTCCTTCTTTCCTTCCTTCCTTCCTTCCTTCCTTCCTTCCTTCCTTCCTTCCTTCTCAATTCTTTCTTTTATCCCGTTTATCCAAAGCGGGATTCCTGTGGTATAGCACCTACTAGTGACACCTTAAGCTTCTTGTCCACCGGTAAAATAATAGAAAAACACCTGTTAATCTTAGACAACACCACGGCCTCCGTTCCATATTATGACACTTGGCTGTTTAAAATAATGGAATCAAAACCTCGATGATTATTTCAGTACGTGAAAACTTTGGACAAACTGGAACATGAAAAGATGCAAATGAGTATAGATGACCTATTGGAAGATGTTTGAAAAAGAATAAGAGTGAATAAGAGTGATATTGGATAACGTTTTTTTATGGCACTTAGCTGTGAAGTTGGCTTAGAAGATCAAATATAAACAAGACAAGGGGCTGAAGATTGCCCTCGGTACTGAAATATATTGCTAATATTGGTCCATCTTTGCTGAGAGAGTTTGAAAAAAATGTCCAGTCAAGTTCCGATCCTTGGAGACCAGCCTCTGGTTTTATAGTGCCCTAGCTTTACAATTTGAATACTGAGAAAGACTGATTTAACGCTATGATAACAGAACGATTTATCGTCCTTCCCTACACCAAAGAGACGCGTCGAATCACTAGATTCACGGAACGCGTTATATTTGCATCCTGTTTGGTGGTTTGTGTGATCTTTTTGTACAATGATAGATATATACACGATCTTTTGACGAAGAATGAACGATCGTACAAGATGTACCGGCGAAGAGAAGAACAGCCCAACGACTCATACACTCCCAGGTAGGAGTTGTCGATTTATTTTCTTGTGTTTGTAATATAAGAGACTGTTGATTTCAGCTAGTTATCTGATAGCTACATGCCACTTATTTTACACTATTTTGTTTTGCTTTTCCTTTCTTCCTTACTTCCTCCCTTCCTCACCTTCTACCCATTCATCAATCCATTCTTCGGCCTTCTGCCCTTTCTTCCGTTCCTCCCTCTCCTTCCTCCATTTTTCCTTAATTGCCTTCCTTTCTCCCATTATCCATCCTCCCATCCATCCATCCTTTCTTCCTTCCTTATTCCTTCCATTCTTTATTTTGACCTTCCTCATCTCCTTAATTTTTTGCTTTATTATTTTTTTAATTATATTTTTTGGCTCTTTCCTCTTCTTTTTTCTTTTTCTTTTTGCTTTACTAGTGCTTGCTTGTTCAGTTTATTCCCTTCCAATTTCTGTTTTAGTCCAATTGTTTTGGCTCATTTTCCCCTTTTTCCCCGTATAGGCACAATGGTTTCCCGGCGAATCTCGACGAAAACCAATCCAATACCTTCAATGAGCCACACTGTCGTTCTCGAAATAACATTGTATTCCTCAAAACACACCGCACAGGAAGTTCAACGATTACTAACATCCTCAACCGATACGGCGACTCACGCAATTTGACATTCGTTCTCCCAAAGAAAGGCAAATATCGTCTTGGCTGGCCCTACATATTCAACACAGCGTCCTATGCACCTCTACAAGGCTTAGCTCCCAACATCCTTTGTAACCACGCGCGCTATAACCGCGAGGAACTGGACCGACTAATGCCCAAGGACGTCGCTCACGTGACTATAATTCGCGACCCCGCAAACCAGTTTTTGTCTGTTTTCGAAAAGTTTAAACTTGGTGAAATACTTGGAATTAATTCGACTGATTCATTGAGTGAATTTTTGAGTAATCCATGGTTTTATTTAGAAAAAGCGTTAGGGAATGAGAATATTCAAGCTATTGAGTTCCACAGACTTCAGCTAGCACGGAACGGAATGATGTTTGATTTAGGATTTGATCCACTGGATTATGACAATCCGAATAGCATTCGACGATATATCAAGAGCTTAGATAAAGAATTCAACCTGGTTATGCTGACTGAATATTTCACTGAGTCGTTGGTTCTTCTCAAGTATCTCTTGTGCTGGGATTTCAACGACGTTTTGTACTTCGCCTTGAACGCGCGAACTCATTCAAACCAAAGAACTCCTCTTACAGAATATTTGAAAAGCAGAATTCGAGAATGGAATCGAGCTGATTCCCTTCTCTACAAGCATTTTAACGAGTCGTTCTGGACAAAAGTAAACTCGTACGGCGAGGAATTCTTCAACGATGTAAACATTTTACACGATAAAATCAAACTCTGGGAAAATACCTGCAGCGCAATGAAAGATCAAACAAAATTTGATCCGAAAAAAATAGGAAATTTAGGAAGTACATTAGAAATGTGTAGAAAACTTATAAAAAATGAGACTAGTTATATCCAATATTTGCAAAAACAGCAAAATATTTGAGCTTTCTGAATAAAGATAAAAGTACTCATGAACCACGACATTCGATATTGTCAGCAACGTCGCAGGATGATATATTAAGCATTAAAGAGTTAGACTTCCATTAGCGGAAAGCTAGTTCTGTTGCGCATAACCACAGGGAACCAAATTTAGATAAAAGTGCCAGACGAAAATAAAATTAATATGGAAAATAATTCATTTATTGAAAAATGGGTTAGAGTCTAAGAAAGTGTGCTAAAAAATAAAACAATTCAACAGAAAACGCATGCAAAAAGACAGTAGAATAAATTCGTCTTTGCAAAGGGATGCTCAATAATCTTTCACACACGCCAGTCTCTGACATTTCGTAGAGCATGCGCAGTAAGAATGGCAGGGCTCTGGTGTCGAGCAGGGGTCGAGAGTGACACCAGACTATCAACCAAAATTCGTACTGGGTTCCCTGTGGTTTCAGGCTGGCGTGATTTCCGCCATCTTGTCTTTCGCTACAAGTTGACATTCGATCATCGAAACGTTTTTATAAATATTTTAAATCTGTGGTCCCAATACGCCAAAATTTTGTAGTGAAAAGCTTCAAAATGGATTCTTCTTTCTGGCAAACCACTCTACCAAGTGTTAGGGACCGTAATTTTTACGCTTTGAATAATTCTTTGTTCTGTGATGTTGAGTTTTCTGTTGTAGATTCAGACGGCGATAAGGTCAACATTCCTGTCCATAAATACGTATTGGCTATCAGTAGTCCAGTCTTCCAAGCCATGTTTTATGGAAACCTGGCTGAGACACGACAGGTTATCGAGCTACAAGACTGCACCAAGGAAGGACTAGAAGAACTCCTTCATTATGTCTACACAGATGAGGTAAACTTGACTGAGAGCAACGTGATGGAAGTGATGCTACTCGCTGATAAATACATGCTGCCATTTCTTGTTGAGAGGTGTAATAAGTACCTCAAAGAAACTCTTAAGCCAGAGGACGTCTTCAGTGTCCTTCCTCAAGTCCAGAATACGGCTAACAAGAGAGCCTTTTTTCTTTGTTGGGACATTATCGACAGCCATACCCAACTAGCAGTGACGTCACAGCCGTTTTTAGAGATCTCTCGTCAAGTGCTTTGTGAAATACTTGCTAGGGAATGGCTTCATATTGAAGAGATTGAACTTTTTCATGCTGTTGACCGTTGGGCGTCGTTTCAAATCAAGAATAAGAAAAATCCTGAAATGGAAGTTGAAGGGGGTAGGAAACGAACTGAACTAGGGGATGAGGTAGTTTGGCTCATCAGGTTTCCAGTGATGTCACAGAAGGAATTTGCTTCCCATGTTCTGCCTAGTGACATTCTCCTTAAAAGTGAAATAGTTGAAATCATGCAGGCTTTTAGCGGTGTTATGCCAAGACAGGCATTGTTTAAGTATGAACGAAGAGTAGGACAACGACGTGAAAGATGGTCAGAGGTGAGGTTTTGTTATGATTTCCAGGCCCCGTTAACTGGGCCAAATCGCCGTGAGACCCTTTTTAATGAGAGAACCATCCAGGGTCCTGCTTGCATCGATTTTCTGGTAAACAAACGTGTTTCTCTCGCTGGTGTCAGGTTAATTGGATTTCACAACCGTCAATACCACGTAAACATAGAAATTTATCGAGCAGATGACCCAAATTCTATCCTTTATCAAAGCATCGGCCATGAATCTCATACAACTGGACCAAACTTGATCGATGGTGTATATCCTGGATATACAGTGATGATTGACCCTCCCGTACAATTGGAACCAGACGTTAGATACACTATTGATGCTGATATAAGAGGACCTCCTTATCCTCAATGTGGACGAGTTGGTAAAAATACTATAACTTGTGACGATGTAATAATAACTGTCATGGCCTCTAATAATGACAGGAGTGGAACTACTGTGAATAATGGGCAGTTCCCTGCATTCTTTTTAAAATGGACTTAAATGAAGCCGTGGAAATACGGTGTCTCTGTTGCATGCAATGTTGATGGTGAAAATTTAATATTTAGATAGAATGATACACCTAATTCGATGTATATATATGTATATATATGATTTTTTTAAATTTATTTTTCCTTTTTTTGATATTGTTATTGTATTGTGGGCTATAGATAATTGTGGGCTGGTTGGGTGGGCATGAACATGTTTATGTGTATGTGTTTAATATCGAACAGGGGCTATATGTCTGATATTGTATCGTGGGCTATAAATAATTGTGGGCTGGGTGGGTGGGTTTGAATATCAGTATTAATATGTATATTTAAGGAGTATAAGACCGTTTTCCGTGTTATATACTCTGATCTAAACACGCGGGATGTTGGATATTTTCCTCAACGGAAAACTGTAGGGGACTGCAAACTTCAATGACTTCTTACTTCTATATGAATGCACACATGTGGATATGATGAACGCTAGGAATAAGAATAGTGTACACGAGATGGATTGGATGAACGCATAGGAATAAGAATGTACACGAGGTGGTTTGGATAAACGCTAGGAATAAGAATAGTGTACGCGAGATGGATTGGATGAACGCATAGGAATAAGAATGTACACGAGATGGATTGGATGAAGGCGTAGGTATAAGAATGTACGCGAGATGGATTGGATGAAAGCATAGGAATGAGTGTACACGAGATGGATTGGATGAACGCATAGGAATAAGAATGTACGCGAGATGGATTGGATGAACGCATAGGAATGTACACGAGATGGATTGGATGAACGCATAGGAATAACAATGTACACGAGATGGATTGGATGAACGCATAGGAATAACAATGTACACGAGATGGATTGGATGAACGCATAGGAATAACAATGTACACGAGATGGATTGGATGAACGCATAGGAATAACAATGTACACGAGATGGATTGGATGAACGCAGGAATAACAATGCACACGAGGTGGATTGGATAAACGCTAGGAATAAGAATGTACACGAGATGGATTGGATGAACGCATAGGAATATGAATGTACACGAGATGGATTGGATGAAGGTATAGGAATAAGAATGCATGTACACGAGATGGATTGGATGAACGCATAGGAATAAGAATGTACACGAGATGGATTGGATGAACGCATAGGAATAAGAATGTACACGAGATGGATTGGATGAACGCATACGGGAATAAGAATGTACACGAGATGGATTGGATGAACGCATAGGAATATGAATGTACACGAGATGGATTGGATGAAGGTATAGGAATAAGAATGCATGTACACGAGATGGATTGGATGAACGCATAGGAATAAGAATGTACACGAGATGGATTGGATGAACGCATAGGAATAAGAATGTACACGAGATGGATTGGATGAACGCATAGGAATAAGAATGTACACGAGATGGATTGGATGAACGCATAGGAATAACAATGTACACGAGATGGATTGGATGAACGCAGGAATAACAATGCACACGAGGTGGATTGGATAAACGCTAGGAATAGGAATGTACACGAGATGGATTGGATGAACGCATAGGAATATGAATGTACACGAGATGGATTGGATGAAGGTATAGGAATAAGAATGCATGTACACGAGATGGATTGGATGAACGAATAGGAATAAGAATGTACACGAGATGGATTGGATGAACGCATAGGAATAAGAATGTACACGAGATGGATTGGATGAACGCATAGGAATAAGAATGTACGCGAGATGGATTGGCTCGAAAGCATAGGAATAAGAATGTACATGAGATGGATTGGATGAACGCATAGGAATAAGATTGTACACGAGATGGATTGGATGAACGCATAGGAATAAGAATGTACACGAGATGGATTGGATGAAGGCGAAGAAATCGCGCATCTTCTTTCGCTCCTCTTTTCGTCCCTTGTTTCGCCATGTGTTTCTCACCTTGTTTCTCACCTTGTTTCGCATCTTGTTTCGCATCTTGTTTCGCATGTTGTTTCTCACCTTGTTTCGCTACTTGTTTCGCATCTTGTTTCACAACTTTAACTTTAACAGTGACTCGGAAAAAAGTGAGTATTAGGGGCAAGAAAAACCTTTTTTTTCTTCATAGTTGTCGATGAGGTAATTCTAGTGGAAGTGCCTTTGCCTACGATGAGTATCACAGCTTGAGCATCATTCATCTCAATAGCATAAAACGCTCAAGTTATGAATTTATGTGAAACTGAAATTTATTTCTGCTGGAGAACTTGGGTGAAAACACCACGTGTTCGGCGACGTATAGCGTGGAATCTGTTGCGCGCGCTACAAATCAGCTTACATGAAAAGCAAATAGAAATAAATAGCCAGTCGATCCGTTAGAGCCGCAGTGTTTTCCCAGCTTAAATTTGAGACCAAGTGCCATTGACCTGAGAATAAGGATCTGTGTTCGATTTCCGTAATAATAACGAATGAAATTTAACGCCGGGCTTACGAGAAAAAAGAAAGGTGGCACATGGTCTGAAATGGGAGCATGAAGTGTACTTTGCTGACCTTCATGCATAAATTCGTCTTTATTGCTTCCCATCTACTGCGCGACAGACTATATAGCCATCAGACATAACAACCTCAAGTTAAGTACGAAAAGTACGTTGGAAATACAGATAAAGGAGTGATATAAGAAGAAAAAAAAACTTGTCATCGCTAATCACCACCGCAAAGTACATTGATTTACATAAACGGTGGAAAAAAAACCATATATAAAAAAAGAAAAGATATAGAAAAGATATATAAAGAAAATAGATGGAATTGAGAAACAGAAAGATAGGAAAGACAGACAGACAGACAGACAGACGGACGGACGGACGGACGGACGGACGGACGGACGGACGGACGGACGGACGGGCGGGCGGACGGACGGACGGACGGACGGACGGACAGACAGACAGACAGACAGACAGACAGACAGACTGACGGACAGAAAGAAAGACAGACAGAAAGACAGAAAGAAAGACAGACAGAAAGAAATAAAAAAAGACAGAAAGAAAGAAAGAAACAAACAAACAAAAAAGAAAGAAACAAAGAAACAAAGAAAGAAACAAAGAAAGACTGGAGAAGGAAGAAAGGAAGGAAGGAAGGAAGGAAGGAAGGAAGGAAGGAAGGAAGGAAGGAAGGAAGGAAGGAAGGAAGGAAGGAAGGAAAGAAGGAAAGAAGGAATGAAGGAAAGAAGGAAAGAAGGAAAGAAGCAAGCAAGGAAGGAAGCAAGGCCGAAGGAATAATAATAATAATATTGAATTTAATTCTTAGCGCATTACATTCGAAATCTCAATGCTCTAGGAAGCAAGGAAGCAAGGAAGGAAGCAAGCAAGGAAGCAAGGAAGGAAGGAAGGAAGGAAGGAAGGAAGGAAGGAAGGAAGGAAGAAGAAAAAACGAACGAATGAACGAAGAAAACAAATGTTACATTTAAAATAAAATTGAAAAACAACTTATTGTATGCGCGTATCGATAAATTTTTAATCTTTTTAATCATAAAAAATTCAAAGCTGGTTTATCTAATTTGATATAAAAGTGCTTTTCTTTAATAATTTGTTTGTTTAAAAAGATATGTTCCCTGTTATGACGTGCGTAGCTCTTCGAGAACACTCTAAAAAGTAATGACACTATTCTCAGCCGACGTTATCTCCTGATTCTGTTCGGGTAGTTTTGGATTATCAGATCCATTGACTGCACGAACGTCTCAATTCAATTTTCTCATATACTTTTCATATATTGTAAATACAAGTATACACTATTTCAAAAAACGTTGAATACTGAATTGCTGGGTTTCACTTGACGTCATTTCCTGTCTTGTGCAGAAGTTCATCAGCTGAATCACAAGTTTTCAATAGAATTCTTTCTGGCTGACAGCACATGGTGGTCAGTGTTTGACCACCATTTGGAGCAGATAATGAGATTCAAAGACTCTTATCAGCTGATTGAAACCCGGCAATAGTGCATTCCAAGACCAAAGGGCATTGTGGGTCACATTAATTTGAAATAAAAAGTAAAAATACAGCGATTTGCTCTCTATATGTAGCTAGTATATTGTTTCGGATGGAATGGACTAAAAATATAAAAAATAATTATTATTTATTTTGCTTTAGACAATATAACATGACTCAAAATGCCCTTTGGTCTTGGAATGCACTATTCAGTATTCAGTATGCAGTATGCAGTATGCAGTATGCAGTATTCAACGTTTTATGAAATAGCTCAGTGTATCAAAAGTATATTAGAAATTAAGGGATATCTTCCCTGATATTTCCCCCAGAAATCAGTAGCGATAGACAACTTAAAAAAGTATCAGGCATAGGGATCTTGATTTTTGATTTCACCTACGTTAATTTTTTAATATTTATATTCATATTTATTTGATTCATATTTATTTATTTTTATGCTTATTTCTATATTTACTTATTGTGTGATTTTTGTTATGGATTTTTTATGAATATTTTTTTTTAGTTCATGAGGGGGAAGAAAAAAGCGACAGAGAGAAATATAGACAAAGAGATGGACAGAGAAGGGATAGAGGTAGTAAAACTTGCAGAAAGATCGAGTACCAAAAACAAAGATTTTTTAGAACATTCTGCAGTCATCAGGATTAGCCTCAATTTTGTCGGAGAATATTCATGTGTTCCAGAGAAGGTCTGCGGAATTTCAAAGTGTTTGTATTGTAGAAGTTGTGCAATTTTTACTCTACCGTTAGTATTCTTAAATATTTTGATGTTAAAATAAGGCTAACACTGAGTATTAAATAGTCTGTAATTAATCAAGGAACACATGGTTGAATTAATATAGGTAAACATCGGTCTGGCGACAGTATCGGTTTGTTCAGTGTGCAAATTATACTGGATCCGGTTTGAATTCAAGCAACCGATATACTTAGAGTGTTAACGTACAAACAAAGTAATTAAGCAAAACAAGGAATTAAGCAAGGAAGCAAGGAAGCAAGGAAGCAAGGAAGCAAGGAAGCAAGGAAGCAAGGAAGCAAGGAAGCAAGGAAGCAAGGAAGCAAGGAAGCAAGGAAGCAAGGAAGCAAGGAAGCAAGGAAGCAAGGAAGCAAGGAAGCAAGCAAGCAAGCAAGCAAGCAAGCAAGCAAGCAAGAAGGGAGGGGATTAATGAGATACTATATCCCTTATAATAAGCCATCTCGTCTAAGTAGCGGCTAAAAATAAGAACAATAATGTCAACTTCATTAACTCAGTGCTCTTTCACTTTGTTTACTCTTTCTGTCTCTTCACTTTCAATTTGTGGTTATGACCTTATCAGTCGAGACATTCATAATACAACCAATGGAGTTCGTATCTCATTTACACTTTATTCTTCACTGTTTCGATTCGATCGCTTTTAATTTCGCCGCTATTCAAAACATCTTCTCAGAACTAGTTAAGCTTGAGTTTAATACATTTTCTCCTACCACTGAAAATTCTAGTAAAAAAATTGCTATTATCTTTGTGTTGAGGAGATATAAATGATTTAAAACAATATTTCAATTATGTGGGATCGAGAATACGGAATCTATACTATTTTAAGTTCAACTAGTTTATCAGAGGTACAAAACCCAAGTACGCATGCGCGGAAGTCATGCAAGTGGCTGAATTCAGCTGCAGCGATCAAAAAGTGTCGAACAATCTCTCTTGCTAAATATTGGATGAATAAACCACAAGGCAACAAAAGACCCATATCTAAGTTATCTTCACCGCGGGGAAACGACCGCAAAGCTATCAAAAACAATATTGAAGCTAGGTAGAAGAACTTGAAAAGCTTTTCAAAATATCCTCGGTCCGCACTAGATTCAAGACTTATGAGATTGAACGACTGGAACCCTAACATCCGGCAGATTTTTAGCTAGAGGTATGCCTGTGTTATTGCCCGCATTAAGAGATCATTTAATGTCAAAGAATCAATTTTAAATCTGTTGGTCTTAAGACCTAAATTTTTTCGCTTCTGGTTGCACTGAAAATGGTTCATTGCTTAAAATCTTAAAAGCATTCTCTAATATTTCGAAACTTGTTACCTTAAACCACAGGCTCCCATTAGTGAATACTGAATAGAAATTTTCCCTTCTCGTAGTGAGAAATATCCAAATGTTTGATTTGGCCAACATAATTGGTCTAGTCAGACTGGTATGAGTAAGATTATATGTACTTATCTATTATTGTATTGCTATCCTGGTTCTTTTTGAAAGGAAGAACACACGGAAACTCGTATCGCAAGATGAAGATCAGTTTGGTAGTTTTATGGATATTTGGAGTTGTATTTCCAGCTATTCAAGGTCAGTACATCCTACTCATTACGTTTTTTAGATGGATAATAGCTCGGAATTCTAGTTTTTTTTTCGAGAAATTTTGATATAGTTTTTAGAAGACTTTTGCCTTGAAAAATTCCTTTCAAGGAAAGATTCCTCAGGCGGTTTCAAGGTGGTGTTTGGTGATATTTGTTACACATCAAAAGGTTCACTTGGTAGTATTATTGTTTTGAATGACGTAGACAAGTCAAATACAAGTCAGGGAAGCGGGTGTTTGGTGTTAAATAATAGATACTCATAAGGCTTGTAAATTCATAAACTACCTCTTTGTAGGACGTCGCTGTGCGTTCAAATGCCACTCCAAAATATAATATTAAAATTAGAAACAAAAAATGTTTGTATATTGTATATCTGCAGTGATTATAATACGATTGTAAAACCGTCAAACAAGAAACTTGTTTTGCAGCTATTTTTCAATTTGGGATGACAGAACTAGAGTAGAAATATAAAATGTTCTAGAAATATAAACAACAAGAAATATAATATGGCTAAACTGACATAAGATCGTGTACGGAAAACCTATTTTTACTACTTTCGTGAGAAATTAAACGAAACAACTAAACACATATATGTCAAATTAATTTAGTTAGTTTGAGCAGCTCTTTCGTTTTGACGTTTCAGTTTTAAGAACAATTTATTATTTTATTGGATTTTTTTGTTCTAAACCAAAGTGGAAGTAAACATTGGATTTCACTGGAACGTTTTTGTAGTATAGCGAGTTCTAGCTTCATTATAATGGATAATTACCCTAAAATAAAAGAATTGGCTGAAATAGTGAAGCTAAATTGTCCGAACATGGAGACGAATTCTCAAGTTTCAAGGATTGACTATAAGTTTTGGCATTTTATACAATCTATTTAAGACAATTTTTTTGCAATAACACGATGACATTTTGGCATCCTGATTTGAATACATATTCAGAGCGCATGCACGCCTGTTATGACCTCTCTACACAGTTTCAAAATGTACCTACGAAGCCAACATGGCGGTCATGAACATTACGAAAACGTTAACTAAGATTTTTTTTGATTTAAAAAATAGGGATTTTTCCTACGCTCAGATTTATTTCAAAAGAGACATTCAGTCGACATTCTTTAAATGAAAAACTATGATTAACTATTAACTATGATTTTTGCTTTTTAAAAAACGATTTTTCCTACACTCGGAATTATATCAAAAGGGAAATTCAGTCGACTATCTGAAAGCGAAAAAATCTAATTCGGTTAAGAATCTTATCTAAAAGGCTGTTTTTTGGGCCAACTCTGACCGCTCAAGTCGATCATCTCGTTGGTTTTGACTATAAGACATTTGTATCTTCATTCATAATACTTCGTTGTTGTTGGGTTGCAGGAGAATACCAGATCTTCACGGCCACATCCCATAGTGCCTCGCCTACCGAGCCAGCCCAAACAAAGCCAACACTCTCAGCATCCTTACTCGATCCTATGCAGTCAGCGGCTACACACAATACGCCACACCCTTCGAAGACTGAGCTGATCTGTGCCGGTACCACAAGGGCACATGACGTAAACCCGGCTCAAGCCCTAGCACCAGGCCCCGCGGTGAACCCTGTGCCTATTCCCACCAAACCACTCGTTAATAATGATTTAAAAAATATGACTCGAACGAGGATTTGAGAGGCTTGCGATGCATGATGATTTAACGGACGAAGGCGGTTTCTTCTCAAATGAATTTTCTTTCGTATTGGAAAAGAGACACGAACTGCATATGTAGCCATTGATAGTGAAGCCGTATTTTACCGTAACCGTAGCTACGCATGCGCATTGCATGTGATTGAATGAATCACAAGAAAACAAAAGGAAGCCATTTCAATGTCATGGCCGGCATGTTGTAATGTCAAGTTAACGTAACGAAACTTAACGCACGTTCAACCCATTAATGCTGCTCTATATCTACATCCTACTGCGGAATATATTGATTTTAGTTTTATCAATAAAACAAGTAAAACCATTGCTATATTCCTAAAAGAAATGACGAGGAATTTATCAATGACGTCGAGCAACATAAAAATGAATCTATACTACTCGGTAAATTTGTTTTTTTTTTACTAATCAAAAACGAACTTGAAAGTGCGTTTATCTTTTTAACTACTGCAATGAATACTCCCGTTTCGAGTTCTCTTTTACGCTGTGTTAGCCTCAATTGTGCGTAAATTATGCAGAAATTTAGATAAAACTCGTGAAATTTCAAAGTATTTTTATTGTCTTCTTTACACACAGATCTCTTGAATTTCCACGGGCTGTTACTGAATAAAAGAATATATTACACGGTTTTGAGGCTAACACAGCGTAAAACAGAACTCGAAACTGGAGTATTGTAAATAATTCTCAATAGTACCGTACAGAATGCACAAGGTACGATGTATTACTGAAATCTATCCACATAACAGGCTAGGTTAGTCTAAATCTAAATCTTTAATCTGTAAAAGTTACCCATCACTACAGGCTTGTAAAACGGCAGAATAGGCCTTTTGCAACAACAGGTCACGTGACCCTACCCCCCTTAAATCGAGCAGCTGTTTCAAAATGAACATCAGAAATGAAAAGAGCACCTCGATATTAGTAAGAAGGCAAAGGTTTAGCTCATAATGTTGAGTATAGGAGAAATGGCATTAAATATAAAATTCAATATTTTATAAGGATTTGTATGGGAAAAGTGCTCGGGCGGGCAACTTAGAGGAAAACAATAAGT
Source organism: Anthopleura xanthogrammica (assembly GCA_964019055.1). Lineage (NCBI taxonomy): Eukaryota > Metazoa > Cnidaria > Anthozoa > Actiniaria > Actiniidae > Anthopleura > Anthopleura xanthogrammica. The sequence continues at coordinate 15,423,331 of OZ025209.1, read as the reverse complement.
GGAAATCAAATAATTCAAATAACAAATTCTTTCTTACTTAATTATTTCCTTTGTAATTTAATACCACAGTAGTGAGTTTTATCAATAATACAGGCGAATAGCAGACAATTAAGGTGCGGACACACGGTGCCATATCTTCATGCGACGTCGCAAAAATTAGAGATCGCACCGTGACCGTTGCATACGACGTCACCGGCAATGTCGCAAAACGTAGAAACGAGTTCTACTTTTGAGACGAAGCTCACCGTGTAAACACAACGATCTTGTTTTTGCGACGTTGAATGAAAAATGGCATCGTGTGTCTGCACCTTTGTCATGGCGTACATTTTCTCCATATATTGATTTTATATTTATGCACGGTTTCCTACACAAACTATAATAATCTACAACACCGGATGGATGACCAAATGGATTTTGCAAGTCAGTTTTTGCAACTTAATTGAAGCTTAATTCTTTAATATTGTCTTTATTAAAACAGTATCTATGTATCACAAAAGTAGACTCGCGAATATTTCTGTTTATTTAGAGAGAATGAGTATATGTTCTTCTTACTAAAACGCTTTTGAATTGTCTCTTGAATTCTTGGAAAACGTGCCGATGCACGCATGCGTAAGGGATAATTTTCCGCTATCTTCGTCGACTGCGGGCTCCTTGATAACATCTTCTTTATTGGTTTTTTGAACTTGTTATTCCGGAGTGAATAAATAATAGGATTCAAAGCAGAATTCAACAAGCCAGCTAGTAAAAAAAACCTGAAGCTTATGGAATTGTCTTTACCGTTTATATTAACATACAATAATGATGGCATCCAGCAAATGATGAAAGCTCCACACACGATGTAGAATGTTCGAGTCACCTTTACTTCGCGGATTCTTTCTTCTCTCATGACTTGGTTTTCTGCAATTAGAGGTTGTTTCTCAGCTTCATTAGTGCTATTTGTGAGCTTCATGCGTAACCTCGTAGACCGTCGAACCAGAACCCATATTCTTCCGTAGACACACATTAGGATGCATAGTAAAGAGCAAACGATATAAAACATGATATCGTCGTAATAATTATTAGTCTCCTGTATTTTAAGTATTAACCACGGCAAACTAGCAAGAAACCCAGCCATAAGCCAGATCACGGCGATAATCATTGTAAGACGTCTTGGTGTTTGAATGTTTTTCGCTTTGAGAGGCATCTCCACTACAATCCATCTCTGAACGGCAATCGCCACTAAAGTCAGACAAGATGCTTCCACTGCGAAATCTAGAACTGAACATGTATACTCAAGGTTCTCTGGAGACACCGAGCTGAGTAAAAAGACACAGTAGATCGGCTCGATCACAAGCCCAAGGAGCAGGTCTGCTATAGCTAGATTGACGATGAACCCAGTGGCAACCTTCTTGAGATTTCGGCATGGATCCTTAAGTATGACCAGTATTACAATAGCATTGCCAATAATAGTGATTAACGATAATATAATTTGTAAAGAAACCAGGACTACTAAGTTTAAAGGCAATTCCATCTCAATAATCGAATTGTTTCCTGTTTTTTTCGGCGTTTGCCCTTCAGTCGCAACTGATCACTTAATGACAAGAGAAGATCTTGTTTTGACCAATGATTAATACCCGTATATATAATCATTTTGTTAACCTATATATCTACGTCAGAAGCAGAATTTATATAATTAGAATTCCAGGGCCTTAAAACAGGATATTCGTGCGTATCGGCATGTCAAGACTCTGTGATATCTGCCCGCACCCTCGACCCTCAAGTTTTGCTTCATTGCTTACGTTTCATCTTCATCTCTGGCACTCTTGAAGCAGAAGTTATTCTGACAAAAATACCTGCTTTGTTACTATATATCAAACTAAAATTTCTTATGTTATCGACCAGTTTAATATCGAGAAGAATGTTTATAAATAAACCCAGTGGAAAAGCTTTGGCACTAAAAGTTTCTAAATTAAACCACGATCTGAGCTAACCGCAAGTCTTGCCGTCATAAAGTTTCACTTTCGCTTAGGAAAATCTAGCGGCCATGTCTAGACCGGTTGAGACTGAAACGTCAACTTTATGCTAAATCATGCTATCTTTAAATGCGATTCAATCAAAATTAAGTGAAAAAATTCTACTACATAACACACCATAGTGCATGTCAGAAACAAATGACTAAATAACATAAGGATGTAAGTAAAAAAGTAGGAAAGAACGAAAGAATAACAATTTCCCAACTGAATGAGCTGTCAAAGAACACAGGAAGAATTTAATATATCTTAAAATAACTGAAGTATTTATAAAGTGAAAGACTAAACAGGCGTAACAATCACGGTCGATCCCTTCCTCATCGTCACAAAATTAACAGAAGGGAAATTTGCATGAGTATGCGCTCAGCCGCTGAACCGTAACGGCTTGATCGCGGTCAAGACCCAAACTTGGTCAAAAATCACTCAAAAAGCTTAATAAAGTATCACACTTTTATTTATAAGCGATTTGTTTGGTATTAGAAACCGATTTTTACTAACTCTCTTAGGTTTGAAGCGAAGCGATAAATTACACAGGGACCCCAAAAGGTAAATAACCTGTTATACAACACTAAAATCGCTATTTTTGACCATTTCCCCATTTTTTAGATTAAAAGCAATTGCACACATTTAAAATATGTCTGATAAGCTTGCAATATTTACAGTAATTTCTTTGGGGACCGTGGATACATTTCGAACAGCAAAGCAATTTTCATACACATAGTCCACCTCATAAAACTCAGCCGATCTCAGTGATTTATTACGATCTGCAACTAGTAACTGTGGAGTTATAAAATATATAAAGACATTTCGAGAAATGCAATTCCAAATCGGTCTAAATAACAATCTTCCCCATTTTTGCCAATCAAAATTTTTTTAGATGGCTTCTTAGAAAGCGTAGCTTTTAATATTTCTGCTCACATAACTGTAGGGATCTATAGTACATTTCGAGTTAATGAAGCATCAAACTAGCAAATAAAAGTAGTTTTATGAAAATATACTAGGTTTAAGACTCTATTCTAGGAACGTTTCGTCTTCGATCTTCATCAAAGCTGTATATTCAAGACACCATCACATGTGTACTTAACATTGTCCCTTCTTCCGTAGAAGATGTCATTCAGTGCTTGCAATAATTAAACACGAAACCATTGCTGGTAAATACCAGAACGCCATTTTGTAAATAAAGGGATGTTCGCTTGCAGTGATAATAAAGTGCTTTAAAACAATCTATCGAAGTCCAATTGCGTTCTTCCACAGGTATCCCAAGCTGGGTTTCTGTGGTATCATATCAGACTTATAAGGCAATGTATGGCGATCCTTAGAAAAAAATTAGAATTCAATAAATCATACAAATAAATGTTCTAACTTATGTATCGTGTGTTCCCTTGAGCCTCTGTGAAGTTTCAGGTCATTTACATCAATATTGAGCGAGTATCGTGGTGGAGTATCATTGCCTTATAAGTCTGATATGATACCACAGAAACCCAGGTTGGGATACCTGTGAATCAATGACCTGAAGCCGAAGCTTTGGTTGAACGATCGTTCAACCAAAGCTTCGAATTCGGCTTCAGGTCATTGATTCACAGTCGACTGCTGTTTTGAAGTCTTGTAAAACGTGTTTCGAACAGGGTGGAGGATTGAATTTATCATCAAGATGAAGCTGGCAAATATCTTTGATCATTGAGACTCTAGCTTGGCCTGGAAAAAGCATGAATACTTCAATACATACATACATACTTTATTATCTTTCCCCATAAGGGGTTTTCGAAGACAATATCACAAGACAATCATAGAATGATATCATAATAATAAAATTAGAATAAATGTAATATATAACTATAAATATAAATATAAATATAAATATAAATATAAATATAAATATAAATATAAATATAAATATAAATATAAATATAAATATAAATATAAATATAAATATAAATATAAATATAAATATAAATATAAATATAAATATAAATATAAATATAAATATAAATATAAATATAAATATAGATATAAATATAAATATAAGAATTTGAATATCAGATTAAAGTCTGTTTGATGATTGCGCAAGCTTGAAACTCGGAGTAACAGAGAACATGTCTCTTCTTTAATCTAGACTATACTATAAGAATTTGAATATATATTATATATATAGAGAGAGTGCTTACACTATGTCCATGAAATAATTTCAAAGTTATTATTGCCTAACAGTTGTTATCTAGTAACTATTTAGATAATACTGCTTTAAATAGCTGAGTCAAAGCACGAGTAGTTAATCAAATCTAGCCATTTGCCGTGAGTAATGAAAATTCTTCAGAATTCCTGGTTTGATTAGAATTATCCTTGTTTACGAATAAATTAAAAATTCTGACTTCACTCTTTAATAACAGCAGTCAACGAAATAGAGCATGCGTAGACATTGATTTATGTCACGTGGACACAACGGAAATACGTTGTCGGTCACTCTATTGTACTGGTCAGCGGAGTCATATCGTAAACTACACTTCAGCCGGTATTTTTATCGGCAATTTTACATCTCGAAAAAAGTAACTTCAAACAATAAATATACGATAATGAGTTAATAAAAATTTCAAAAATCTTTATAGAGTCTTTTTGATGTATATAGCCTTTTATAGTTTGTAGTCTACAAGAACGGAAATGAATTATTTCGATCAAAAAATAGCGATTTAACTCGCTTGCTTATCAATAGTAAATGACGCTCAAGCGACTACTTCTTTAACTATAATGTCGATAAAATCTCAAAACTTAGCCGTAATACCCAATACTTAGGCCTAATACTTATGTAACAAAGAGTTATATAGATTTGAAAAGATATATGTCTTGCACAAGATAAATTATGCTTGCACACGGTAAAAACCATAGCAGATAAAAGACACATCGCCAGAAATCATCACCATGGCGCCCGCCATGAGTGGTCAGCAGTCTTACCCCTAAAGTACTGGCACTAGCCAATTTCAAAATATAATCAAGGCAACCTTCCGATGAAAATGTTATAGCTGATTTGAATTTTAAATGTTCATAAATATTCAATACTTCTGACATCGTATATTGCCTATCGAATTTCGCGCGAAATGTCCGCTGACCCGCTGGCCTGCAGGCATTTTTCTTCAGGTCAGCGATGCTCTATATTGAATCATGCTCGATCATGCTATGTGCTTTCAGACTTTGTAACCAGGCCGTATATATATGAAATCTGCTGTTTACAAGCTTCAATTTGATGTATTACTCGCTAGTTTTCGTTCAATATTATTCAAGCTATTGCCTCGGGAATTTGGAAATATGGAGTCCGTTATTGTGTTTATCCGTTGGAGCAAAAAAGACGATTTTAAATTGAAAAAATGCTACATCTATTTCTTCTTTAACGAGGTAAAACGACTTGGAATTCACATTTAGTCTATTGAAATTCATGACACTCATTACAACTTTTTAATATATACATTTATTGTAAGAGAAAAAATAGTTTACTTTTGGTATCTACACGTAAGTTTCCCCTTTCGCTTTGTAATTTGTAAGTGCCGCGAAAGGCAGAATCAAGGATTAAAATATGCTACATCAAATTTACACTTTCTTTATTGTTTTTGCCATACCATAGTAGCTTATATACTAAGGTTTGACATGTGAACTATAACTTTTTAATTTACTTAATAGTAATTGAGCATTTGACAGGAAATAGTTCGACTCGTATAGTTTTACCATCAATTTTTAGTCCTTGGAGATAACAAGAGGGGGACTGGGTCGAGTAGCATTTTTGCTTGACGGTGGGGATTTCTGGCAATGAACTAGCTATGAAGCTAGCTACGAAAGAATTGTTCTCTAGAAGGGAAATTAATTTCGAAATAGGCCCTCTCAAAACCGCCTCAAAAGGCCACAAAATGCCCTTAAAACTACTCAGGAAGCTTCATTGGTAATAGAGCTTTTATTTTTGAGCATTAAATTTTTAGGTTTACGAAAAGAATACATCTCAGAAGCGATTTTCTAGCTCTCCTATGATTCCTTTGAAATTACTTCGTTATTGGAAAGGAAGCCCGGTTCCAAGAAAACAAGCACACATCGCCACAAACACAGATAATGGGAAACCTGTGTTCAACTCTGTCAACTGAAATGGCTGACCGCTGATCAAAAGGAATGACGTCATAAAACGTATTTCCGCGGTGTCTGTCACGTGATAAGCTAGCTCCGCCCTCTCTTAATCACTTAGCAACGTAGTGACATTGATTGACAGCTGGTATATGCTAATTGATCGGACTATAGACAGGAACCCTGTAGCATATGCCCGCTAAGGCCTCTTGGGTAAAGTTCTGAAGACCCCTGGGTACTATTGCGCAACTTTGCCATTTATGCTTCGAACCCAGTTTTCCAAAGCTGGGCTAGGAACGCCTGGAACAATGACCCCCCTTTTGGCGACCAAAAAAACGGCTTGCATTTTTAGACTCGGGCTTTCCGTCTACGGAGCCCGAGTAATAACAAATTATTTCTTACTTAATTATTTCCTTTCTAATTTACAGCCATTCTCAGACACACGCCCACTGTTGCAATTTTTTCTGTCGCGACAAAGAAAGCGTTTCCATGACATTCCATGACATGCCTTTGTAGCTTTGTGTTTTCCGACAGTGCTATGGAAACATTTTGATTGACGTGCACCAAAACCCACCTTGTCGCGACAGAAAAAAATCGCAACAGTGCGCGTGTCTGAGAATGGCTTTAATACCACAGTATTGAGTTTTATCAATAATACAGGCGAATAGCAGACAGTTAAGGTGTGGACACACGGTGCCATTTTTTCATGCGACATCGCAAAAATTAGAGATCGCACCGTGACCGTGCGGTGTTGCTACGACGTTACCAGCAATGTCGCAAAAAGTAGAAACGAGAGACGAAGCTCACCGTGTAAAAACAACGATCTTGTTTTTGCAACGTTGAATGAAAAATGGCATCGTGTGTCCGCACCTTTGTCATGGCGTACATTTTCTCCATATATTGATTTTGTATTTAGGCACGGTTTCCTACACAAACTATAATAATCTACAACACCGGATGGATGACCAAATGGATTTTGCAAGTCAGTTTTTGCAACTTAATTGAAGCTTAATTCTTTATTATAATATTGTCTATATTAAAACAGTATCTATGTATCACAAAAGTAGACTCGCGAATATTTCTGTCTATTTAGAGGGAATGAGTATGTGTTTTTCATACTAAAACTTGCGGAGATGCAGGCATGCGTAAGGGATCATTTTCCGCTATCTTCGTCGACTGCGGGCTCCTTGATAACATCTTCCTTATTGCTTGTTTGAACTTGTCATTCCGGAGCGAATAAATAATAGGATTTAAAGCAGAATTCAACAAGCCAGCTAGTAAACAAAACCCGAAGCTTATGGAATTGTCTTTACCGTTTATATTAACATACAATGATGCTGGCATCCAGCAAATGATGAAAGCTCCACACACGATGTAAAATGTTCGAGTCAACTTTGCTTCGCGGATTCTTTCTTCTCTGATGAGTTTGTTTTCTGCAATTAGAGGTTGTTTCTCAGCTTCATTAGTGCTATTTGTGAGCTTCATGTGCAACCTCGTAGACCGTCGAACCAGAACCCATATTCTTCCGTACACACACATTAGCATGATGCATAGTAATGAGCCAACGATATCAAACATGAGGTAGTCGTAATTAGTCTCCTGTATTTTAAGTTTTAACCACGGCAAACTAGCAAGAAACCCAGCTATCAGCCAGATCACGCCGATAATTATTGTGAGACGTCTTGGTGTTTGAATGTTTTTCGCTTTGAGAGGCATCTCCACTACAATCCATCTCTGAACGGCAAGCGCCACTAAAGTCAGACAAGATGCTTCCACTGCGAAATCTAGAACTGAACATATATAGTCAAGGTTCTCTGGAGACACCGAGCTAAGTAAAAAGACACAGTAGATCGGCTCGATCACAAGCCCAAGGAGCAGGTCTGCTATAGCTAGATTGACGATGAAAACATTGGCAACCGTCTTGAGATTTCGGCATGGATCTTTAAGTATGACCAATATTACAATAGCATTGCCAATAATAGTGATTAACGATAATATAATTTGTAAAGAAACCAGGACTACTAAGGTTAAAGGCAATTCCATCTCAGTGCTATAATCGAATTGTTTCCAGTTGTTTTGCCGTTTGCCCTTCAGTCGCATGAAACCGATCACTTACGAAAAGCTGAATTAACGCCGTGACAAGAGTAGCCTCGTACGCAGACGCTCTTAGGGTTACACGCAATACTTCTCTCCCCACGTGGGGAGAGAAACGTTGCGTGACGACGTGACGACCCTAAGAACGTCTGCAAAGGAATCTATGACAAGAGAGGTCAATAGAGGATCTTGTTTTGACCAAAGATTAATACCCGTATATATAATCATTTTGTTTACCTATCTACGTCAGAAGCAAAATTTATATAATTAGAATTCCAGGAACTGAAAACATGTCAAGACCCTGTGATATCTGCCCACGCTCGAACCTTAAGTTTTGCTACGTTTCATCTTCCTCTCTGGCACTCTTGAAGCAGAAGTTATTCTAACAAAAATACCTGCTTTGTTACTATGTATTAAACTAAAATTTCTTATGTTATCGACCAGTTTAATATGGAGAAGAATGCTTATAAATAAACCCAGTGGAAAAGCTTTGGCACTAAAAGTTTCTAAATTAAACCACGATCCGAACTAACCTTTTCTGGGCAAGTCTTGCTGTCATAAAGTTTCAATTTCACTTAGGAAAATCTAACGGCCATGTCTAGACCGGTTGAGACTGACCTATATGTATATGTATATGTATATGTATATGTATATGTATATGTATATGTATATGTATATGTATATGTATATGTATATGTATATGTATATGTATATGTATATGTATATGTATATGTATATGTATATGTATATGTATATGTATATGTATATGTATATGTATATGTATATGTATATGTATATGTATATGTATATGTATATGTATATGTATATGTATATGTATATGTATATGTATATGTATATGTATATGTATATGTATATGTATATGTATATGTATATGTATATGTATATGTATATGTATATGTATATGTATATGTATATGTATATGTATATGTATATGTATATGTATATGTATATGTATATGTATATGTATATGTATATGTATATGTATATGTATATGTATATGTATATGTATATGTATATGTATATGTATATGTATATGTATATGTATATGTATATGTATATGTATATGTATATGTATATGTATATGTATATGTATATGTATATGTATATGTATATGTATATGTATATGTATATGTATATGTATATGTATATGTATATGTATATGTATATGTATATGTATATGTATATGTATATGTATATGTATATGTATATGTATATGTATATGTATATGTATATGTATATGTATATGTATATGTATATGTATATGTATATGTATATGTATATGTATATGTACATGTACATGTATATGTATATGTACTATCGTAGCCATATAATAAACATATAGATATACATATACATATAGATATACATATACATATACATATACATATACATGTACATGTACATGTACATGTACATGTACATGTACATGTACATGTACATGTATATGTATATGTATATGTATATGTATATCTATATGTATATGTATATCTATATGTTTATTATATGGCTACGATAGTACGCGCGCTCTGATTGGCTGATTTCCGGTCTGAGATTTTCCCATCTCAGACCGTTACCATGACAATTGGTCCGGATCGTATATAAAATTTGAGAGTTTGTTTACAATTTTCACGGCGCGAAATTTGACATTTTTTCTCGTAAAACAAGAAATTTATAAGCAAAATAAAACAAAAAGCGAACAAAGAAATTATGAGCGACGAAGAGGACCATCCTCCGAGCGAATTTTGACTTTATGTGTTTTGCTAGTTGGAAACGATCGATACCTGGCAAATAGATATTCGCGCGATACCGGAAGTTCGCGTGTTTTTTTGTCAACGCAGCTAAAAAAAAGAGCCATATAATAAACGATTTATTAACCTCGCTTGCTCGGTCTTTACAAGAAAATATCAGACCTCGGTCTTTTTTGTACGGACCTCGCTGCGCTCGGTCCGTACTGTCAAGACCTCGGTCTGATATTTTCCCGTACAGACCTCGCGCTCGGTTAATAATCCTTTAATATCTATATGTATATCTTTATCTATATCTATTCTATATCTATATCTATATCTATATCTTTATATACACTCGATTGCAGAAACGTTGTAGTATACATTTATGCATATATACAAATACCTAATGAGATGCAAAAATGGAAAAAGCACTAAAATATGATCGTGTATATGTTGAAAGTTACTAAAACATTTCTATGCCTTAATTTGATAAAAGACACGTCAAATACATAAGGTTTTCAAGTATCAGATATTATTAAATTATATACTTTTTTATATATTTTCACTTTTTAGGTTTAAAAACTCTCTAATATATATTTAATAATATCTAATAGCGCTCAAATCATATTTTTCATGTTCTTTATTGATAAAACATCTTGAAAAAAATTATTTTGTGAGATATGCATCAATGGGTACTGACAGAGTTATTAATTTTTTTCGAGTTTTTGCATCTAATTATAGGTATTTGTATATATGTATAAATGTATACTACAACGTTTCTGCAATCGAGTGTATATATTTTTTCATGCGACGTCGCAAAAATTAGAGATCGCACCGTGACCGTTGCATACGACGTCACCGGCAATGTCGCAAAACGTAGAAACGAGTTCTACTTTTGAGACGAAGCTCACCGTGTAAACACAACGATCTTGTTTTTGCGACGTTGAATGAAAAATGGCATCGTGTGTCCGCACCTTTGTCATGGCGTACATTTTCTCCATATATTGATTTTGTATTTAGGCACGGTTTCCTACACAAACTATAATAATCTTCAACACCGAGTCAATCTGCTTCTCAGATTGTAATTAAACAGCATACATCGATACAAATTCTTGAAAATTATTTGCACATGCTCATATACGATTTAACCAGCGGACGAAAATGTATTTATCTTAACAGTTGTCAGCGTACAAAAACATTCAAATTCTACGTACTTTCAGTTGCCTGACCAAATGGATTTTGCAAGTCAGTTTTTGCAACTTAATTGAAGCTTAATTCTTTAATATTGTCTTTATTAAAACAGTATCTATGTATCACAAAAGTACACTCGCGAATATTTCTGTCTATTTAGAGAGAATGAGTATATGTTTTTCATACTAAAACTTGCGGAATGCACGCATGCGTAAGGGATCATTTTCCGCTATCTTCGTCGACTGCGGGCTCCTTGATAACATCTTCCTTATTGCTTTTTTGAACTTGTCATTCCGGAGTGAATAAATAATAGGATTCAAAGCAAAATTCAACAAGCCAGCTAGTAAACAAAACCCGAAGCTTATGGTATTGTCTTTACCGTTTATATTAACATACAATAATGCTGGCATCCAGCAAATGATGAAAGCTCCACACACGATGTAGAATGTTCGAGTCACCTTTGCTTCGCGGATTCTTTCTTCTCTGATGACTTGGTTTTCTGCAACTAGAGGTTGTTTCTCAGCTTCATTAGTGCTATTTGTGAGCTTCATGCGCAACCTCGTAGACCGTCGAACCAGAACCCATATTCTTCCGTAGACACACATCAGCGTGATGCATAGTAATGAGCCAACGATATCAAACATGAGGTAGTCGTAATCAGTCTCCTGTATTTTAAGTTTTAACCACGGCAAACTAGCAAGAAACCCAGCCATAAGCCAGATCACGGCGATAATCATTGTAAGACGTCTTGGTGTTTGAATGTTTTTCGCTTTGAGAGGCATCTCCACTACAATCCATCTCTGAACGGCAAGCGCCACTAAAGTCAGACAAGATGCTTCCATTGCGAAATCTAGAACTGAACATATATACTCAAAGTTCTCTTGAGACACCGAGCTGAGTAAAAAGACACAGAAGATCGGCTCGATCACAAGCCCAAGGAGCAGGTCTGCTATAGCTAGATTGACGATGAACACAGTGGCAACCGTCTTGAGATTTCGGCATGGATCTTTAAGTATGACCAATATTACAATAGCATTGCCAATAATAGTGATTAACGATAATATAATTTGTAAAGAAACCAGGACTACTAAGGTTAAAGGCAATTCCATCTCAGTGTTATAATCGAATTGTTTCCAGTTGTTTCGCCGTTTGCCCTTCAGTCGCAACTGATCACTTAATAACAAGAGAGGATCTTGTTTTGACCGGCAATGATTAATACCCGTATATATTATCATTTTGTTTACCTATCTACGTCAGAAGCAAAATTTATATAATTAGAATTCCAGGAACTGAAAACATGTCAAGACCCCGCTGTGATATCTGCCCACGCTCGACCTTTAAGTTTTGCTACGTTTCATCTTCATCTCTGGCACTCTTGAAGCAGAAGTTATTGTGACAAAAATACCTGCTTTGTTACTATGTATCAAACTAAAATTTCTTATGTTATCGACAAGTTTAATATGGAGAAGAATGCTTATAAATAAACCCAGTGGAAAAGCTTTGGCACTAAAAGTTTCTAAATTAAACCACGATCCGAACTAACCTTTTCTGGGCAAGTCTTGCCGTCATAAAGTTTCAATTTCAATGTCTAGACCGGTTGAGACTGAAACGTCAACTTTACGCTAAATTATGCTATCTTTAAATGCGCTTCGATTAAAATGAAGTGAAAAAATTCTACTACATAACAAACCATAGTGCATGTCAGAAACAAATGACTGAATAACATAAGGATGTAAGTAAAAAAGTAGGAAAGAACGAAAGAATAACAATTTCCCAACTGAATGAGCTGTCAAAGAACACAGGAAGAGTTTAATATATCTTAAAATAACCGATAGTATTTATAAAGTGAAAGAATAAACAGGCGTAACAATCACGGTCGATCCCTTCTTCATTGTCACGAGATTCATGTACAACATCAACAACGACTTCCGCTTTGGTCAAACCACAGGGAGCCCAATTTAGATAAAAGTAAAAGGTGAAAATAAAATCGGAAAAAAATCGCGTTTAATTACTCTTTTTAATTCCAGGTCAAGATAATGTCCTCTATAATACGAACGAGCAAAAAAATCCGTAAAAAATGCAATAGAACATTTTTTTTCGCGCGCGCCTTTGTTTTCCAATGTAATTTCCCTATGGTATCCTACGTACGGATTATTTTGCTCGTTCGTATTATAGAGGACATTATCTTGATCTGGAATTTAAAAAATTAATTAAACGTGATTTTTTTTCGATTTTATTTTCACCTTTTTCTTTTATCTAAATTGGGCTCCCTGTGGTCAAACTCTTGGAATGATTGACAATAGGGCATAGGAATTTTCTAATGTTTTTTTTATTCGCTTGTGACTTGATTTGTTTCCAAAACCACAGAAGATTCTCTGGACACAAAGGAGAAAGAATTTCTGACCGCTTTGATTTCTCAACTAGGAGATTTTCCAGAAGTTTAGTTTAAATCTAGGAATTCATCACTTAAAGTGTGTGAGACGAAAGATGCTTGTTGGTTCTCTCCTGTGTTTCGAGAGTTCTCTGACTTTTCTCTCTAAGCTTGTCATGCAACCGGACCCAGAAAAAAATGTTCTCCCATGCTCAAGGGGACTAGATTAATTAATTTTAAAAGTAAAAACAAAATATTTTAAACGCCTTCGGCTTCTTATTCTATATTAACTTCAATAATTTTAACTAAGGTTTTAAGGTATATTTTAAAAGTGGTCTCCTAGGATGAATAGCTGTTTAGTAGAGGAATATGGCTTCATTGCTGACTCGACTGCTGTTTTGAAGTCTTGTAAAACGTGTTTCGAACTGGGTGGAGGATTGAATTTACCATCAAGATGAAGCTGGCAAATATCTTTGATCATTGAGACTCTAGCTTGGCCTGGAAAAAGCATGAATAAATGTGAATATAGAATATAATACTAGTTATACTGTATAGCCAATTGAGAATCAACTTACTCTTTACGTTGTGTTTGTTCCACCCACTCATCCAGAAGCCTCGTATTCTTATGTCATTGAAGATGAGTGAGCCCTGAAATTAATCACAACCAGATAACCAAGTAGTATCATACATCCAATATTATCATACATCCAAGCTTTGACTGATTACCTGACCCATCAACCGACCGAACCACCGAACCACCGACTAACCCATTGACTTTTAAACGTACTGCTGGATCAACCGACTGACTGACCGACCAACCGACCGACGGCAGACGGACTGGTCGGCCGACCAACTGCTTGATCAAACATTTGCCTGAAAAATTCACTGACCTACAGACCTACCGACCGACCAACCGATCGACCAACGTACTGCTGGATCGGCTAACTGACTGACCGACCGACCAACCGACTGAATGAATGTGTGATTGACCAACTGACTGACTAACACACTGAGTAACTCTGACTGTGATTGTGACTGACTTAACAAGACAAGAAAAAAAAACCCAGACATACTGTTGGTACAGCAAAAGGCTGTCTTGACATCCCTCCATACGTTACAAGTGTGCCCTGTGGACTAAAACATAATATCAATCATTATCAGTACAGAACGAACCTTTTCACGCCTCATACCAATAAACTATGATAAGTCATAGACCTTTTCTGAGATAGCGAACATGGTGCATGATGGTCTAGATTTGGTACAAACATCTTTTGTTCATCATTGACATTGTTGGTAAACACCAAGTTTTCAAGGGCACGTGCCACTTGGAATGTCATGGAAACGCCTTGATTGACGTCAACCAAAACCTACTTCACAATTACAGCAAATTGTACGATTTCGCGCCTCTAATAGGCCTTTCAAAGTTTGGCTTGGGCATATGTTTTCCAATTTCAGACCACATGTCATTCCCTAGAGTACCATTTCTTTGTTTAACGGTTGAGAGGCGGGACACATGAATATGGATACAATTCAAACAAAGAATCTTATTCTCAATAGAATAACACGTGGTCTGAAATGCGAAAACATTATACCCAAGCCTATAGCTACCTCAGTGGAAAAAAAAGTAGTCAACTGAAATGTTATTCCTTACCTTAAACGCCTAGACAACTCTGTTGCACTTTTCCCGCCAACACAATTGAAGCCAAGTTTAGGTCGTGGCAGGTCCTACCAGAAGGGGATGCAAAAATTAAAATTTAACAAATTGAATTCATGGCTACATCAATTATCATACGCTGCTATCAAAGCTCCCTTTTCGTCTTTCTCTTTTTGATTAGTCTTTCAACTTTACTGGCTTTTGTTTTTGTGGCGATCGTTACAAAAGAAACCTCTGTCCCGACTCGGCATTTTCCCGTTTAAGCATGCGCCATGTCATCACAAAGTACGTCACATAGTAACATGCAAATAAGGTCGTAGGCTCATAAGTAATAAGTTTTCCGGCGAACTTGATGAAGCTATGCGCACGCATGTCGCGGACAGAGGTTCCCTGAGTAACGATCGAGAACAACAAACAAACAAAAAAAAAAAAGATAAACAAACAAACAGTAAAGCAAAAAAATTCGGCGAAATTAGAAAGACGAAAAAAGACCTCTGCAAACTGGGTATAATAGCCCACTTCATAGTTCCCTGCGCCATCTTGAAAGCTGGCAATTAATGATAGAGAGATGTGAATAATAATTTGTCCAAGGTGTTAAAAAAGGCACGACTACCTTTCAGGATGGCGCAGGGAACCGTGTGAAGGGTACTATTGAGCACTGATGTATGATTACATTACCTTCATTAATTTAGTCATGTCAGGAGTTCTACAGAATTCTTCCGTGACAACGTGTGTTGCGCCGAGGCCAGTCAGTTCTTTCTGTAACTCTTCCAAATTTGGCCTGAAAAAAATATATATCTCAATTTTAAAATACGAGCACAATGTGCACTTATTTTACGAATTGAAAAATTGTACAGTGTAGTTCAACCAACAAAGAAATCAAAATTAAAACGATTTTTTAAAGGATGACAGAAATTCCCTGACTTTTCACTGACTTTTAGGTAAATTGCAAAAATACACTGACCAAAATCAAAATTTCCTGACAATTCCCTGACCTCAAAAAAAAATTCAGAATTCAGTGACTTTTCCCTGGCGTCCGTGGGAACCCTGCCTTCTATATGAAATTCTTCAGCAGCAAAAATGCCCGATTAATAAGGGGTCCGCTGTAGTCTATGCTGGCCAAAAGAATAGGGGGAGGGAAGGGAAGGGCAAAACTCCCGTCTGCCCAGTTTTCACACTTATGAAAAATTTTCGGGAAAAATTATGAAAAGTTTTCACACTAATGAAAAATTTACTTTGAAAATTGACCTCTCCCGAATTCGCTTGAATGACCACAGAACAATTTTAAGGCAAGGCTGGGGTAGACAATAAATTAAATTTATGGATAGAAAACCCCAGCCTCGACTTCAAGCAAATCAGGGAAAGGTATATAAAACCCTATGACTTTGATGGCTTTACCTGTCTCGTACGATATTAATAGACTTGATTCCCCATGTGGCAGCTAGCTGGATGACTGCTCGTCCTACACCACTATTAGCACCATTCTGAATAATTGTACTGCCTGAAAAAAACGGAAGGAAATCATATCCACATAAACAATAAAAAAATCCAGCCTGTTTGATTCATCACATTTCCAAATTTCCCCTTTCTAAGATTCAATTCTATTTCATTCATTACTTTTAAAACGAAAATATGTTAACAAAATTCTATTTGTTTCATATCAGGATAACTGACTGGGGTGGATCCAGAATTTTCTCCAGAGAGGGGTGCTGCATTGGAAGAGCAACACCAAACAAAAACAACAAAAAAGATATTATCTAAGAAAGAGAGAGTCAGGGACGGGTGTGCACCCCCTATAATCAAAGAGTAAAAACATTTTTGTTATCTTCAAAGTAGGGGCACAAAGTCATCACAGGGGGGTGCCCACCCCCTGGACCCCCTCTCTGGATCTGTTCCTGCCTGAAAAGCTCTGTGCCACTAAATGGATATACTGATGATGTATGGTCACAAAGTTCCTGTGGAATTGGCGTGAACTTTCTGTGCAAAAATCCTGCGAGCCCAGCTCTTTGGGACTCTCACTATGCCAATAAAAAGAGGCTTATATTAAGTGTTTTACCTGGTTTTAAGTGCTCAAAATCTTTTAACATTCTGTAAGCAGTGCAAGGATTCACAGCAAGTGTTGCTGCAAATTCCATTGTCACATTGTCTGGAACTTGAATTACTTCATGCTCTGTCAAAACCAGGTATCTTGACCAAGAACCTGCAACAAATAGCAACAAATGGCCAATTATATAGATCAAAACAGAAATCTTCTAATTTTTATCGAACTCTCAAACAACCTCTGTGCTGATCAAAGTCAGGGCACACAGGGCTCCCCTGTGAGTATCGCGGGTGTGTACGAAACCCTGACAGCTGAAATCTGAGCCTAGGGCACGGTTAACTCACAGATCAAATTGAAATTCAGCATGCTATGTTTTTTTAGAGGGAGGGGAGGAAAACTGAAGAACCCAGAGAAAAAACCTCCAATCAAGAAAGATATCCAACAAACTCTACTCACATGTGATACTGAGTCTGGGAATGGAACCTGAGGCCCCAGAGGTGAGAGGAGAGTGCATTATTGCTACAGTACTCCCCTTGTGTTTCACAGAATCATATATTACTGATTTTTTAATATCTAAAATAATAGTGGCATAGTCATAGCTCCTCTTCACAGTATATCACACTAACCTAATGAATTTTCAGCCAAAATAACAAAATCTCCTTCCTTGACATCTTTGACTTCTTTGCCAACCTTGATTACTTGACCAAAGCCTTCGTTTCCCCCTACAGCAGGTAGCTTTGGTTTTATTGCATAGGTACCTGTGGTAACAATAAATAAAAGAATCATTCCCAAATTTAGGCAGCTAAGTAAAAATTATTGAATGATGGCAAGGAATAGGGTCCAAAGAGCATAGAAACATGAGAACCTGGCTTGGGCACCCTAAGATGCACTTTCAATCAATGATCCTTCATACTAATCTGTAGGTACTATTTCTAATTGGTGAAAATGTATCATGGTGGAATTAAATAAACATGCCAGTTCAGGGGCATAGCAAGGACCCATTGAGGGGGAGGCAGATTAAAGTGACCCCGGTTATAGTAGTTTCAATGTAAAGGGTGTAGGGCCATGCACATGGCGTGTTATTGCCAATGACCCATTTCAACAGTTGTTTAGTAGTAAGCACCAGCTATATCCCACCTTGTATCTGGTTGATGTCTGCAGGGTTCACAGGTGCTGCTATCATATGCACACCTACAGAATGTGGACTAATGACTTCTCTGTCTACAAAGTCAAGACTAAACACCAGAAAGAAAACAGTTACTCATGGACAAAGAAAATATGATTTATGTTTGTTAATTTAGTAGCATATCCAAAACTAAGGGCCATAAATGTTCTTTAAAGCATATTATGGCCACTACCCTGGGTTCCAGAGACTCTCTCGACTCTGTGTTTCCTGGTCCTAGGTTTCGTTAGAGAGGTCTCTGTAAACAAAGGTAGTTTATGGCTCTCTTGCAAGTTTGAATCAGATTTTAGGGAATATCTTAGTTTCTATGCATTCTTGCCGTTGAAAACTGAACACAAGAATCAGAAGATAGGCTCATATCACCTCAAAGAATTTCTGAAAGACATAAAAATTGAGGGCTCTCTCAAGCTTATCCATTTCGTTTTTGAACGTTACCTCAAAACTTTACTTGGATCTCCGTGTTCCGTATAAACAAGTGCATGAGCCTTTACACTGGAAAATCTGCGTAGAGACCTAGAAAATTGAGCAGCACCTTCCCCAAATAATCCTTGAAGTTTGTCTAAAACAAAGAATGAGTGTCGAACCTTCCTTCCAAAACATAGAGCAGCCATTTTCAGCGGTTAACACTGCGGGCTCTGTATTCAAGATGACAAATAATCGATTCAGGGAAGGGGAGGGAGGATACTTTTGATTTTTCTGAAAAACTATGTATCTTGTGTATTGAAAAGAAAGTGGTGTTTTGTAATAAACATAATCAGAAATAAAATATAGAATTAATAAGATATATTATCAATGAATAAAATTGATATTTTTCAATTACAAAATTTTTATGAAATATTAAAATGAATTTAAAAAAATGATATTATAAGTTTAATTTATTAAATTCAGTAGAATTTTCTTACTTTTAAGATTATGTTTTTTTCTCTTAAAATAAAGATGCTTCCCTGATTGAAGTCATTTCGAAAGTGTATTTACTTAATATAACGTTGTCATAGTAACTCAAGAATCCACTCGTACAATAGTCGCTCCTGATTGGTCGATTACCTGATGGTTAATCATTTGCATATATAATATTGGAAAACATACAACATGGCGAAAACTTCAACTGCTTCAACTTGATAACTGTAGTCTATTGTTGAAAATATCTAAGATGTGATTACGATCGCATTGTATCTCTTTTAAAATGATCATAAGCAGTGTCTTTTCTCAATAATTTGAACACAATGGCGAGGAAAAAGTTTACTTCTAAAATGGTTCGTTATAAATGCCACTGAAGTGAACAAGTGGAACTCTTGAGTACACACTACAACACACGCAATATTCAACTCGATTCCAAGGAATGAGATATAGAGAAGACATTATGAATCGTGAGGCCATATTTTGAAGATGCTAGAACAAAGTATTACTGAACCCGATGAGCTAAGCGTTGAGAACTTGGTGAGTACCTTTTATAAGCTTTGTGTATATCACCTGGGATATCTTATCAATGTATACAGATGGTACATTAAGTCTTAAGTAATCTTAACTTATTGTTAGCAACATTACAGACAGTAGAAGTGAGAATACTCACAAGTACTCAGTGTTTTGAATCTTAAATCTGTTGTGATTATAGAAGTTTATTATCCATGGAAATAAGGAGTCAATGGAATAGAAAAATACAAAGAATAATGTCTCTCTTTGTGTTAAGTTCATCTCAACTATTTTTTTCTTGGAGCTTATTTTGTAATTCTGATAGCGTTGAATTTAGACTTTCATATGGGAAGGGATTTGAGCAATGCCAACATCGATATCCAAGATACCATATTTTGAGTGACGAACCCCCACCCCCAGGGTATTCCTTTAAGACATCTGTATTTTTTAAGGTTTTTCATATTCAAATTCCTACATTGTTAAATCATCTGATATACTATCGTAATTCATTTTACAACCATCACATGTTGTGCGGGCTTCACTGAAGTGCTAACACATTACCACCACATTCACTATTTAGGTAAACATGTAGCACTCGATCAACTCATATGTTGATTTTTATGGGGGAGGAAAACTTGAGAGCCCAGAGTAAAACCCTTGCGGCAAGGAAGAGAATCGATCAACACATCAAACAAACTTGAAACTCACATGCCGCAATCTCTCCAGGCAGAGCATGTATCACAGTGCACAGCACATGTTATCCATATATACCATTCTTTAATCAAACGCATATGAGAAAATGTACTGTAGTACACAACTAGCTTTAACCTCTCCCCCCAGATATATACTTTTGCTCCTTGATTCAGAATGTATAAGTTTTACCTTCTATTTTTCATCATGAAACACTTGTTTTTATAGAGAAAAAAGTCTGAGATCTTTGTTCTTTTTCTTTTGGAATTTCAGGAAGAGTTCTTGGAAGAGCAGACATTTGTTGACTATTTCAACACATTTCTTGCCTTACCAGTAAGTCTAATGCTTTACTATGAGCACTCTCTTTATATACTACATTGTGGGCCACATGCACTTGCAGGGATGATTGGTCAGACATGTAGTTCTATCGCAGTTTGTTTTATCATGCCAAATTTGCATATCATAAAAAATTACAAAGAAACAGTAAGTTAGAAATTTGTCCAAATATAGTAATGTTACGTTGCCTCTGCCAACAATCAAACACTTTCATGCTCTATGTTACCAAGGTCTCCTATTCTATTCAGGCTATGAATATTTCGTTTAAGGACAAAGTATAAAAGTTTTTTTCCTTTTGTACAAAGATGCTAATACCCTAAAACATGATTCTTGTTTCTGAATTTTCCATTTTAAGGTATTTTTTCATTTTTGAAATTTCTGGATTGTGTAGACTAGACTGAGAGACTGGACCTACTTACTGAAGGTTGGAATAGCAAATAATTTTTTTTTGTCGAATTTTCATCTTTTGAAAGAGTTTGAATAATCTTAATGTATAGAAAAAACATACCCAACCTCCAAAATTTGGTTTAAGCCCTAGATTCTGAATTTTGAGCAATTTTTTATTTTGGAAAATCCGGAACCGTGCATGGCTGGACTGGAATGGACTTCGGCTAAGTGGATTATCCCGGATCGCAAACTCTTACTTACGCCGAATTTGCAGTTTATATCCTAAAATTCCTATTTCTACATTGATAACTAGTAACTTTATGCAGAAATTTTGAAAAAATAAAGATGAATTTTTTTTAAAATCATAATTGGATCTCGGATCGCAAAATAGGCTTTTTGCATTATGGCGTCATTTACTACCATTACCAGAATACCTCGTGCACTTTCTTTTGTTCAGTTTATTAGCACCAATTGTCTTACTATTCTCATGAGGAAATACAAATTTGAATAAGAAAAAAAATTCGCGAAGCATTTTGGTAGTGGTAGTAAAATGACGCCATCCAGTGAGGATACAAATGGCCAATCACAGTAATAATATCACAGATCAAACAAACTGAATTCATATCATTACTTTAATTTTTCTTCTTCGTTTTATAGTGTTTTGCAGAACGTCTGTTTTACAACAAAGAGTTCGCCCAGTTTGAAGAATTTATAGAAAAACTCGCCGACGATGTAGGATTAGGTGATGCTCATGCAGCATCACAGCTAAGAAAGCTCACCCACTTCAAAGGAACGATCTACAATGTAACTGATAACCAATCAAGAATAGGTTACTATGTCATGGTGCTTGATAAGGCACAGGGGCTCGAGTATGTGAAGAAATATCGGGTACTTTTGTTTCTTAGAAGCGAGTTGTATGCGGAGTATAAACTGACGATGGTGCTATCGACTGTGCAGGTTTGTAGCTGGTTTGTTAGGATTGCTAATTTTAAGCTACGAACACAATTTTTTTCTACTTCAATCGTTTTACAATCGTCTTACTTCAGCAACATTGTGTGCAACAAATTGCGTCGTGTGATTTGGCTTGCAACATCGATTGCCTGCAACATTGCGCGCATCAACATTGCCTGCAATACTGCGCGCAATGTTAAAACCTTTTCACCTCGCCTTTAACTATGAGTGAGTTTTAAGGTAAAAAAAAAAAAACGCTGGAAAGCTCTACATAATAAATGGGTTTTATGCAACAGCAGCAACAATAACAACATATCTACAGAAGCAGAAACAACAACAACAACGAGTTGTGGAACATGATTAAGGCGCAAATGACGATGTAAATTTCTTTCATTTTAGACTGCTTATGCATAACTTTCATGCTTAGCTGTTTGCTTATTTGTTGTTTATTCTTTAAGGATTCCTACCGGTTTTTGCACACGACAAATCCATAAATAACTTTTTGATGTCTTGCAAATTGCCTTTTTTTTCTCTAGTCTACATTCCTGGGTAACTTCAGAATGGACGAAGAATTCAGCATTACAGCAAGCACAACCATCACCACCCGAAAACGAAGCGCTGTAAGCTTCAACTTGGGCAGCACCGACCGCGATGACTTCAGTTCCTTCGGAGAACGCAGCACAGCAGATTCACCTCATATTCGCACACTTGACGACACATTTTCAGCGTGGAATGACTCTTTTAGGCGAGCAGACAGCAGAGGAAGCTTGTATAGCTACGCTGGAGGTAGTCCTTTCTCAAGGACTCCAGATATTGTATTTGAAGATGGTTCTGATTCAAGTACTGTTTCGTCTTGCGAGACTAATTATAAAGATACTGATTCAAGACCTTCATCTCGCATGAGTTTTCTAAGCGATGTTTCTGGTGCTTCTGCTAATTCTGTTTCGATATCAAATGTTGGATCTGTAAAGTCAAATGAAAGTGAAGAAAGTATTCACTATGTTGGAGAAAAAAATCTTGAGAATGCTGAATCTAATTCAAAGGTTTCTGGAGAAAATGTAATCGAAGATAAAAGTCAAACAAATGAGAATACGACAGCCAGTAATGGTGTCTCTAAAGAAGACTCTAAAAATGGCATTCCAAACGAACCGCTTTGTGTTGAGGGCGAAAATTCGCACGAAAACTTAACTGTGAACAAAGAAAAATCAGAGAAAAAAGAAGTTGGCTGTACTGACGGTGATAAAGACTTACGAGAAAGCGTGGATTTTGATCACGACGACACTTTAGACGAAAATGTTGAAGAACGAAATATTGTGAAAGATTCCGAAATGGATAAAATGTTAAAAAAGAGCGAGATGAATGTCTCAGAGCGAGAAAAGGAAGTAGTTACATCAGGTCCTTCTTCGCCGGAATCTTCGGTGGGAGAAAAAACAGAGGCCCTTGAAAATGAAGAAATGGCTTCGCTAAAATCTTCTCGTATCTCTTCTGCTCGTTCTGAAGGAAACGAAGAAGACATTCCTTCGCAGCCTTCAGAAGCAAAAGAACAATTGGTTAATAAAGAACAAGTTGTTGAAAAGACAAAAAGCCAACAATATACGGGTACTTCTGAGGTCAGTAGTGAAGTATCGATACCAATAATCGTATCTGACGGTGCACATTCGGAAACAGCCGAGGAATTATCGATTGAAGATAAATGTTTTTCGATTGATACGAAAGAACACTCAAAAACTGATCAAACGGAAACGACAAATGGGATACCGACGACAGAGAGCGAAGTAGTCGAAGAAAGAATAGGGAAAAAGCCTAGGAATATAGGAAGTGGGGATTCATCTAACAGGAATATCACACCAGTACAAGAAGAAGAAGAAGAAGAAGATAAAAAATCCGAAAAAATTGTTGACCTTTCGAAAGTACACGATGACAGTGAATTAGGGTCAGAAGATCCTAACGTTGATGTTGAAACTGGTAGTCAGTACACACTGAAGGGGATACAAGGGATCCTCAACGCGAGGCGAAGAGTCAGTATCGCCGCTACGTCAGTAGGGTTTGATTTAGACGACATTGATGGCTTGGATGATGATGAATGGCAAGAAGAGGAAAAACCGTACGATCTGTCGACGAAGGAAGGAATGGACGAATTTAAGGAGTTTTTGTTGGGCACTAATGGGGAGAGGTTTTTGAGATTCTGGATTGAAGTGGAATGTGCGAAGTATGTGGAAGATGATTCCGAGACACAAATGTAAGTTGATATTAACATACAGGGCGAGGCATATCTATGATTTCCCATGAGGGGTGGGGTCAGTCCCTAGTAATGTTAACAAACAACCCCTTCCTCCCCTAAACACAACTGAACTGGCAAAATGAAGGGATCACCACAGACACCCCAGAAAAACGCAACATGAATTTTCACATCTATTTTGATAATATACCGTTATGGTCTATTCGTACAATACCGCTGTGTTCCTTGATTACAGACTCATTTACTCAGGGTTAGCCCCATTTCAGTGTCAAAATATTCACAAATACAAACACTTTGAAACTCCACGGACCTTAAAGCTTTACTGGAACACATGAGTATTCTACACAAAATCGAGGCTAACCCTGAGCAACAATCCGAAACTGGATCGAGTATTACCTGACTCACATAACCGTCCACAATATGCCAGAAGCCTGGTGTTTGTCGTCTGATAAAGTTTAAGGCTGTCTGCTGACTCAGAGATTATATTTTATAGCATAACTCGAACGATTATTGAGAAGTACTGGAAAACAGGAGCGCTGTATGAACTGTCGCGTGATACTAAGAGAAGCCTTAGGCTGGAAGACTCGTCGAAAGTGACCTACATGAAAATTATGGATGAACATTATAAAGTATTAGACCCGATTATGAATTATTGGTAGGTTTCATGCTTATTCTCCATCCTTTTTCCCATTCATCCATTTGTCTATTCCTCGATTTGTCCATTTAATTTATTTGTCCATCCCGCGCTCCATTTGTCCATGCATCGATCCATTCATCCATGCATTCCTCAATTTGTCCATCCATCCATTTATTCGCCCACCCATTCATTTGTCCATTCATCAATCCGCCCATCCATCCAGCCATTGATACACCCATCCATCCATCCATCCATCCATCCATCCATCCATCCATCCATCCATCCATCCATCCATCCATCCATCCATCCATCCATCCATCCATCCATCCATCCATCCATCCATCCATCCATCCATCCATCCATCCATCCATCCATCCATCCATCCATCCATCCATCCATCCATCCATCCATCCATCCATCCATCCATCCATCCATCCATCCATCCATCCATCCATCCATCCATCCATCCATCCATCCATCCATCCATCCATCCATCCATCCATCCATCCATCCATCCATCCATCCATCCATCCATCCATCCATCCATCCATCCATCCATCCATCCATCCATCCATCCATCCATCCATCCATCCATCCATCCATCCATCCATCCATCCATCCATCCATCCATCCATCCATCCATCCATCCATCCATCCATCCATCCATCCATCCATCCATCCATCCATCCATCCATCCATCCATCCATCCATCCATCCATCCATCCATCCATCCATCCATCCATCCATCCATCCATCCATCCATCCATCCATCCATCCATCCATCCATCCATCCATCCATCCATCCATCCATCCATCCATCCATCCATCCATCCATCCATCCATCCATCCATCCATCCATCCATCCATCCATCCATCCATCCATCCATCCATCCATCCATCCATCCATCCATCCATCCATCCATCCATCCATCCATCCATCCATCCATCCATCCATCCATCCATCCATCCATTCATCCATTCATTCATTCATTCGGTATATCTTTTCTAACCATCAGGTGTCCTCGCTTCACAATGCACCAACAAAACCGATCCGATAGCCAAGCTTTAGACTACGTGCGCCTCATGACTGAGAGACCCAAAGCAGCCATAAGAAGTGAGAACGACTCGACTAGCTTAGCAATGGAACCTGACGCATGTGGGATGTCCCAGATGACCTACAACAAACAGCTGGTCAGACCTAAGAGCTGTAGGACGCAGGGAGGGGAGGGAGATTATAGACCAATCACAGCCAAGCACAAGCTGAGGGCCAAATCTGCTCATCCGAGACTGATACCAGCCACCACGCCTGTTAATACCAATGCGAGCACATTACAGCTACAGGTGAGAATGATGATGATAACGATGATGATGATAATGATGTGATGATGATGATGTTAACGATGATGATGATGAGATGATGAGATAATGATGACTAAGATGATGATGAAGATGATGATGTTAGCGATGATGATGATGAAATGATGACGAGTTGATGATGACGATGATGATGATGATGGTGGTGGTGGTGTGAGGGAGGTGATGAAGGTGGTGGTGAAAATATTAATCAGTGGTGATGAAGATGACGATGACCATTTACGAGACGGTATTATGTTCTGTATGATAATGAAGATGACGATATTGCCATGTGAATAAAATAATGACTATGACCATGAATAGAAGAATGGTGTAGTATAATGATATAATTATAAGCACAACGCACCGTTCTTGGAGATGATGCTGTTCGTAATAAAGCAACAATGGGGGTACCTCATCCCTGCTACAGGTACCTCATCCCTGCTACAATTGTAATGACATTGACTTATAGTAATGATAAAAATGTATTGTAATGACACCGTAAATGAGTAGACATTCTCTCTACCTCTAGAACGTTACCGCTCCAGTTCGCAAGAGTTATGGCTTCAAGCCGAACAAACCACTTTCCTTCCAAGGTCACCAACAACCAGACTACGTATCTTCTGTTAGACTGTACATAAAACCCGTGCCTACCCCTAGCGGGAAAGTAACAAAAATTTTAGGGTAAGTTCTTGTAACAGTTACCACTTTATTCTCTTAAGGGACCCAAGGGGATCAAGGCCCTCCCTGCGAGACTCCTAACTAACTACCTGAAAATGCTTTGACCATCCCCCCTCACATTTACACAATGACCTCCACCACCACCGCCATTCAAAAAAATCGAAAATTCTACAACTCGAATTGTTTTTTTTTTAAATCACAGCTTTCATGATAGCAGTATTAGTTGCGCCCCTTTTCATTACGTGACTAGAAAAGCAAAAGGCGTTTGAGATATTGATGGCCGTCAGTTGAAAAATATCAACTCAGGCTGATGGAAATTTGATTGACAGAAGCCTAAAAGCCTAGGTATTTTATAGATATTGTCTGAGTCGTATGATTGTGAAAGTCGGGTATAATGCCATGCCAATTTTTCATTTTAGGGGTCTTCAACGTACCGCGGTAAGAGTAGAGGTACCCCAACCAGTAAAGAACAGTGAGCAGGAAGCAGTGAACATGAGTACTGATGAGATCGATTCATTGATTGAGGGATTAATATTAGAGAAACAAACTGGTGGTTACTTTGAGAAAGCTCTTCACGACATGGGAAGCAAGGTACATTATTAATTCTATTCTTACAACTGGCTGATAAATAGAGGTTGACCGCTTAGTATAGAGGTAACATACATTACTGCAGAGACTCTCTTTTTTGCCGGTACATGAAGCTTTGCCTATTAATAGAAGTATAATATACTTGTTGAGACTTTGACAACTGGCCGCTAAATACAGATGGTCGCTTAATTGAAGATCCGTGGCAAGTTAGATTCATTACCTATCTTCGTTTTGCTTTGTTTTAGCTGTGGATAGACTGTCTATCTTTCTGGAAATCCCTTCAAGAATACAACGCTCTGTTCTTTGCTGATTCGTTGAATCCTTCAACACTGTCCAGGAAAGCAATGGTATGACAGGAATTAATTTCTAAATTATCTAAAAACCGAACAACCGGTGCGACGGTTGCTAGCAATACTACTGTTTTTGAAGAATGATTTCATCACACTTAGCAGCATTTCTGGCCAGCGGCACATGGAAAAACCTCATGGCTGAGAAGACCAAGCCATTGCTAGCAATGTTGCAGGTCTTTTGTGTGCAGTCGGGTTATCTCAGCTTCGCTTTTTGTAGCTCAGGTGTCAGGGGGAAGCCAACCACGAAATCACGAAAATGTACCATGTGTCCACCTTTGCAACTGCTGCGCGAAAGGAACGCGGGCTTTAGGGATGAGAATATTTATAGGCTTTTGATTATTGACTGTTTTCTTGCAGTTGATGTATGCCAGGTTCGTGGTACCGAGTGGTGCGCAGTACATCGGGGTCAGTAAAGACATCGAGAACCAGGTTTTCAAGCAGGTTGACCCACCATATGAAGAACTGTTTGATGGGGTAGAAGACCACGCCCTACACTGTCTGCTCGAACCCTGGAAGCATCTGAAGGAACAGGAAAAGGATAACTATAGCTCGGTAAAGAGTTAGAATAAATACAGTATTACTGTTAAGATATAAACATTTGCTGCACCGTGACCGTGACGGGTTCATGCTCGAATGTTTTCATTGGATGACAGACTGTTTTGGATTGGGAGTCAGTCTTTGAAGTCCTTCTAATAACAAAGACATTTTGCTTTTGCTTCAGATTCCTATCGAACAAAAACTGCGTCATATTGAGATCAAAGTCATGCAGAAGAGACGACAGAGTGTCATCCAAACACACGAGGTAAAGTATAATCAGATCAATTTGATATTCTACTCTACTGCCTGATAATGGTATTGTGTTTATAAGGATTTGAGGACCGACCGGTCAGCGTGTCAAAAAACCGAGTTGTCAAAAGTCCGATGGACAGACAAGCTAATGGACCAACCGACCGACCAAATGACTGACCAATGGACCAAACTGACCAACTGACTGACCAATGGACCAAACTGACCAACTGACAGATCAATGGACCAAGCTGACCAACTGACTGACCAATGGACCAAACGGACCAACTGACTGACCAATGGACCAAACTGACCAACTGACTGACCAATGGACCAAGCTGACCAACTGACTGACCAATGGACCAAACTGACCAACTGACTGACCAATGGACCAAACTGACCAACTGACTGATCAATGGACCAAACTGACCAACTGACTGACCAATGGACCAAACTGACCAACTGACTGACCAATGGACCAAACTGACCAACTGACTGACCAATGGACCAAACTGACCAACTGACTGACCAATGGACCAAACTGACCAACTGACTGACCAATGGACCAAACTGACCAACTGACTGACCAATGGACCAAACTGACCAACTGACTGACCAATGGACCAAACTGACCAACTGACTGACCAATGGACCAAACTGACCAACTGACTGACCAATGGACCAAACTGACCAACTGACTGACCAATGGACCAAACTGACCAACTGACTGACCAATGGACCAAACTGACCAACTGACTGATCAATGGACCAAACTGACCAACTGACTGATCAATGGACCAAACTGACCAACTGACTGACCAATGGACCAAACTGACCAACTGACTGACCAATGGACCAAGCTGACCAACTGACTGACCAATGGACCAAACTGACCAACTGACTGACCAATGGACCAAACTGACCAACTGACTGACCAATGGATCAACTGACGAACCGACTGACTTGGTCGCACATGCTCATCCTAGAAATACTGCTAAATTGCCCCCCCCCCCCCCCCCTCCCCGGTGATACGTTAACAGTCCGTCGTTATCTCTTCAGCACGATGGAATCGATGAAGATATTGAAAAAGAAAGGATCTCAATTGAGGAAGCAAGCCGCCCGATGCCCGTCCCTAAGGATGGATTTTCCTTTGAAAGCTTGATAAGGAATAGGAACGAAGTGGAACACTTCAGAGAATTCTTAAGTAAAAAACACAACAAAGGTAGGTCGTGAATGAGATGGTTCCCATCATTCAGCTGATTGATACCAAGCAATAGAATACTCTCTGGTTGATAGTAAATGACGGGCAGTGTTTGCCTGTCATTGTAGGCTGGTAATGAGATTTATGAGATTCATTCAGCTGATTGATACCAAGCAATAGAATACTCTCTGGTTGATAGCAAATGACGGGCAGTGTTTGCCTGTCATCGTAGGCTGGTAATGAGATTTATGAGAAACATTCAGCTGATTGATACCAAGCAATAGAATACTCTCTGGTTGATAGCAAATGACGGGCAGTGTTTGCCTGTCATTGTAGGCTGGTAATGAGATTTATGAGAAACATTCAGCTGATTGATACCAAGCAATAGAATACTCTCTGGTTGATAGCAAATGACGGGCAGTGTTTGCCTGTCATTGTAGTCTGGTAATGAGATTCATTCAGCTGATTGATACCAAGCAATAGAATACTCTCTGGTTGATAGCAAATGACGGGCAGTGTTTGCTGGTAATGAGATTCATGAGATTCATGCAGCTGATTGATACCAACCAATAGAATACTCTCTGGTTGATAGCAAATGACGGGCAGTGTTTACTTAAAGGGTACTGATATTTTGTTTTCCAGGAATCAAGGATCTGATGGCTTGGACTGACATGGAGACATTTCGACGCATTCCTCGATTCATGGACGAAAAACGCGACCAGAAGGCAAAAGACGTCAAATCTTCTTGGCTGACTAAGAAATACTTCTTTGGTAATGACAGCCCCGCTACACGAGAGGGACAAGATCTGGTAAGAACTGCTATCGATCCTTCATAATGATTCTCAATAGGGTTAATGTTGCTTGTCATCCGATCCTTTAGTCAGATGTTCAACTACCCTACCCTCTCCTCCCCCAGCACAGCATTGGTCCAACATTAATTGTTTGAATAAGAAATATATATTTTTTTACATTTAAGTTTTTTAAAGGTCACTAAAGTACTCAATAATTCTTCCTCAGATCATGAGCATAAATGGCAACCGCGTGATCAAAGAACGCCCGACAACACCCGTCATCCACGAATCTCAAAAGTTCGTGCGCGCGCGCATTGAAAGGCGATGGTTGATGCTGTTCAAACAGACCGCGGAGTTCATGGAGCGACAGAAACCACGTGTGACGGCACCTGAAGTGGTTGAGGATGTTATGCTGAAGAGAAGACTACAAAGAAGCGAAGCGGCCTGGAAGGTAGGCACAGATGGATTAACACTGAACATAAACTTAATACGCATGCTCCAGACTGCGGTATCCTAAACATAATTTGTTTTGTGGTTTGCTTGTAGCCTCCTGCGCAGACATCCTTTGGGTCATTCTCTCAACATTGCGTGACGACGTGACGGCGTGACGACACTAATATCGTCTGCGTGGGAAGCTAGTTTGCTTATGCCATGCATTTTGAAGCTAAAATATTTTTTTAAATTATTGCGGTCACCAATTAACGATCGTGAGGGTGTCCGCATGAATAACAAGGGTCAACTGTAGTTAGTGTTGACCACATTCTCCAGACCTTAGATCTCCATGGTAATATAAGGCGTCATGTGAATACATGTTTGTAATTCATATTACTGATCGATATCTTATCGGTTTTACAGATTCTCAACAGTCGTTGGGTGTCGTCGTCACGTGACGTTGTTGCACTTCGCACGTGTTTACTCAACCAACAGTCATGCGCGGAATTCAGGACGTTTGTTGCTTTGAAGGGAGACACGTTTGAGAATGACGTGGATTTTTGGCTTGAAGTACAGAAGTTCAAGGTTGGTCTTCCTCGAGTTATCTTTTGAAAGAACAGCAAGTCAGGGCATATCTAACTCACAGATGGGACCCTGAAACAGCCTCTGGGCTGATCTAAGTCAGGGCATGACTAACTCACAGATCAAACCCTGAAACAACCTCTGGGCTGATCTAAGTCAGGACACGGCTAACTCACAGATAGAACCCTGAAACAACCTCTGATCAAAACCAGGGCATGGCTAACATAATCACAGATCAAATTTAATTTAGCGTGTTGGGTTTTGCGGAGGGAGGAAAACCGAAGAACCTGGAGAAAACCCTCGAATCAAGGAAGAAACCTAAAAAACTCTACTCACATGTGATTGAGTCCAGGAATCGAACCCGAGACCCCAGAGATGATGAGAAGCTAGTGCACTATTGCTATGACAAAAACGAAGTATACGTAATAATATAAACCCCGCCTCCTTACTTATATCCGGAGATACTCTTTTCATTTCTGGTGTTCAGTTGTAGGTCACGTGAGATGTAACCAGCTGAGTGAACAACTAATCGCGCAAAGCATTGTTGATTCAAACCTGCGGCCCTTCACTCTTTGTTTTGAAAATAATGGTCTGACGTAGTTTTCATTTTATCCAGGATCTGTGCCATGCACATGCGCAAGAAAGCTTCGTTCGTCGTAAAGTCCAAGCGATTACAGATTGTTACTTGAATTCTGCCATTGCGCCTGAACTCCAGATAGACATTCCAATCGAAATGGCAGAGAAACTACTGGAAAAGCTAACAGGAAGAGTGACAATACACCCTTACATCTTCAGGGATGCTCAGGTATAATTGATATTTTTTCTTTGCTTCTTTTAATCCTCTCTCTTACCTTTCCTTTCCTTTCCTCCCTCCCTTTTTCCATCTTTTCATTTTTCTTTTCCCTTCCTTTCATCCTCATATACTTTTCTCTCACCTTCCCACACATCCACTCTAGTTCTTGTTGTACCACTCTCCTTCTTTTGCATAACCATCAAATGTTTTTTTTCTTTCTCATTTTTCATGCTTCCCTTCCCTCTTCTTGTCCTTATTTATCTATTTCACTTCAAAATCTTTTCCAAAAAAATCCCCAATGTAAATTCTATTTCTTATGTGGTTCGATGGTCTGTGACTAGGAATAGCTACCTTACTCGCTCAACTTCAAATTTCTGCGTTTTCTTGATTGTTTTGTCTAGATGACAGTGTTTCGGATGCTCTTCAACCACTGGAAGGAGTTCATCACCTATCGAAGCAAGCTGCCTGCAGACGAATCTCTCTTGAATCACCT
This sequence comes from Anthopleura xanthogrammica, assembly GCA_964019055.1. Lineage (NCBI taxonomy): Eukaryota > Metazoa > Cnidaria > Anthozoa > Actiniaria > Actiniidae > Anthopleura > Anthopleura xanthogrammica. The sequence goes on along the minus strand of OZ025209.1, from coordinate 15,390,245 downwards.
ACAAGAGAAGTTAACCGCACAGCGAGCTGAAAACAAGGCCAAACGAGAAGCTAGTGAACGACGGAGACTGGCAAGGCTGAGCGCTGAAAGAAAGAAGAAAGAGAAGGAAGAAAGAGAACGGAAACGCATGGAAGATTTGGCAAGGTGTTTTGATGTTGTTTGTACTCTACACATCCAAATACATACAGTACTCACACTCCCCTCTCTCTTTTTAGTCTGTTCATTGAGCATGGCACATCCAATGATATATTATAGATCCCTGGAAGCTCTTCGGAATGCAGCTCAGTGTGGAGGACAAAACAATAGGTCCCATTTCTCAGGAGATTGAAATTCTTTTGTTTTGTCCTCCAAATTGAGCTGCTTTGACGTCACGTGCAAAGGGTCTATACTCACCCTCTCTCTCTTTTTAATTTTCAGTCTGTTTAGCATCGACACAGCCTCCGTGTTCTATTCTGAAGTAGAGGACGAAAATAATTCATGGTATTACTCCAAGCACGTGGTGGAACAAGAAAGACAAGAACACATCAAAAGACTACGAGAACAGGGACTAGAAATCCCTCCTGAGTTGCTGCTAGAGGAGAAAGGTACAATTATGTGTACGTTATTTGAAATTGAAAAACTTAGAAAAGTTTGTGTGGCCTTCTTTCGCTACAAGAATCTCACCATTCTCGAACTCAGTGTCGTATGTGAGTAAAGTTGTTTGTTGGTTTTCTCCTGTGCTTAGAGAACTTTTCTCTAGGTTCTTTGGTTTTCCTCCATTCGCAAAAAAGTTAACCTCTAAGTTCCAACTGGATAGGTGTCCCCAATTAGTTTACTATTATGTAAGCTAGATTTTACTGACACAGAAATAAAGTCTATTATTATTATTATTATTATTATTATTATTATTATTATTATTATTATTATATTACATGTAAATAGATTTTTTAGTATTAATTCTTTTTTTTAGATTCTATAAATCATTAGTATCTTTATTATTCTTCAAAATCACTGTTAATATTTTCGTGTCTTTTTTACTATTTTCATTATTATTGTGAAATAAAGTTTAAATCATTATTATTATTATTATTATTATTATTATTATTATTCATTAGAAAAAGAACCAGTCATTTGAAAGCTATTTCTTCACTTTAAAATATATTGCAATTGAAGTTACAGGAATTAGGCCTATTTGGAATCAATTTTATATACAATTTTTTTTTGTTCTTAAACTTTGATATAAAAATTAATTCTCAAAGAAACTGCTGTTTTAATTATGTTGTTTTCTTATTTTGTAGAAGAAACAAAAAGCCGTCGATCACGTGTCTCAAGCACAAAGCTGATTGGTCAGGACGGTAAACCAATCAAAGACAAGAAGCGGTTAAGCATGTCAGGTAAAGCCTCCCATCCACTGGGATAGTATCAAGGCGTTTACCAACAGGCCTGGGATTAAACGATGTAATATTTTGATCAAATCATTAATAGTAATTTAAGTGTTTTGATGGAATTCTGTTTTTTTTGATTATCCAGTGCACGGTGAGATGAGCGACAAAGAAGAAAGCGACAAAGATGGCTCCAAAGGTAAGGATCAGCCATGTCACTATGGAAACACGTCACGTGACTTTTACAAGGAATTTAGACGTAATGAAATAGATGAAATCAATAAAAATGATGCATTGTGGTCTAGCTTGGGTATATACAACACCATATAAGGCATGGTGAACAAAATATGTTTGTACTCAAGCTAGACCATAATGCACCATGTTCGCTATCTCAGAAAAGGTCCATGGGGATAGTCTAATCCAGTACAACGCAATCACGTGATTGACGATTTAGGTCGCGTAAAATTAAGGTCAAACGTCGGACTTCACGTTAGCCGAACCTATAATGACATCAAAGAAGACCACCTTATCAGCATCCATTGTTTTCAATGCGTTCGGCTCATGTGAAGTTCGACTTTTGACCTTAGTTTAAATGCTTTAAAAAAGAATCGAAGAGTGTTACATTAATTGTTACTTATGTTAACCGTTGTCGTTGTCAGGACTTCAAGCAAAGCTTTTACAAAACCTTAAGAAGCAGTACGCAGGTCAGATACCCGCGTCACCGTTGTCAGGGCGACGTGGTTCAAGCATGTCGGTCGCGCTATCAATACGAAGGAACTCCGCTATGTCGCGAAAATCTGATAAAGTGAGCGTTAAAGAAGAAAAAGTTGCTTCTGATACCAAAGATGCTGATAAAGGTCAGCTACAGGATGTCAAAGAAGACGAACCAATAACAGCCGAGAAGGATGGAAAATCAGCGAACAAAGCCAAGCAAGAAAAACCCAAAATCATGGTAGAAGAGATACAAGTGATTCCTGATGAATCCACTGATGATGATCATGATAGCGATGACAAGAGAAAATTCACCCAACAAGCGAAGTTACTGGGATCTAGAGCACAGCGAAACAAACGATTATTACAGCCGTTTGGCAAGGCATCACGGGGCAAAAGAGGGGTACCATTAGACGCTATCTCGTGTATTAGTGATTATAGTATGATTAGTAATATTGATTATCAACATGTCAAGAAGAATAAAGTAACACAGAGGTCGGGGGCAGCTACTCCATTGACGTTCAAGTCACTCAAAGATTTCACCAACTCTCCTGAAGGTATTATATTTGAATAGAATTATTCAAGTCTTAAGGCTCCGACTAGATATACAGCTATTCAAAAAATGTTGATGCAGGTTTTGTTGCATGTTCCATGTTGCTTACCAAGCTTTAAATCTATTATATTCATATGTAAATAATGTCAGTATAGAAGAAAATATACCGCAAAAAACCTCCAGATAAAGTTTGGAAAAATTCCATATTGTTTTGACATTTCGCTGCTTGAATTCACATCACCCATAATGCATTTCGGGCTTGGTATGCAACATGCAACAAGCAACAAAACCTTCACCAACCTTTTTTTAAATAGCTGTATACAAGGTATAGTTGCACGCAGACCAATCATCGCTTGCGTCGTATTTCAAATACTTACATTCCCAAAAAGTTCCACAAAGTTTCTTTTGATTGAACATTTGCAGAGATTTTGACTTTTGTTGCGCATTGTTTATTTTCCAGGCGCGCCTCTCGCCATTCCATTACCGCTGGTCAGAATTACCTCGGCTTCACATAAAGATGGCTCAGAAGACGATACCTCACAAGTCGATCCTGGATCCAAAACGCGTAACATTCTGTCTTTACCAAAACCAAGAATGAGCTCAGCCAAGCGGAAAAGACTGGAGACAAAGAAAAGAGAAAGTGTTGTCCCGGATGTGATTGTAAATTGATGTTGGTGTGAGATATTCTAGATTTACAATGGTTTTGAGCGGCATGTCAGGGAATATTCTAGTTTGTGTTTTCTAATAAGAAAATACAATCAGTCCCCTTGACAGTTCCCTGCGCCATCTTGAAAGGTAGCTGTGCCTTTGCATCGAAGCGAGACACGAGGTGACCTTGCAATGATAGAGACCGTGGACAATTATTCACATGTCTCTATAATTGCAAGGCCACCTCAGGTCTTGCTTCGATGCAAAGGCACGGCTCCTTTTCAATATGGCGCAGGAAACTATGAACTGTATTGACAAGTGGGATATTCCATGATGTTCCCTCCAGACCATAGCCCAGGCATCTCTTGGCTGTATTTGTATCGCGTATACAGTCATTCCCATACTAAAAACACGATCAAATATTTATAGAAATAATATTGATAACCTGCGAGGTTATTTTGAAAATAGTTTTAGATGTAATACTGCAAGAAGTTACTCCTTTTCCTAGCTTGGTTATTGTATGTATTCTCCCTCGCTCCCCCCCCCCCCCCCCCCCCCCCCTTGAGGAATTCGGTGCTCGGCACTAATCCTCGCTCGGCCCTAAAGAAAATACCGTGATTGACCAATAAAAGCTAAGTAGACCAAGAAAAAGTAGAGAGAGAGAGAGAGAAAGATAGCTCTCTGCACTAGTCGTGAAGATAATCGACAATAAATATTTATAAAAATCAAGAAATGATTTGAACTCTATTTTATAGTAAGAACGAAAGAAAAATAAAGTGATTTGTGTAGCTAACCTTGTGTGTAAATATTACTTCCAACGCGACTGCTGCATGTGAATATCGAGATTAGTGTTGACTTCGACTATTTATGAGAAAATTACTTTAGATTCGTTGCCAAATTTTATAAAATGTCACGAAAAGCATAAAATAACTACTTACCATCCTATCTTGATGGTTTTAAAACTTCTAGCTTGAATAACAAGACCGATGGAACTGGATTCCCAAACTTCACCTACAAAACCGCCATTTTGCCTGGCAGAGAAAATGGGGGTTGCATTGTTTTCGGCGCGCAGTGCATTGTAGTTGACTAGGATTCTTTAGACAGAAGACGACAAAAAAAAAACACTGCTGGCAGCACTATATGGAGAGGTCCTGAGTACTAGAGTCATTCCACGCATGCGTTCGTGCGTGCGCATAATTATGACGTCATAATTATATATTCATTTCTAAAGCAAAACTTTTGCGACTCGTACGAATTCAAAGCAAAATATAGTCTCAAGCATTTTAAACAAATGACATTTTTAGTGATTAAATTCCTTGCCATTCTTGAAGAAGGTAAGTTTACGACAATTTCAAAATAGAAATGGAATTTTCTTGTGCGATAGGCAAAAAGACTAGATTTTTTATTTAAGATTCGTTTTTCTTCGCGACCATGATAATCTGTGAGATCTCTTCTGCAAAAATGAAACACTAAAAATATAAGACCAACAAAAAAAAAATCTCAAAAACTTCGCTGTTCATGATTTCTTTTTTCTAAGGGTTTAATATTTTATGATGCTTTCGAACTTACTTTTCATATTTTTATGCCGGAAAGTTTAAAATAAAAGCGCAAGCATTGCCGCAAACAGAAAAAGAATAGCTCATTTCCTGTGTAAAATGTTTCTTATTCGGTAGCGGGATAGTCTGCCGCCTTTTCAAGGAATTTTTTCTAGTTTACTGTATAATTTAATATTAACAAATCACAGCTCAAGCTTAATTTTTTTCAATTCGTTTCATTGAGGGTTTCACGCGCTTTTCCATACGCGCGCGCAAAGTATCAAAGTGTTCAACAAAGAAATTGAAAGAAAGAAAGAAAATCTGAAAGAAATAAAGGAGAGAACGAAAAAGGAAAAAATGATTGTAAAAATTACAAAATAAATAGCAGGAACTAAGCAAAAGAAAAATAAGGAAAGTTAATGAAACAAAAGAGAAAATATAAAAGCTTAAAATAAAAAAAAGTTTTTTTCGTGTACCAAACATTCATTAACTCTGACTTCCCTATTCAGCCGAAGAATTCTTGATCGTGAGGATAATCTACTGGATCATACTGGTGATCTTAGTGTTCTTATTGATAATACGGTAAGCCGGTCCAACACCTGGTAATAGAGGAGGGGGTGTTCAAAGCAACTATCTTGTGGGACAAAAACAAAAAGCTCTGGTAAAGTAAAAACATCGTATTGTTCCTGTCCTCCAACATGTCTGCCGTGAATCCCATTAACAGGACCTGTGAGCTATACCCATGTTTGAAACATAAACTTACTACCAGAAAATGATAACCGATCTTTACTCTGTGTTGGATATAATACTCGCTTATCGTGAAATGTGCAGAAGAAGAAGGAATCGTCAAACCTCATCATCGATGCAGTGTAAAGCATTAGCACTCCCCCTACCAGACGGTGTTGATGGTTCCTCTGTTTATGAGGACGAGGAGGATAGTGATGATGATGACGACGACGATGATGATGACGGATGGACAAGCGATGGGGAAGAATACAGTACGTATGACGAAGAAGACGCTACTACAAGCGATGATGATGAGGATAAATGGCCGCGAACACCAACAAAATACTTTAGGATCGTAAGAAACTTTCTCGACGAAAGACGAATTAGTGGACTTTTGTTTGCCTTTGGAGAAAAAAAATCTCTTAAAGATCCTCGCAGTTTTAAAGGCGTATTCATTCATATGGCAGCCATATCGATAACAAAGAATTACGAAGGTGAGCTCACAACCCAGTGTTGGATCAACCCCGAACACATGAGCCTTTTTCAGCCACTTGTAGCCAAATTCCTTGACTCATTTTACGGTGAGTTTTACAGCGAATTCTGCAATAGAACTGACTCTTCCGCTTGTCCAGTCATGAAAAACATCAGGCCAATGCTTCTTGGGATAGACTGTGATGATACCGTGACGTCACTGCTGCCATGGTTACCAGCACGTCTGCCACACTGTGGATGTGGTTCACTTCTCCACAAGGATGTTGTGGCTGCTGCAGATGTTGATGATCACCAAGGAGAAGATGAGGTGGTAGATGCCATAGAGTGCTGTGAGAGTCATGATGGCGATGATGAATATGTAGTTGCTGCTGCTGCAGATGTTGATGTCCAGCAAGAAGAAGAGGAAGAGGATGTGGTAGATGCCATAGAGTGCTGTCAGAGCCATGATGGCGATGATGAATATGTAGTTGCTGCTGCTGCAGATGTTGATGTCCAGCAAGAAGAAGAGGAAGAGGATGTGGTAGATGCCATAGAGTGCTGTGAGAGCCATGATGGCGATGATGAATATGTAGTTGCTGCTGCTGCAGATGTTGATGTCCAGCAAGAAGGTAGGTAGGTAGGTAGGTAGTAAGGTAGGTAGGTAGGTAGGTAGGTGGGTGGGTGGGTAGGTAGGTAGGAAGGTAGGTAGGTAGGTAGGTAGGTAGGAAGGTAGGTAGGTAGATAGGTAGGTAGGTGGGTGGGTGAGTGGGTGGGTAGGTATGTAGGTAGGTAGGTAGGTAGGTAGGTGGGTGGGTGGGTGGGTAGGTAGGTAGGTAGGTAGGTAGGTAGGAAGGTAGGTAGGTAGGTAGGTAGGTGGGTGGGTGGGTAGGTAGGTAGGTAGGTAGGTAGGTAGGTAGGTAGGTAGGTAGGTGGGTGGGTGGGTGGGTAGGTAGGTAGGTAGGTAGGTAGGTAGGAAGGTAGGTAGGTAGGTAAGTAGGTAGGTAGGTGGGTGGGTGGGTGGGTGGGTAGGTAGGTAGGTAGGTAGGTACGTACTGTCTGTCTGTCTGTCTGTCTGTCTGTCTGTGTGTATGTATGTGTGTGTATGTACGTATATACTTACCTAACTACATACATACATACATACATACATACATACTTACATACGTACCTACCTACCTACCTACCCACCCACCCACCCACCTACCTACCTACCTACCTTCCTACCTTCCTACCTTCCTACCTTCCTACCTACCTACCTACCTACCTACCTACCTACCTACCTACATACATACATATATTTATTTAGCGTCATTACATTACCGATTTACAATTTATTATAGCTAAACCTAAATTTAGACACAAGCTAGCCATAAAAAACATGAAAGTTTAAAAAAAACAAGATAGATAGCTAACATAATATTTATCTAATTTTTATACAGGACTCCATTTAATGTAACCCTAGGCTAAAATGGTTGTTCCTGTTTTAATTTCAACTGATTTAAATCCAATTTTTGGTTAAATAATTGGTTTGAGAGTGATTAAAATTACTCTTTAATGCTGAAATCTAGGTAAGTAATATTTATTGTCAGCTGCATAAAATTACCTTCTTCACTAATCTATACAAACTTAAGGTATATAAAATCTTTTATAATTGACCTCTTTACCTTGGGCGTACTCAAACAAAGAATCTCATTCTCAAGATTAAGGTAAAGAAGTCTATATTCTTCAAAATGGCCTGGCTGACAACTCTTACAACTCGTCTCTAATACATTCTTGTAGCATAGTAGTATAGTCAGGACTCGGGTTCATTCTTGGTTCCTGTCAAATCAATAAACCAAAGGTCAAGGAGAAATATAGAACCCTTGCACGTGATGTCAAAGCAACTCAATTTATTGGAGGAACAATTTAAACCTCTGAGAATTAGAAACCTATTGTTTTGTCCTCCAAATGATCTGCATTCCGGAGTGCTGCAAGGGGTGTATATAAAATGAGTACTGGAGTTGTGAATGAACACTCAAATTTGGATATTTGATAAATTGCCAAAACTGTGAACAATTATTCAAGGGCGTGTGATAGTATTACATGTTTTTCAAAACCATAAAGCAATTCATGGTTCCGAGTCCTGAAACAATCTCTGGGATGATCTAAGTCAGGGCATGCATGACTAACTCACAGCTCAGTGATGGAACCCTGAAACAACCTCTGGGCTGATCTAAGTCAGGGCATGACTAACTCACAGCTCAGTGATGGAACCCTGAAAGAACCTCTGGGCTTATCTAAGTCAGGGTATGGCTAACTCACAGCTGATGGAACCCTGAAACAACCTCTGGGCTGATCTAAGTCAGGACATGACCAGCTCAGATCACACCTTGAAGTTATTCCCTTGACAATTGTCAGTTGGTTGTGAGAAAGGGTGTATAATTCCACTGGGAAAACTGCTGCAACAGTAGTTTGTTTATAAAATCGGAACCGCGAATCACATAATTTGTATCTCTACTACATGTTTTGCCTACCCAATAAGAGCATCCTTAAAATTGCGAAGCGACAAAAATGCCTTGTTGAGAGTAATACTTCGAGGATATTTTCTCAAACCAAATGTCTATATTTATCTACGTACAGAATAGGAAAAATGCCACTAGATGTTCTTGATGCTAAACTTACAGTTTCCTGGAACACCCTATGTCCTCTCGAAGTAAATCCTGGAAAAATATTCCTATGATCCTGAAACTAAGAATTGGACAAACAAAATTATTTTTCTTGCCTTATTTCTTCCGAAAGAATAGACTTTGAAAAAGTAACTTACGTTTGGAGAGTTTGGAGTTGTTTCAGGGTGCATTACCCTATGGCCTCGTAAAGTAACTGTTCCAGTTAATACTTCTCTTAGCTGTAGAATTGAATGGACAAAGTCAGCTTGTTGCAATGTTTCTTTTAAAGGAAGACTTTAAACTTACATCCTGCTTCCTTTGTCCTTTTGATGTAATACTTCGTCGAAGGCGTTCCATGATATATTAGGTTCTAAAAGAGAGAAGATGTTAACTATATTTGAATATTTTAACAAAATATGAATTGTCATATCATCTTGATATAATTTCCTTGATCCACTGTCCTGCCTAGATTAGTTCTTACTACATTTGCAGGGGGAGAATGGTATAACCTTGCACTGATGAAATCAAAAGACTCAGTAGCAATGCCTGCAAGGATGATCATAATCGGATGATTATGTGATAATTGAAAATTGAAAATCATAATCGGACTGCAAACTAGTCCATTTAATCAGTGCCTCTCAACTCAAATTTAACTACAGCTTAGTTATGTTGCCATTATAAAGGACTAAGAGCTTTCAAAATTGACTCTGAAGTCAAACTGTTTATTGGAATATCGACAATGTAGTAACGGATGGACTTCCTATAGTTGAGCACTTGTAAAAGTAACAGATTTGATCCTAAAATAACTTTTCATTTTTTTTATTTTTAACTAAAATTGCTTTTTATGCTTCCACAATTTCATGCTTTCACATGTTGTACATATATATGTGGAACATATAGAAAAGTACAAGTTTTAATCTGTGAAGCGAAATAATAGGAAAAGGAAAAACATAAGGCATCGTATATTTGTTGGTTGTACTTTCAATGGCTTCTTGAATTCGTTCGACGAAGAATTGTCCATGTATCAAAGAAAATTGTAAAGTAGAAATCTAGTATTTATATGGTTTAAGTTTATAAAATGTCTCAGTACATGCCTTAAATGTATTGCTTATTGCTTATCTGAGGGCAATGTCCAATCGATCGATAGTGAAGAAAGATAGCGAAGAAATAGGAACCTGGAAAGAAAGATAGTGAAGAAATAGTGAAGAAAGATAGTGAAGAAATAGTGAAGAAAGATAGTGAAGAAATAGGAAAGAAAGATAGCGAAGAAAAATGTCAGTGTCAATTTCATTTTCAACCCGTTAAGACAGTAAAATCTCGAGAAGCTAGTATGAAATTACCCCCATAAGAATAAAAAGAGACTGCACGTTTTGTAAAAGCGATTTTCGCTAAGTATAAGGATAGAAAATTATGAAAAATCTCAGTACCTTTAGACTCGCGAGTCAGTCCAATCCCTCACAGGCAAAGTTCGAACGTTCAAACGTGACATTATAGTTTCGATTAATTGGTATCACGCGCATAAAATAATATAACCGCTGAACACAAAATTACCTTTTTTTAGCTCGGTTTCTTTTCAATATATTTTTCTTTAAACCCCTGCAATTGCAAAGAACATCATCGGTCGGCTTGGCAAGTCCTTCTTGTCCTTCTTGTTATATTTGTTCTTCTTTTTCTTTTTGTTGTTCTTCTTGTCCTCCTTGTCTTGCACTTCTTTACCAGCTACTTGTTCTTGTAGTTGTTCTTCAACATATTAATTGGAAAAAACAAGAGTCTTGTTTATGCTAATTAATATATTTCTTCTCGTTCCCATTCTCGTTCTTGTTCTTCTTGTCTTGTCCTTCTCGTCCTATTTGTTCGTGTAGTTGTTTCTTCTTGTTTATGAATAGTATATTTCTTCTTGTTCCCATATTCGTTCTTTTCCTTCCGGCTCTTCTCGATCGTTCTTCTTAGATCCTTCTGGTTCTTCTCGTCTGGTTCTTGAGTTGTCCTTCTTGTTTATGATAATTAGTTCTTCTTGTCGTTCTTTTTCTTCTTGTCCTTATAACTAATTCTTCTCCTTTTGTTCTTCTGAACTTGTTCTTGTTCTTCTTTCTCTTCTGTTTTAATTTGGCTTCATTTTTAATGGTTGGAGAGATAACCATATTCACAGCGATCGCGTTATGATTAATATTCAACTAATATTTTCATTCTTCTTCTTCTTCTTACTCCTCCTTTTCATTCGTTTGGTTTGTTTTCCATATTTCTCGTAAAATCCTTGGAGTTTCGATTTCATCGCAAAGCACTTCATCCAGTCGGTCCCCTTTTTTTCCAGATTCCGATTCATTTTATATACCATAAAATCGCACCTCAAAGTTGCTGATGTACACTGGTTTTAACTACAAAAAGAGAAAAAATAAAGAATCAAGAAAAGCAAAAAAAACAAAGTCTTTCACCGTCCGTGAGATCCTTGGAGACGCAGCCGTTTCTGGGAAAACAAACCGAAAGAAAAATTAAAATTAAAAGTTTAAAACGTATACTAGTTAAAGTTCAGTGCCATAGTCGAAGGTTTCCTGGTGAAAGTCGTCTACTGTAGAAGATAAATTGATTTTAAGATTTTACAGTACCTTTCTTCGTCTTATTGATGAATCACCGTAGAGTTGAAATGAATAAATGAAACGACTTTTCTCTACCATCGCTAGCGCGGCAGTCAAAATAATGCTGACAAGATCAGCGTTAAACTTACACTAAGAAAAACTTTGACGGTGCAGCTGCGCTTAGTAAATATTACCCAAAACCAGCTTCGTCAACTTATATTATTGAAATTTATTCAGTCCAATCGTAAAACTGATGACTCCATGGGAACGCATATATTTCCCATGCATCCATATGCAAATTTAACAAACTATTATTCCTTAATTTTCGGATTGTTTATTCTCTTTCGATTTTCAAAGGTTTGAAACCCTATTAATAATTCAATTTAACTAAATTTTCCGATATGCATATTTTCAGAATTTTAAACTGCATGATCACAAAGACATGCATGAAAACAAGTTAAAAGTGTACTAAAAAGTACTAAAAATTCACTCTTTCCAAAGACTAGTTTCAGAATGTTTTCAATGATCAATTTTGGAAGCCGTCACGAAAATTCCCTATTTACCATTAAGATTGATCTATATAGCTCGCAGTCGTCATTAATAGATCTTGGATCAACGGTTGCGAAGGAGACTAGCCTGTTGTATCCCAGCTACAGTGAGATTGCGTTACTGATAACTAGCAGCGATCAGGTGCTGACCACAATGAACACAGGCTCTAGGAATTGAATTTCTGAAAACTGAACACTGAAGGCCTGGAACCTAGCCTTGGTTACATTCTCCTTCCCAGACCCTACTTACTCGCCAAATCGTTAGAAAGCTCAGAACTGGCTCTTGGTACGAGAGCTTGGAGCTTGGCTTGGCCGCTACGCCACCCGTGCTATTTCTAGCTAGAGTTGTATTTCTTTTTTCGTTACATGCATACATACAAACATATATTTATTTAGCGTCATTTTTTTTATTACAATTTCCAACGAGATTCACCTTCTAAATTTCCGGATCGAAAAACAAGTGGAAGAAGAGCCGCTCTGTCGAACCACTAGTACTGTTAATTAATTCTCAATTTTATTTTTACTCCAGCTTAAGGAAATACGAGAAACAAAATCGTGCAACTTATCGCGCAACAATGTAATGTTGTGTTGCAAGTTGCAGAGTGAATGTTGCTCGTATTACCACCCCGTGCGCAACAAATTTTCTTTGTTGCAGAGAGTAAATAGAGCTTCTACTTCTGCAACAATATCGCGCAACAAAACTTTGTTGTTGCTCGGGATGGCATGGTAATACGACCAACATTCGCTATGCAACTTGCAACGCAACATAACATTGTTGCGCGATAAGTTGCACGATTTTGTTGTTCGTGTTGTTCCGCGCCTTTATATGCACTATAAAACCATAAAATAAAGTGTAGAAAATTTATTACCAGAAAGAATGATTCACGTGGTGTAGTTAATATGGTTACAAAAATTGACAGAGAGCTGTGAAGGGAGAGATAAAAAACTGTTTAATTTACAATTCTTATCTTTCAATAAAAATGCTTCTAGCCAACCACGTGCATTTGTCTATTTAGGCCATGTTTAAACTCTACCTTCGGCATGGATGAATACCGACGTATTGTACTTACCAAGCTGCTGAAGGACAACTTCATCAGATTAAGATAACTAGGTATTAACTATTACATTTACAAAAAATTATAGCTGAACCTAAATTTAGACACAAGCTAGCTATCTATAATAACTATGAAAGTTAACCAAGATAGATAGCTAACATAATATTTATCTAATTTTTATACAGGACTCCATTTAATGTAACCCTAGGCTAAAATGGTTGTTCCTGTTTTAATTTCAACTGATTTAAATCCAATTTATGGTTAAATAATTGGTTTGAGAGTGATTAAAATCATTCTTTAATGTTGAAATCTAGGTAAGTAATATTTATTGTCAGCTGCATAAAATTACCTTCTTCACTGATCTATATAAACTTAAGGTATATGAAATATTGTATAATTGACCTCTTTACCTTGGGCGTACTCAAACAAAGAATCTCATTCTCAAGATTAAGGTAAAGAAGTCTATATTGGATCGAAACATTTCAAGTATTGAATCCAAATTTAACTCACACTGAGACTATATAAAATCAAAGGATAATAGTGTATGATAAAACATTTGTAAATATGTTTTATGATAACTATCTACAATCTTCTGCAAAAATAAAGTGCCACTAGCACTGTTGTTCTATGAAGTTTTCGAGCTTATGAAGTGGTTACCGGATAAAATGCATGCAAGACAACATTGCTATGGGGGGGGGGGGGGGGGGGGGGGGGGGGGTAGAGGGGGAACGGTGTTCCAGAATAGTACGTGTCCCATTTTATTTTGCTTGAGATTGTAGCTTAAATGTCGTAGAATGACTTTGTTGGATAACGTCTTTTAAGACGTTGATAATAAAAATAATAATGAAACTGAATATTATATTAAAATAATAATAAATAAAAACACTAATGATCATATTTATAAATAAAAAATAAATGATAATAAATAATAAATATAAATTATTAATGTAAGATCTTCAAAATGGCCTGGCTGACAACTCTTACAACTCGTCCCTAATACATTCTTGTAGCATAGTAGTATAGTCAGGAATCAGGTTCATTCTTGGTTCCTGTCAAATCAATAAACCAAAGGTCAAGGAGAAATATAGAACCCTTGCACGTGATGTCAAAGCAACTAAATTTATTGGAGAAACAATTTAAACCTCTGAGAATTAGAAACCTATTGTTTTGTCCTCCAAATGATCTGCATTCCGAAGTGCTGCAAGGGGTGTATATAAAATGAGTACTGGAGTTGTGAATGAACACTCAAATTTGGATATTTGATACATTGCCAAAACTGTGAACAATTTATTCAAGGGCGTGTGATAGTATTACATGTTTTTCAAAACCATAAAGCAATTCATGGTTCCGAGTCCTGAAACAACCTCTGGGCTGATCTAAGTCAGGGCATGGCTAACTCACAGCTGATGGAACCCTGAAACAACCTCTGGGCTGATCTAAGTCAGGGCATGACTAACTCACAGATATAACCCTGAAACAACCTCTGGGCTGATCTAAGTCAGGGCACAGATAACTCACAGATAGAACCCTGAAACAACTTCTGGGCTGATCTAAGTCAGGGCACGGCTAACTCACAGATTGAACCCTGAAACAACCTCTGGGCTGATCTAAGTCAGGGCATGACTAACTCACAGCTGATGGAACCCTGAAACAACCTCTGGGCTGATCTAAGTCAGGACATGACCAGCTCAGATCACACCTTGAAGTTATTCCCTTGACAATTGTCAGTTGGTTGTGAGAAAGGGTGTATAATTCCACTGGGAAAACTGCTGCTACAGTAGTTTGTTTATAAAATCGGAACCGCGAATCACATAATGTGTATCTCTACTACATCGTAATGTTTTGCCAACCCAATAAGAGCATCCTTAAAATTGCGAAGCGATAAAAATCCCTTGTTGAGAGTAATATTTCGAGGATATTTTCTCAAACCAAATGTCTATATTTATCTACGTACAGAATAGGGAAAATGCCACTAGATGTTCTTGATGCTAAACTTACAGTTTCCTGAATAACCCTGTGTCCTCGTAAAGTAATTAGACAAACAAAATCATGACCATTTTTTCTTGCCTTATTTCTCTCTCTCTTTCTCTCTCTCTCTCTCTCTCTCTCTCTCTCTCTCTCTCTCTCTCTCTCTCTCTCTCTCTCTCTCTCTCTCTCTCTCTCTCTCTCAATCTTTGAATGAGTAACTTACTGGTTCCGTGGGGTTCATCAGCCTGTGTCCTCGTAAAGTAAAGCCAGGCACAATGTCCCTATGATCCAGTAGAATAGGCTGTCGAATTGAATGGAAAAGTCAGTTTCTTGCTTAAATTTCAAGGAAGACATTAAACGAGTAACCAGTCCTTACATTTGGATTTGTTTCTAGATCTGGCTGGATTCTTTGTCCTCTTGATGTAAACCCGCGTCGAAGGTCTTCCATGATATAGGTTCTATACAAGAGAAGATGTTAACTTTATTTTTTCTCGACAAAATATGAATCGTCTTGTAATTTCCTCAATCCACTGTCCTGCATATAGCTATATAGTCCTTACTATTTGCAGGGGAAAATGGTATACTTTTTTGCATGTAACAATTCATCAACTTGAAACTCAAGGATGTGTGACGATCATAATCGGACTGCAACTGGTCCATTTGAATCAGTACCTCGAAACTCAAATTTGACTGCAGTTTGGTTATGTTGCCATTTTTTTTTGGAATATCGACGCTGCATTAAAAACGACAAAAATCAAATTCACTAAGTATAAGAACACAGATTTCGTAAACAGATTTCGCCCTAAAATAACAGAGGAAGGTTCTCCAAATTGGACCAACGTACGAAACGTCAGTGCAGCTTCAAACATGTTTACAATGTGAGGAAAAATAGGAGAATATGATTTAGAGCAAAATGCTTATCTAGCATACGGTTACAATTGATTTACTAGCCATTGCTTTCACATGTTGAATATATATCAAGGTTAACTTCAGTACGCATCTTATGCAATCTTATATAGTATCTTAAACATAATAAAAGTACAAATGTTACTTAGTGATCATCGAAATAGTAAAAGAAGAAGAAAATAATAAGGCATTCGATCTGGCCTACTGTTGAATTATCGACAATAAGAGTCAATGTAAAGACACTAAAATTCATTGTATTATTATTATTTATCAAAGGAAGTTAATACAGAAGCCTCGTATTTGTGTCATGCTTAATTTTTGTTCCTATACATGCATGCAGTTGTCGGTTCCGAAGAAAAATAGTCCATTTTAGGAACGTATACGACAGTGTATGAAATCTCGAGAAGCTGCAATTAAATTAACGGCACGAGAATGAAAAAGACTACACCGTTTATGAAACGATATTTTCGCTTAGTATTAGCAAAAGAAAATTACTAGAATAACCAAACTTACGTACTGGATAAGAGGATAGGATTAGTATAGTACTTCCTTGGTGTTGACGCCCGAAATTTTACAAGACCAGCTACAAGAGTAGCCTGGCACGTAGTATTGCTCCGGTCATGTGATTCATTGATAGAATGTCTATTTAGAAAAACACAAAATATGTTAGGTAAAATGAGTAAAGTTATCGACCAAAACGCCGGAAAAAATAAAATAAATTTACCTTTCCTTTACCTCTACTTCTTCTTCCTTCTGCTTAATTATATTATCTTTCTTCTTCTTCTTCTTCTTCTTCTTCTTCTTCTTCTTCTTCTTCTTCTTCTTCTTCTTCTTCTTCTTCTTCTTCTTCTTCTTCTTCTTCTTCTTCTTCTTCTTCTTCTTCTTCTTCTTCTTCGTTCTTCTTCTTCTATTTTTCCTTCACCTCCTCCTCTGTCCTAGCCTCTTTTTCTTCTTCTTGTTCCCATGGTTTTCATTCATTTGGTTTCTTTTCAATCTTTCTCGTTCTTCCAGCTTGCTTCTTCCAGCTTGCTTCTTCCAGCTTTCAATTCATTTTATCAATACCAAGTCCTAGCTTCTTGTCCTTCTTGTTATGTGTTCTTCTTTTTCTTGTTCTCGTCAGGCTATTATTAGCTATTGTTCTTGTAGTTGTTATTCTTCTTATTTATCATGATTAATAAATTTCTTCTCGTTTCTCGTTCTTGGTTCTTCTTGTCTTGTCCTTCTCGTTCTTCTTTCTCTTCTGTTTTAATTTGGCTTCGTTTTTAATGGTTGGAGAGATTTACCGTCCAATCCATATTCACAGCGATCGCGTTATGATTAATATTAAACTAACATTTTCATTCTTCTTCTTCCTCCTTTTCATTTGTTTGGTTTGTTTTTCATATTTCCCGTAAAATCCTGGATTCATTTTATATACCATAAAATCGCACCGACCAAAGTTGTTGATGTACGCTGGTTTTAACTACCAAAAGAGAAAAAACAAAGAATCAAGAAAAGTAGTCAAGAAATAAAGTCTTTCACCGTCCCGTGAGATCCTTGGAGACGCTGCCGTTTCTGAGAAAACAAAACGAAAGAAAAATTAAAATTAAAAGTTTGAAACTGACGTATACTAGTTAAAGTTTGCCATAGTCGAAGGTTTCCTGGTGAAAGTCGTCTACTGTAGAAGATAAATTGATCTTAAAATTTTACAGTACCTTTCTCCGTCTTATTAATGAATCACCGACGTAGCGTTGAAATAAAATGAAACGAGTTTTCTCCACCATGGACCACTGGCGCTAGAAAATAAGTACTGATGTAATAGCGAGAAAAACTTTGATGGTGCACCTGGCGTCGTGTATGTTTATCGGCGCGGTGCCTAAATATTATTTCTTAACTGAAATATTGGCCAAATTCTATTTGCTCTAGCGATATACGTAGTCATAATTATGCATACTGATTCGATAACTTGCTCCGATGGAAACGCCGATATCTCCCATAAATACAAGTTTAATAAATCATTATTCCTTTTCGCACTGTTTATTCCGTCTTTCGAATAAATTATTTGAATCCGAGTTAAAATTTACATTAATTTCTATCTGCTTTGTGTTACTTCTATTAATTCTTTTAATATAATATTGTGTTATTTCTTTTTATACGGCTAGCTTGAAAACAAGTCGAAAGTTTAATTTTACAAAGTAAAAATTCAATAATAATTGAATAATTGCGGGAAGTTTAACTTTGTTAGTTCCTCGATAGCCGTCAAGAAAATCTCCTATTTTAATATCTTTGAGATCGAAAGTTGTGTCAACAATAATGGATCTTGCGCATGCGTTGATATGGATATCAGGGCAATTTCTAGAAACTCTGAATATGTATTAGAATATAGCTCGAAGTCGTCATTAGTCAATCTTGGACTGACACAAATGACGGTTAATAAGGAGACTCGCTTGTTGTCTCGTCTCCCAGCTACCGTGAGATTGCGTTACTGGTAACTAGCATCGATCGCGACAAGGCTGCTACTTTTATTATGTTTTATTTAACTGGAGGTTATATGCCAATACTATGAGCGTTTCATTTGTGTCACTGTTGTTCCAAACTTTTGATGAAATCCTGTCAAACTATAGAGTTAGGCCCGGTTTAGATGTCGAAGTTCACATGTGTCGAATCCGAATGCAAATGAAGTCAAACAATAGGTTTTGCTCATTTGCATTAGATTCGGCACATGCATGTGAACTTCGACGTCTTAACCGGGCCTAAAGCTACTTGAAGATATTTACGGAAATCTTAGTTTCTGTGCTGATCAAAATATCACCTCTCCCAAATAACAAGGCGTTATATCTCTAAACATCATTAACTAAATTTTGGTCGCATTTAAAATTTTGTCCATTGCCCCCAAAAGAGCGTGTTTACAAAATATTGAGCTTAAAAACGAATAGCTGTCCTTATAATAAGAGGTTTTAAGAAATGTTTTTTTCCGCTCTGTCGCAGGTGTTGACCACAATGAACACAGGCTCTAGGAACTGAATTTCTGAAAACTGAACACTGCAGGCCACTGAGGAACCTAGCCTTGGCTATTGCTTATAAAGAAAGGGACTGGGAGCTAGAATTTCCTTCAAACCTTCAAATTTATTGATACTGGCTCTTGGCTGATCCGTCAGGACACGGCAACTCGTAATCAAGAAAGACTGTGGGCTACTTCCTCTATCACCATTCTCCCTCTTTTATCACACAGGGATCCCAAGCACCAAAGACAGCAACATTTTCATACACGGTATGGTACTGACACGGTCACGGCAAGGCGCGGTCCATGCCATAAGTTTTTCAGTCTTACGAAAACCGTTAGCTCTATTGATGATGGCAAGAGACCTTCGAGACTATGTTGATGACACGAGTTTTGGGAGTAGAAAGGTTCAGAACACCCTCACGCTGTGATTGACAAGGTGGGTCAGTAGGAGCCAAGGGCGTAGCTTTCTTTACGCAAATACGCACGTGCATACTTGAGAAATTCACATTTTTTTAGACTTACTTATGTATGGAAAGCAACAACTTTACTTTTGGGGTGGGAGTGTTTGAGGCCATGCGGACCCGTGCGTACTTGCCAGCCCCTGTGAGCAAGCAAGAAACTAACCTGAATACAGTTAATACCTAGTAATCTTAATCTGATGAAGTTGTCCTTCAGCAGCATGGTAAGTACAATACATCAGTATTCATCAATGCCGAAGGTAGAGTTTAAACATTGAATGGATCAATATTGTACGACTTACAGCAATTCAGAAAGAAATGTAGTATCCGGACAGTGTTGACACCATACATTTCTTTGTAAATTCTAGCATTTTTGAATGGCTGTAAATTCCTCAATATTGATCCGATTAACACCAAACTTCCGAATGTCGTATAGCTTGATGTGCTCTCTTTGGCTATGTGAGTTTCGTGTTGTCATGGTCACAATTTGGTAACTCGTACCCAGCCCCTCTCGACTTGAAATCTGGCAATTACCTGAATAGATAAATGCACGTGGTTGGCTAGAAGCATTTTTATTGAAAGATAAGAATTTTTTTACAAAAATAGTGAATTAATGACTTAGAGTGCTGTTATACATCTAGGTTGTTCAACTCTTGGAGTCCTAATGATTGGTCGAGAAATCTAATCTTTAAAAATTAAATGAAATACCATTTCTCTATCTAATATTGTCTGCCATGTCCAACCATCCCAGGCCAGTTAACCCATCCTTTTTACTGGTTTCCCTATATCTTTAGATCAGCTGGATGAATCTCATAAACTTACTTATCAGTCTGCAACAATGGACAAGTACTGTCCCTGGACCTTATTTTTCCTGCATTCCACACCATTGTTATTCCCTTGAGTATTATTTCTGTGTAATTCTTTAAAACATACCTTACAGACCCCTTGCAACACCTTAAAATGCAGTTCAATTTGGATGACAAAACAATTGGTTTCCAATTCTCAGGAGATTGAAATTATTTTTTTTCTGTACTCCAAACTGAGCTGCTTTGAAGTCACATGCAAGGGGTCAATGCAAAAAGGAATTTTAGCGCCGTTCCTTGTCTACCCATCAAGCCACACGCCTGAACTTTGGGTTAGTTTTTCAGTCCAAATATATCAATGGAGTGGGCAAAAGGTTTAGATTTCCAGCCATTGGGGAGAGAACTGCATGTGCTTACAAAACCCTGACTGCTGGAAATCTGAGCCGGCTTAAGTGGGCAATTGATGAATCCTTGCGTGTTTCCTTATTAGCATTAATTGAACTTAAGCTACTAGCAAACAAACACTACAAATCAAAGGAGAACCTAATACTCACTAAACTTATAAGTAATACTACCTTGAGTAGTACTGGAGTTATAGAATTTGAAAACGGAGCAAAATTTACCAGGAATGTATGGGTGGGTGCAGGTCCAACTATACATTACTAGTAAAATTTTGAAACATTGGTAAGATATATCAACCAAATGTTCCAAATTTTCTGTAAATATCAAACTCAACATTCTCTTTCATTTTTGCAGCATGTTTGTTTGTTGCTTTAAGTTCCATTTTTGCTAGCGTTAACTGCAAACAATGATGTCAGTGAAGTTTGACTACATGTGTATTGCTGGGTTTCACTTGACGTCATTTCCTGGCCCATGCAGAATGTTCATCAGCTGAATCACAAGTTTTCAATAGAATTTTTTCTGGCCAACAGCGCAGGGTGGTCAGTGTTTGAACACTATTTGGTCAGGAGCAGATAATGAGATTCAAAGACTTTTATCAGCTGATTGAAACCCAGCAATAGTAAACTTAATTACTAAAAATAATATTTATTTTATCATAAATAAATCATCTATCCATCTATCCTATAATAGAATAATCATACAAATTTGAAAAAAAAGATTGAAGTGGTTTGAAGTCATTAAAAAAAGAAAAGAAAAGAAAAGAAAAGAAAAGAAAAGAAAAGAAAAGAAAAGAAAAGAAAAGAAAAGAAAAGAAAAGAAAAGAAAAGAAAAGAAAAGAAAAGAAAAGAAAAGAAAAGAAAAATAGTGGTCATGTTTTGATCCATTTGAGTAGCATCACCCAAAATGACTAGCACTTTTGACTTGAGAATGACCACAAACCACCTCCACAGATATCCTCCAACATGGCTGGTTACCACTTTGTTGCCAGAGGAATGACTAAAACTCCTAACTCTAACAATACTGAAAAAAGAAAATGCTGCAAGACCAAAGATTAAATCTTAAGACTCTTAAGTGGCAAAGAAATTTGTAATCGCCCAATAAGCTATAAAGCAGTGCTGTGATATTTTGGTACAGTGAAGTTGATACATTGGTGAAATTTCCTCTAAACTGGAATTGCTGAAAGACTGATTTTTTAAAAAAGAAAATTGCACCCCATATAACGCTAACCTTTCATCTTTTTTGTAGGAGTCACCATTAACCAATTAGCCATTCAGAGGTTGCAAAAAAGACAGGGGATATTTGGCATTTCAGTTTATTGTGCGACTGTTTTAGGGGACAAAATAGATGGCATCTTCCAAAATGTCCCCTAAAAGTCCCAAAATGCTCTGCAATGCCAACTCGACCCAGTCTTTCCCTCAACCTGAGAATGACTGATAGAATATTTCATTGGATAGAATTTTTTTTTTGTTATATTATCCAATCACAAACATCCTCCTATAGGTAACGGTTCACCTCCTATATAGATTCTTTAGATGATAATTTTGATATCAAATGTGCTTAAAATCTGTGATAAATGTGCACTGGTTCATGGCCCTAGATGAATTCATTCCCATTGCAGGGAGAGGAGAGGTGATTATATTCCATGGAACCCACAACCACCATACATGTTAATCATACAGAAATCAACTCTCTTTGTTACCGCCCTGTTCAGAATGTGAAATGCCGACTACTTTATGCATTAAGTAAATATAGCAAGAAAGTTCAAAGTGTAGATATATACAAATGAAAAAGATAGATCAATGTCTGGGTCAAAAAAAAAAAACATGTATCATTTGATTTTTTCTTCTTTTTGAATCAATAAAACTTAATAGAAAAGAAAGATATGTAGTTTATGCAACAATATAATACAATTCTTGCAAAAATAATTTCATTGCTGTCTGGGTACTTTTGTCGAGGCAATAAGAACAATTAGAAAATGAGAACTCTCAAAGCATCTTCGTGTAATTTTGTCTTAAAATTTTTATGAAATAGTGAAACAGTGCCCTTCAAGTGTGGGAACATTTTTCATTTTGACAGATTTTAATATTTTTGCAATTTTATAGCCATTACTTTGAATTCACTTGGGTTTGGTGTTTTCTTGTTTGGGATTGCATGTACTTCCCTAGAGTATTATACTTTTTTTCTGTTATTGCTTTACGAGGGAAATCAATATGAGTGGAGCTCATATACTATATGGGAAGTATTTTATTCTCAGGATAATGAGGATGTGGTTTCAAATGGGAAACAATGCTCATGGAAGGAGAAAAGGTTCAGGATTGCCAAAACAAGAAAGCACACAAATCCCTTGAGCTTAAAGTAAGTAAAAGGGTTGTTTTGATAATCATCTATTAACAAAAGAATGATAGACTAGATAAAGAAAATATCCTTGGGATAGATTCTAGGGAAGTGTTGCACAAACCAAGTATCTTTTCTAATCTTGGAATAAAAACTATTTGCAAACCGAGCAGGCTTTAAGTGATTGTAAAATGGATGAGCTATATATGTACCATATATATTAACATATTTTTCTCAATCAAATAAAACCTGCTCTTGATAAATCACTTTATCATTTAGTTCTATCATTAAATTAACATATAAAAAATCACAAAATATTTAAGTTAAAAAGAGTACGCCTTGTGGACTATAATATAAGTAAAATTCCAGTGCAGCTCAGGGTGGTGCCGCAATGAAAAATAATCGAACAGCAGTGTTAAAAGTTATGTTACCAATCTCTTTACAAGCTGTTACCATGGTTACTGGTATTGCTACTTGATTTTACTCTAAAATACAAAAATTCAGTTAGTCAAGAAAAGGTTTGTCTGCATTAAGAAAAAACCCTTGAAAATTTTCTGCTGCTAGGGGAATAACATAATCTCTGATTTGAATGGGATTTGAGCCCCCTTAAATTTGGAGCAGGCCAAAGTAGAATGAACCTGAGATTAGCCCCTTGTTTATTTATTCATAACAACTTTATTTGTAAGAGAAACAATGAGATGACAATAAAAAGGGTGTGGACAGGGAGGAACTGAAGTCAAATGGTAAAATTAAAGGCTAAAATGTTCTACATAATTAAGAAAATGTCAATATAACTAAAAACAATTTCAGTGGGGTTCAGTAGAATTGATATGGGGGGGGAGGGGGAAGTGGGGGCAGAATGACAATCTTGGCCTCACCTTTTTGTAAAAAAAAAAAAAAAACCCTAGGTACTGGTAAAATCTATTGGGTAGAAATTTTTCTGTGAACCATAATTTTGATTTCTTAGGTACTAAAATTTTAATCCCCCCCCCCCCCCTATGGATTGAATCCCCCAAATTTGAATATTCTATTAGAAGCAGGTTTACACAATTGTTTCATGTCTATATCAATACGGTTTTGTTTGGACTTACCACCTGAATTCATTGCTAATCTCCTAAGATGCAACATCTCTGTAGCTTGGCTCTGTTGCTACTAGATAATCCTCTAGTACAGACTGAAGGTATTCAAATGTCGGTCGATCAAGTTCATTTTTATTCCAACAGGATATCATAATTTCATATAATGGTTCTGTTGCATTGGGTGGCTTTGGCATTCTGTAACCCCGTTCTACCTGGGCCAGTACCTCGGCATTTGTCATCCCTGGGTAAGGTATTCGACCAAAGGTTACCAGCTCTGTCAAAAGCACGCCGAAGGACCAGACATCAGATTTGATGGTGAAGCGATTGTAGAGAGCAGCTTCTGGTGCTGTCCACTTAATCGGGAACTTGGCTCCTTGATGTGGATTATACTCATCGTCTTCTATCAGTCTTGCCAAGCCAAAATCAGCAACTTTACAGATATTATTGTCACCGACAAGAATATTACGAGCAGCAAGATCTCTGTGGATGTAGTTCATCTTTTCAAGATAAGCCATACCGGCAGCAATCTGCGCAGCCATGTCGATGAGGGCGGGTAACTGGAGGTTTTGCCCTTCACCTTTTACTAAGTAATCCAGTAAACTGCCGTGCTTCATTAACTCTGTTACAATGTATATTGGTTCTTCTTGGGTGCAGACGGCATATAACTGCAAACATATTTTTGTTACATTTTAAATTCGATAAAAAATCATGAAAATTAATTATGTGGTCATAAATTCATTTATAATAGGCCAAGGACCTTGATCTCACGGCAGCACACTAATTCCATGAGAATAAAAACCTAAGTTTAACCACACATAACCTCATCCTGAAGCACTTGAATGTGAGGCCATGCGGGGGGAATCTATTCCAGACAAAATGGCTGCCGCATGAGAAATATCCAATAGTTTTAGGTCTGATAAATTCCTATTATTTAGGATTCACAGATTGAAATTAAAGCCTCACCAAATCAATGGAGAATGCAAGGATATATAGTGCTGTAAGCTTTATAGTAATGCTGTCGATTGGTTATTTAGCTTATTAGCCTTTTTTACCAAAATTCCTTTCAAATATTAGAAATAGGTAGAAACATCATGTGTGATAAAACACTGTTTCTTTGCCAATAAATTTGTTTCCTAATCATCTTTCTTTAAAATACATGAAGTATCTTGCTCCTTGTCATTAAGTCAGAACTTTAAGAATTCAGACGTGGACTGAAGCTTACTAAAATTTTATTAAATTATCGTTACATTATACTATAAGCGCATCTCAATTACTTTCTCATTTTCATTTTAGTGTTAAATTATATCATTATAAAGTTCATAATCAATGAGAAATCTATTATTTATACGTACATGTATGATCACAATGCATATTTCTAAAAGTTGGGATATGTTAGGGCAATAAAATAAAATAAATCCAAAGCAAATATTTGTACTTTTGGAATAATAAATGTTTTAAAATTCATTGACAAGTATGTCAAAGCTTTATTAATTTTTTTGACATTTAATAAACAGTTCATTATTATACTTATTTGACTAACCTGAATCAGATTTGCATGCCGTAATTTCTTCATAATCTGTGCCTCAGTCAAGAAAGCTTGTGGTGACATGGTTCCCACTCGTAATGTCTTGATAGCAACAGGAGTGGTGTTGTTCCAAACACCTGACCACACTTCACCAAACTGTCCCTGTCCAAGCTTTCGCTCTAATCGGAGAGATTCTCTTGGAATTTCCCAGGCGTCTTTAGTATTATGTGATAAACCTGAAGTGATTGGTTTTTCACCAGGGCATGGTTGTGAAAGCATACAACATAATCCATCGGCATCAGTAATGTAATGCTCAACAAGTTCTATCAAACTACTGAAGGGAGCTCGTGTTGTGATGTAATAACCACCAGAATCTAGCTTGCGTATTCGGTAGTGCTTGACATTATCACCATCTCTGACTGACAAAGAATAATTCCCAGGCTGCGTCTCGGAATCACGAATCAAGAAAGTTCCTTTAGGGTTCCCGGGAGCAAGTAATTTTTTCTCCGCATCTACACGTTTTATTTTTCCAAAAAACCAGCTATGGAAAAAAAAAAGAGGAATTAATTCACAGTATGACTATTTCACTTTTCTGTCATCATATATTATGAATGCTAATTCAGGCATAAATTGCTTTAAAAGGATAAAAACTTATTCATTAAGCACAAAACTATACCTTTGGTAAAAATTTCTCAAAAATGTAAGTTCATCATGCTTTTCCTTCAATATCAATAACGCTTAGAAACGACAGGTTAGATGTCAAAATCACACATCAAAATTAATCATCACAATGAACTACATGTACCAAATGAAATGGTATTAATGACGAAGAATAACAATTTTTATAAACTTCAAAGTTCAGAAACTAAAATTACATTCTCCCCATAGCTAGCACCACATATATAGTTGGATCCAACTAACGGTAAAAATACCACAATTGGTAAAAATACCACAATAAACACAATAGTCTTTTATGAGACGACTTTCACTTTGAAGGATTTGACATAAGACAATTAATACCAACATTCCACTATAAAGATTTTCAAAAATCAAAGCTTAAAATCTCAAGCATGTGGTCAAACGTATTTGTACAAGTATATTTAACAAAGATTTGTAAAATATACTTCGTGATACTTTTTAGGAAAAAATTTAAGACGATTCTAAAGCCCGGAAGTAACGAAAACGAATACATTTTTTAGTCAATATTATTCGTGCTTGAAGATATTCGACAGCGAATCGAAACCATAAATAAAACAATACAAAATCTCAAGAAAAACTTTTTAAATCTAACAAAAACCATAAATGTGGTTCTCATTAGGGCTTAGTTTTTATTTAATGTACTCAAACGATTAACTTTTCCCAGAAAAAATGGATGAATTCGAAATCAGATTTGATAAAAAGTGTAGAAAGTGAAAAGTTTCAGCGTCAAACGATTTTGTTTTCAGTGCCAAAAGTCTAAATTAATCTAAAACGTTTGAGCTAAAATCTGTTTTACATAAAGCACCGGGATAGATAGACAGTAGAAACCTAAGGTTTATGTTACTAAAATAAGATTAAAAGGATTTTTTTATAGACTTGCGAAATAGTCGAATGTGTACATGCCGAAAGTGGAGCGTGAGCTCAAAGTTTTACAACACACAAAAGCGGAAACCAAACTTCTTTGAATACTACTTACTCCTGAGATTTAATACTCTGCTCTTGAGCAACATAATTGCTAGGAATATAACCTTCTCTTTGAGTGGTTAGCGACCTTGCAAGCCACCAATCTCCATCAGTGTTATCAACAACTTGAAGGCGCTCGCCTTTTTTGAAGCTCAAGTCTTCGTTCGTTCGCGCATCGTAATCGTAAAGAGCCACATAAATATTCGTTCCTTTTTGCTGTTGCATCATTCCTGGGAAGGATGCTGCCTGCATTATTCCTGAACTGGACTGAAAGTGCATTCCGTTAGTCGGGTTTGGCGCATTTTGTCCTTGATTGTAGCCTCCACTCGAAGGGTTGTAGCCACCGCCACGGTCGACGACATGACCGCCAGATTTCTGCTGGTCCGGCTCTCTTTTTGTCTCGTATTTTGCCTGTGGCTTCCCGCAGCAGCAACCCATGGCTGCTCTAAAGCTAAGACCTCACCTTGAAGGACTTTATTTGAGTTGTTATTGTGGTTGAAAGAGTCTCTAAACACTCGAAAATAAGGCTAAAAGATCGACGAGAAGAGAGTTTGAGGGAGGAGGAAGCAGTAACGGGAGGGACTGAACACCATTCCCTCATTCCGACATTTGTACGCGGAGGGATTGGGTGTCAGAAAATCTAATTACCTCCTCCCTAAAAACATACATAGAACAAAGCAATTCATTGGATAACAGCAGCTAGCTATAAATTAAATACAAACCTTCATAATTGTAAATTTTAATCCATAAATGTTGATTTTTACGCACAGACAAAGCTTTTAATCATCACAAGAATCAATTCTACCAAGAAAGAAAACTTCAACAAATATAAGCCCTTACATTATGTTCTCATTTCAACCAATAGAAATGCAGGTTCTATAGAGGTTATACGTTAATTATTTGTGGCTTGAGCGTCAGCCGTGGTGGCTTGGGATCTACTTGATCAATCTCATGACTGCGAAAGCTAAATATAACAATCAAACTGATTGGATATTGCAGATTGTTGATTTGGATGTTGGAACTACAATA
The DNA here is from genome assembly GCA_964019055.1 of Anthopleura xanthogrammica. Classification (NCBI taxonomy): domain Eukaryota; kingdom Metazoa; phylum Cnidaria; class Anthozoa; order Actiniaria; family Actiniidae; genus Anthopleura; species Anthopleura xanthogrammica. The sequence continues at coordinate 15,362,270 of OZ025209.1, read as the reverse complement.
TCTTAACCAATAAGAAGCTTACTTCAAGGGAAGTTTCACAGGGAATGTGAGGTCAGCGCAATCCCGGAAGGTGTTCGAACAGAAAGTTAAACATCAAATACCGAAGGCATGAACAAACTCTTTCGAGACTAATTTCAAAAACATTTTACCCATAAATTAGTCTTTATTCTTGAATCACCACACTGCGAGACTCATGGGGAAGTGCTTGTCGAAGAAAAGTAGCGCAGTCACGAAAGAAGACAGCGCAAACAACGAAAACAAACCCGTCGACGAGAATGAAATTACTTTTGAAAGTAAGCGTTACACTCCAAATCCTCAACCCGTTCAACCACCTATTCCACCAGAGCCAGAACCCCCAGTTCCGAAGACAGCTTTGTACTTGGCTTTGTACGACTATGACGAGAGGACACATGAAGATCTGAGCTTTAAAAAAGGCGAGATCCTTGAAGTGCATGTTGAAGATTTGGGAGCAGATTGGTGGCGGGCGAAGTCGAAAGAAACCGGAGCTGAAGGTTTCATTCCAAGCAATTATGTGGCTCCGATGGAAACCTTAGAAGCTGAGGCGTAAGTTTAATAAGAATTCAAATCATTATCAAGCATAAGCCATTTAAAACAAGCCCCTAGATCGAGCCATAGTTGGATTCAATCAAGGATAAGTTTGGGACGCCGTCAGTACAGCTCAGCTAGACACAACGTCAAGCTTGCTTTACTGTCTATCCTTTTTCTCTTAAATTTTCCGAATATTCCACCGTCTACAAATAAAAATCCTTTGAAAAGAAAGCTGCTTTGGGTTTGATAGCTATTAATAGTTGATTTACACGGTAATTGGGCTCGTGATTAATGGATCATTAACTATGGTCCCAATAAAATGTAAGTTTATTCGCAAGAGGATAAAATCCACAACCCGGAAACATTATTCGTGCATATATTGCACAATTTCCTCTCTCGTTCCAGCTATGTAACTAAAAGTAATATTTCACTTCGAATTTTATTATTCTCAGCCAATATCATCTTGGCAAGAACTCAGCTGAAAGAACGCTGAAACGTTCGATGGAAGGAACATCCAAATTTTGTCGATGAAAACTTTATTTATTCCTTTTGAAATTTTAATATCAAAAACAAAACTGGTCTCTGCAGATCAATCTATTTTATTAAATTTAGGATTAAGTTTTTATTGTCAGACAAAGAGTCATTGTTGAACGATAATCTACTTAATACTATCGTCTAAAAGTGAAAGGGAAATTTTTTTCTTTTTTTTTTTGCCATCCAAATTTCATTTTATAATAATTTGCAGTTCTCATATGGAGTATCGTGTAGATATTTGCTTCAAGATATTGATTATTTACAACCAACAAGAGCAAGTAGAATCTTTATAGAAATATATGTATTCATTTGTTTATATTCTTCATTTGCATGTTATGTCATTGCCGCCAGGTTGGTAGTATTCAAAAGATTTCTCATTAGCATCTTTTGTTAATACCTCCAGCATTGCTGCCATGTCTTTGTTATTTGACTCTCCTGGGAATGGATGCAAACCATAATAAGTTGAGACAGTACATAATTAATTATTATATATAAATCCTGATGTTTAAAATTGTCATGTTTTCAGTTGGTACTATGGTGTCATCAAACGCCCAGAAGCTGAAAAAGTTCTGCTTACCCCACCAAATGAAAATGGTGCCTACTTAATAAGAGACAGTAGCAAGGGGCTGTTTGCCTTATCCGTGCGAGATGGTGACCAGGTTAAGCATTATCGTATCCGTAAGAGTGATGATGGAGGGTTTTTCATAGCTCGTGCTAATGTGTTTGGTAATCTGCAAGAACTAGTGGTGCATTACCAAAATTCATCTGATGGACTTTGTGGCTTGCTAAGGAAGCCTTGTGAAAGGGTAAGAAATGAAAAAAAAATTAGGGAAATAGGTTTATTTATTTATTTTTTGAGGATTTTTGTAAAGATTTCCTAAATGAGGCAACACAATATCCAAAAATGCTATTTATACAAAGAGAGGGTGATAAAACAAATTCAAATTGTTATTACACTCTTGATGGTAGATTCTGAAGTTCGTTTGGAAAATTCTGAAGTTCCCAGTTATACTTTGGAAGTTCACAACAAACTTCTTGGCAAACTTTGAACTTACTTTCCATGCAAATTCGGTAATTTGATAAAAATCATGGTTTTCTCCTTGAATCCAACTTCCTTCTCCTTGCAGCCAATCTCTTTTGGCAAAGGACTGCTTTGCTTTATGAAGAAACTCATCACTACTAAGCTACTTGTAAAACATTAGTATTCTGTCAGGGGGTCACAAATGTATTTTTGGCTTGTAAAGCAGGCTACCAAAAGGATTTTGCTTTAAATATCTGTATCCGTATAGCCTCCCTCCTCACTCCCAACCCATAAATTATGAACAGTCCCTTAGGTAGATTGTACATGCTTGTAATACAGTGATATCAATTGATATTCATTAACATTGGAATCTTCAGGTTGAGAAACCCCAAACTATGGGTCTGTCGTACAACACAGCTGACCAGTGGGAAGTAGCAAGGGACTCACTCAAATTGACAAAAAGACTTGGAGCTGGAAACTTTGGAGAGGTATGGCAAGGTCTGTGGAATGAAACTACCCCTGTTGCGGTTAAGACACTCAAAGAGGGAACAATGAAGCCAGAAGCCTTCCTTGCTGAAGCCGAAATCATGAAAAAACTCATCCACATTAGGCTTGTTCAGTTGTATGCTGTTTGCTCACGAGATGAGCCAATTTACATTGTCACCGAGCTGATGCCGAAAGGAGCTCTTTTGGAGTACCTACGCAGTGAAGATGGACGCTCTCTTTCAATAAATATACTTATTGACATGGGAGGGCAGATAGCTGAAGGTATGGCCTTCCTTGAAAAATATGGCTACGTTCACAGAGATCTTGCTGCGAGGAATATTCTTGTTGGTAATAACAATAATGTAAAGGTTGCTGACTTTGGTCTCTCTCGACTGATTGACGAGGATATCTACTGTGCTCAAGAGGGGGCCAAATTCCCTATCAAGTGGACCGCTCCAGAGGCTTGTCTAAAAGGACAGTTTTCGATCAAGTCGGATGTTTGGTCATTTGGAATTCTCCTCACAGAGCTTGTGACTTATGGGCGGATACCTTACCCAGGAATGGCCAATAGAGAGGTCAGATTTTCATATTTTGAATTTAATATTCTGCTATAAAGCAACATTGTGTGTTAAATTTGAATATATGAATTGCCAGTGAGTAGTGATTGAGGCTGTGGAACCTCATTAATACTCAAACATACCATCTGAAGGGATCAGAGAAAATGTCCTTACTAATAGCTGAGTGGATTTGAGTATATGTGTACATGCATAAAAACATATAATATTATGTTTTGCAACCATTACTTCCCGTAACAGACTCTTCAATGAATTTCATTCAACACACACACTACCACTACATTCACTATTTACAACACACAACACTCAACATACATGTTGGTATTTTAGGGTGGAGAAAAAGTTACCCTTGTTGCATGGCAAAGAACAACACATCAAACAAACGCAACTCACATATGCAGTTCAGTTGAAAATCGAACCTGCAACCAGAGGCTTGAACTACACAGAAAGGTTCCATTAGCTTTTTTGACCTTTGATTGTTCATTCTTTCTTTGATGTAGGTTGTTGAACAAGTTGAACGTGGTTACCGAATGCCAAGACCTTCCAACTGCCCAGAAAGACTTTACGATGTCATGAAAGACTGTTGGAAAAAAGATGAAATGGCTCGACCAACCTTTGAGACTCTACAATGGCAACTGGAGGAATTCTTCCAATCTGACCCAACACAGTACAAAGAATTGGACCAATCTTAAAGCAGCATTGAGATTTAAATGTATCCTTTCTTGGGCTATTTTATCCTTCTTGTTAGAATCAAATATTTTTAATAACAAATGCAGAAAGAAAACTTTGTATTATTTTAATACAGAAATTTTGGGGCAATGTAGATTAGTTATTGAACTCCAGGGTATGGTTGTCAAATGTGATGAATGGTGCACTATTCAAATAATTATAGAAAAACTCAACTCATGCTAATGAAATCAAAGACCACAAATGGAAAATTGATGCATAAATTAATTCTTTGACAAAGCATCAAAGTATTATACACATTTGATATGCAGACATATCCCATTGTAGTTTAAAATTCAATGTTACATTGTATCAACACTCAGTTGCCTTGAGTCAAATCTTAGTCTGTTACTAACAGTCTGTCAGCTTCCTTTGTGGTGTCATTTACTTCTAATAACAGAATGCTTTTGCAAAAATTCTCCCTTGAAATGTTTTAAAAATCCTTGAATGGTAGAGTTCGTGCACATAATCTGCAAAAAAGTACAAAATAGTAGAATGTCTATATTTTTTGCTGTTGATCATCAGTGCTTTTTAGTATTGAATTAGAGTTTGTTGCATAGCTATAGTACTGTTTCATAGAATAGTGTTTGCACTCTAAGATGGTGAAACACATGAACAGCACCCCAGATGTCCTGTCAGCCATTTGGCAGTCGATATCACACTGTTACTCCATCAACAGTCCACCATCATCAAACTGTTGCAAGGCTGCCAGTTTCTAAAAGAAGAAACTACCAATTCCTTAATATTCACCAGTAAATGTACTGAGAATATTTAAATATTTTTTATTATTAGTTATTACATGTGATGTAATAATTATTACCCAATTGCTGCTGTAGATTGATTAACCGATAAACAAAATGAATGAATTTCTAGATCCAGAGATCTATTTATCCTAATACTGAATGTTAAACTCCAGGGCTCAAAATAACAGCCAGTCATACGGTGGTCAAGATGTTTGGCGTATGATTTTTTTTTCAAATATGATCAGGGAACATGTCCGTTCAAAACCGTAGGTAGTTGACCAGTCAAGTACCAAATTTGGCCGGACCTTGACCGTTGACCAGCCGTTATTTTGAGCCTGAACTCATACTACAGTAATAAATAATGTGACCCTTAATTTAGCAAAAATAAGTTTGATGATCAGCTTTTTAACTTCTGTCAATCAAATCATAAGGAAGATGAGTTTCTAATTGTTTAATTGGTAGAGACGATGCTCCCAAATGACCGGAGTTGTCTTATGAGATGGGTGTATTAAATTACTTTTTCAACCACGTTATTGACTGTCAATATACAAATATTTGATACTTAATTAACATATAATGTAGAATTAGATCTGGAATTCTCGATTCCCCTTATTACGTCTTGATACCACTACTACCAGAATCCTTTACGTAGTTCCTTTTGTTGGCCTAATTAAGACCATTATCTTGCGACTCCTGAGGGAGTTCAAAACATTTGGATAAGAAAAAGAATTCAAAGAGGATTCTGGTAGTAGTGATGAATTATCTTTTATAACATTGCACGCTATATTTGTATAAACTTCTACAGGTTATAGAGGCTTGTTTTGCGTCAACAAAATTTATACAGTTGGTAATAGTTAGCTAAATTGTGCACAGAGAGTGTCAAGGCAAGCAATGTTGTAGGGCAAAACAATAGCCATTTTCTCCTTTGAGAAATGAGATCTCTTTTTGAAATTTTTCTAGCCTGCCATGAACCTCTGTACAAGATAGTTTTGTAACATCCCCAAAAATAAATTAGTTCATTGGTACTTTGTCATTTATATTTCAAATTATACCTGAAAAATGATGTGTTACCATTGGCAATATTTTTTACTAAACATTTAATAATACTTGTACAAAATCCTTTGATAATGCAGTGACAAAGTTGCCATTGCTAGAAATTTAGATATCAATATTTTATAATTTTTGTAGTAAAAAACAAATATTACTGTATGCAATCCACCTTTTCTCAAAATTTTAGCAAAACTATCTAAATACTTTATTTTTAAAGAAGTTTTGCTAAGATTTTGAGAACAGAATAAACCAATCAAGTAGATAGATTGTATAAATTAAAAGTTAGTATGATCGTATGGCAATTCCACAAGAATGTCCGAACTTTTTGGTGACCATAACACTACGTCACCACGTGAAAGCCTATCGCCGAAAAGGTGGATTCAGTTACAATTATAACAGGGGCTGTAAGGGGTTTTCTAGTGAAATTGTGAACAGGCTTTCATTAATTTTTGGTGATCTGTGATGAGCATATTCTAAACATAGTGAATTGTGAATGTTTTTGAATTTGAACATTTGATAATTTCAATGACCCATTGTTTTTCGTTTTTTAAATTTTCTTGAACCTTGCCGAGACCACCCTTACCACAGTCTCCTGTTATAAGAACATATGTAATACCGATATAGACTAAAAGACAAACCAATTCAAAACACTTATATAGAAATAATCTAGTGCACTTTGAAATAAGTATATTTTTGTTCATAAATTATCTTGAAGTTGACAATTAATGCAAGTAGCCGAAAAGCTTGAGGGCAACCCACATGCAATCTTGTAGTTATCATCACTTAGCAACCTTTCATATAAAAAGCAAGTCATCTGTTCAAACTAAGCTAACATAGAGAAAGTTGTTAATGAATAATTGAATATTCAGACCAACTTCCATAATTATAATACACAAAATTAGATTACTTTACAGGTTTTAAAGTAACAGCCAGTCAACAGACCATGGCTGGCAAGAATTGGAACTTGTCCGGTCAAATCTTTGCCTTAAATTGGTGGTCATTTTGTCCAGTAAAGTTGAGCCAGAAATAGGTTATGACCAAGCTAAAACTGATTTGGTCGGTCATCGTAATCGGCAACTAACTGGCTATTATTTCAAGCCCTGCTTTAGATGACGGCCTTTTAGCCTAAACACTTGTATCAATTATATATGCAGCAATAATTGATATTTCACATGCTTATCTATGTTATTATAAATATTCATTGAATTTTATTGGTTTAACATAATACAGTTGATCAGCTTAGATTTGAGATTATAAATATGTATAAGCAATTGTAAGCCTGTGTTGTTGTTAATCTAAGTCTATAATCAATTCCCATTGGTTCTGTGGGGTCACTATACTTCTAATCTAGCTAGATGCTGTAAGCTGAATTGGGTGTGAGTGGGAAACAGAATGCACTTTCTCCAATCCCTTCGTTCCTGTCATTATAGTTCCCTTCCTGCCATTCGTGTGATGGCCACATTAGAGCAGTTTTATATGACTTGAAAAAAATTACCATACAGATCTAGACCTTGCCTTGTTCAAGCATCCTCATTGCATGCTCACTGATCTCATGTACTTTGATTTCAGCAATGAAATCTGTCAATTCGTTGCAGTATTGTTTTCAAGTGACGGTAATACAAAACTTATTCTACGTACCACAACTACCATTATGATAGAACTTTGTCCACCCACGTTTCTCATTTTGATTAGGACCAACTAAGGCCTGGTTTAGATGTCAAATTTCACGTGCCGAATCTAATGCAAATGAACAAAACTTAATATTGTTTGAATTCATTTGCATTACATTCGGCATGTGGAATTTGATACGTCTAAACCAGGCCTTAGCACTAACTGTCATTTTAACATATCTCACAAAACACTTTTGATTACTTAAGAGTTTTTACACCATCTTGATACAGTAGTTGTGGTATAAAATCTTAATTATTTTGGTCTAATGTGTATGGTAAGGTGTGAATGACAGTCCAAATAATAAGGCATGTAAATGATAGTGTATTGTAGTTTGGGGAATTAGCTGCAATAGTTTAATAGCAAATTCGTTCTTTGAAATAAAGAGAATATTTTTGTATGAAATTTTAGATTGTAAATAAAATAGATTTATCAAGAAAGTTGTATTTGTCATTTTTAAATGTGGTTTACAAATTAACTTTTGTGTTGTGTTGAACTCACCTTAAATCATGGGTGGCAGAGGGTACCCCCTCTACTAAGGTGCATCCCATTTTTGGGGGAATTTAACTGCATCTTGTTAGAAAGTAAAGTAATGTCTTTTTTTTTTTTGGCTTGCTGTTATTTTGGTTGGAGGTCATAAGCCTGCCCTATAATCTTGTGTTTACTTTGCTGATGCACATAAAACATTAGCCTGCATAGCAGTCCCTTGCGAGGGGAGATGGACTACAGGCTAATGAAACATTGACTGGGGAGATAAAAATGAAATAAACTCCTTTACATCCTAAACTCTTTTTCCTCACATTTATACTGTAAGACTCACCACTCCACTGTGACAAGCTCATGTGGTTGAGCCCATCAACAAACCCTTACAAATGAGTAGTTGACTGGGCTTAAAACTGGGATTTTATGCCAGTGGGTAGTCTAGTAGAAGGCCCGGGGGGGGGGACTCGGAGGTTGAAGGGACGGGGATGCTCGCAGTCCCTTTTAGGGGTTGAAATCGAGGTTTCGGTCCCGCTTAGGGTGTTATGAACGAGAATGCCCACCAGCTGAGTTTTGTGGTCCCTTTTAGGGGTTTCTATTTTATCTATTTTATACATTTTATTCAAAATCTATTATAAAAGGGTTCAGTTAACGATTTGTATATGACGACGTCGTCATAAACTCATACGAGCAGAAGGCGTTTGATGTTAATAAATTAAATCGAGAAACCCAGCCTTGGATACGTTTTTGCTTGGTCCCTCTTAGGGGTAGAATTTTATCCCTGCCACGCCCATAAACTGACAACACAGGTCCCTTTTAGGGTCCATTTTTAAGATTTTCGGCGAGCATCCCCACCCTCTTTCAATAGGGAGTCCCCCCCCCCGGGGTAGAAGGTACACATTCAACAGTAGTTTGCTTCATGTGGTGAAGAAAAAAGAATTCAATCACAGTCGCATTCAAAACAAATCTATAGCAATATTCACTGTTTACAAACATTGACGTCAGGAATCTTTAGTCATTCAAATTTGCCAACCATAAAACAAAAGAGATCTTTGTTTCAGCAAAATAATAGATCTCTGGTTGAATTGGCACAATATCAATAGGTGACAGTGCAAAAATTGCTATACCATAATGGAAATTAGTGTAATCCACTCCAAGCATACAGCAACTCGCCACATAATCCAGACTGATAAAATAGACCAATAATAAGTGACAAAATTTTAATAAGACGAAAGTGTATTAAAAAGTAATGTCCTTATTATAATCATTAGATCTTGGTAACTATAATAACAAGTAAATCTGGTCTTTGAAGTCTGAAGTGAGTGTCTTATATCATCTTATAATACTAGCAATAAAAAGCCAATCATATATTTACTATATTCCATATTTCTGACCTCTTCTAAATTTGACAGCCAGGATATATCCCAGCCCAGCCAACAAGACAGAACTGATAATTCATAATTTTTAAATAACGATCAAATGAAATTGTGGTAAACGTTGAAGAAGGCGATGTTATGAGAAAGATATTCACTTGACAAACATTCAAAACCACTGTGGTTTGACGTCACTACAGTTGATACAATTCAATGTTGACTAACTAAGTGTAGAACCAAACCCTTCTTTTACCAAAAAAGGGACATCTAGAAAAATTGAGTGAAAGAATTTTGAATTTTTATGCAGCTCACTCTAAAGTAGCCTGAGAAAACAGACGCCATTTCGCTCTTCATCCCCCGCGAAACTAATTAGTTTTATAAGTTAGTTTTGCGGGGAGATGAGGAGCGAAAGGATGTCTGTCTTCTCAGGCTAACACTATAAAGGAAATAGATAATATTTCATAGAGAATATTGAAGATTCCAGGTTATATGCACAAAGTTCTGATGCTGTTCTTTTAAATTTTCCTACTCGTAGAAAACATCAACACTATTCCATGAGACAAGTATGCATGGAAGTTTCCTGAAACTATACAGTACAGAAGTAAGCTTTCAGATGGATATGATTTATGTACAATAAACACTAATTCTATCCATAATATTTACATCTGTAATAACTAAAAATAATAATGCACAAAATGCGAATTCTCTAACTTTGAAGCAGATAAAACAATTTTCTCAGACTTTTAATAAATAATGTTACTGTAATAGCTCTAATATGAAGTTTGTTCTTAATCCTTATACTCAGCATAATTTGTAGTATCCATAGCGAAGAAATCTTCAAGCCGCCATTGAAGTGTTTCAAATGTTGGTCTTTCCTCTGCATTTTGTTTCCAGCAATCCACCATAATTTGGTAAAGCTGTCCTGAACAATTTATAGGGCACGGCATGCGATAGCCCCTCTCAACTTGTGCTAAAACCTCAGCATTACCCATCCCTGGGTAAGGAATACGTCCATAGGTGACTAATTCTGACAAGAGAATGCCGAACGCCCAGACATCAGATTTGATAGTAAATTTATTGTACAGCGCTGCTTCTGGTGCAGTCCACTTGATAGGGAACTTAGCACCAGCCCTTGCAGTATACTCTCCCTCATCAATCAGTCTTGACAGTCCAAAATCGGCAATTTTCACCACATTTTTATCACCCACTAGAATGTTTCTAGCTGCCAGATCTCTATGGATATAGTTATTGATTTCAAGATATGCCATACCAGCGGCAATCTGTGCACCCATGTCGATAAGTTGAGGCAGCTGTAATGCTCTTCCAGGTCCTTTTAAGTAATCAAGCAAACTACCACCTCCCATCAGTTCAGTAACAATATAAATAGGTTCCTCTTTAGTACACACAGCATATAATTGTACCAGCTTAGGGTGTCTAAGTCTTTTCATTATCTGTGCCTCAGCAAGGAAAGCTGATGGAGACATTGTCCCTGTTCGTAGTGTCTTCACAGCCACAGGAGTTGTGTTGTTCCAAAGCCCCTCCCAAACTTCTCCAAACTGACCCTGTCCAAGCTTGGAGATCAGACGTATCGACTCTCTTGGAATTTCCCATTGATCCTTGGTGTTGTAAGATAGATCCGGGATGGTGGGTAATTCGATGGCTGGACATGGATCCTTTAATTGAATCACCAGCCCATCAGCATCTTGTTGATAGTGTTCAACCAGTTCACCCAGTGTTTGGAACTGAGACCGATGAGCTATGAAAAACCCACCACTATCGAGAGTACGAATTCTATAATGTTTAATGTTATCACCATCTCGTATCGACATAGAATAATCTCCTGGTTTGCTCTCACTCTCACGAATAAGGAAAGAGCCACTCTCTCCATGCATCAACAATAATTTTTCAGCATCAACTCGTCGGATAGGTCCAAAATACCAACTGAAACAAAGACAACAGAAAATTTAATTAGTTTATAATATATTCCAACGTTTTTCAAGATGATTCTTTATTTATTATACATGAGGAAGCAAAAAGAGTTATTCGATTGTGTGTATGTAAATTACTAGCTAGGAAAGGATATAGAGTACATAACACTATTGTTCCTAAATTCAACAGCTTTGAACTTGAACATCAACTTCATATCAGATATTCTTGGAATTTTTTGTCATGAAAGGAAATGTCAAACAATGAGATCAGAAATGCCCTTATGCACCCGGAAAATCAGTTCTGGGCCACTGGACACATCCAAAGCCTTGTTCACACTTATACTGACATTTGTTACTTTGAGTATAACATGTAAAAACCGGTCCAGAACTCAAACTATAATCATAAATAGTTCAAGAATCTCACAGTCAATAACAGTAATCAGTCTGACAGGAAGACATCTAAAGCCTCCAAGTGAGAAGATCAAAGAATCAAATAAACATCTAATGCAAATATCCTCGCAAATCCAACCACAAATGCCTGTCTTCTGTCAAGAAATTTTGACAACCGAATTTGAAAATGGCGATAAGTGTATTTTCAATCAAAATACAGCTTTCTAAACCCGACAGATAATAATTCAAAACCTTGAGCTCATCAAAGCTACGTGTTGAAAGATTTCTCGTGCCACAAGTGTGGCTCATTCCAATCAATCTCTCGATGGGAATGTTGAATTTTTAATAAATTTTGCGTTCAACTTACTCTTCTCTTCTTAGGGATGTTTGGGGAGCAACGTAGTTACTCGGAATATATCCAACTCCATTGGAAACTAAGGATCTTGCCTGCCACCAATCTCCACCATCTTTATCGTTAACTACTTCTAATTTATCCCCCTTCTTGAAGCTCAAATCTTCGGCAGTTCTCGCTTCATAGTCGTACAAAGCAATAAAAATTTTTCTTTCTGGTGGAGGAAGACTCGTCGGTACTGGAGGTACATGTAAAACTTCGTTTCTTTTTCTATCTTTTACTTCTTCTCTGGAATTCCTTTCGTCTCGTGATTGATTTTGGACATCGTCTAGCTTAAGAACTGGCTTCCCTTTTTGAAATTCTTGTCTCCTCGTGCTCTGGATGCAGCCCATAGTTGAAAGAAATTAAAGAAAGGCTTCACACTAAACAAACGCTACGTTTGGCTTGGACTACGAGTCATCTTCCTTCAATCCAAATGTCCAACAAAGACCAGAAAATTCAGTTAGTGATTTAACCCAGAAAGTTTCCAAGACACCTGAATCAAGATAACTTGTTTATCAACCTTTCAAATGTGAAACCGAAAATCTATAAAAGGCCAAAGGATTTTTTTCCCGTCAGCTTATTTGCAGAGCTTTGAAGAAACATTTCACTTTATCTCGGCGCTCGAATAATTTTGTCACTGAGGCGTCGCCCATGACGTAACTTGGCCGAGATAACACCGAGTTTACCACGAGAAGGCATCGATGGAATTCTTCCAGAAAAATCAAGAAGAACAATAAATTATATGACGTCACTGGCGTTTTAGTATCGATCGTTGCCGACCACTTCACGAGGGTAAGTTTCTTACCACTCCAATCCAAGATGGCGGATAATAGAGAAAAGAGAGCCGGTTCAGGAACGAGCCAAATTGACCTCGTTTTAGTCGAAGGTTTGGTAAGTACGGGTTGTTATACCAAGAAGTAGAAGCCGAGGCTCATATCCCGTTGTGTTAGCGTTGTAAAACATCGTATAACTGTTCTTTTTTACCTTTTCCCAACGTCATCTAATGTGCACGTGTACATCCGCCATTTGCTTCATTTTCTTGTTCCTTCTGGTATAAATGACTATCTGATGATAGAACTTCACGGAAATCTGTTATTTCCCTCAAATAATTTCGTTAGTTGGGGATATTTCTTAAAGAAATCGCCGTTGGTTCAAATTTGTTAAGAATGTATTTGAAGATATAAGCTTAACCACTTGAATAAATTAAAGTAAAATTTCTGACATAAGGTTATATAAAAGACTATTTTAGCATTATTACAGGAGATTTTGTTTAATGAACACTTAAACAGGATGTCTTGTAGCTTTGAATATTACAGAGCTGGCAGGGGGAGGGGGCATCAAGGGTGGTGTAGCAGTAGTGTATTCACCTCTCACTTCCCTCCTCACTTCTGGGGTCTAAGGTTCATATGTTGCCGGGGGGGGGGGGGGGGGGGGAGGGGATCCCATCTATAGCCTATACCGGGATGTTCTGCTGGATAGGTAGGGTATGACTTTTCGAAATTTATGGAAATTAGATTGTCATTGAACTGACAATATCACACTGCCCAAAGGGCTTTCGAATCATGATGGAATCCAATAAGGGCTACTAAGGGGCACTTTAAAGTAAATAATTATTATTCCTTTTTCTAAACTAATTTCCCCCCCTATAGACTGTACAGAAAATTATTAAGCATTGTGAAGAAGAAGGCTCCACTGGAGATTTGGTCCAGGGAGTACTGCTTGGCTTGATACAAGACAATCGCCTGGAAATTACAAATTGTTTTCCATTTCCTGCCTCTAAACCAGGAGAAGAAGAGGACGAAGATGAAGGTATGAAATTCTTTTCAATATTTGAATGCAGTGTTATGCTTCACCGGCGCATGTAATAAAGCTAGGAGGGGGGATATGGGAGACAATTCACCCTTTCCCCTTAATTATTGTCCAGAACAGAGGCGCATACCCAAAAGCTAGTACAATATGAGAAGCATTCTCTTTTCACTTCTTTTGTCACTTCTTATATGATGTGTTACTAAAATGAGCAGAGAATAAACCAATTTTATTTTGATTTGTGTAGTTAATTATCAAATGGAGATGATGCGTCGTCTTAGAGCTGTTAACATTGACCACTTACACGTTGGATGGTACCAGAGTACATACTTAGGATCATACATCAATAAGACTCTTCTGGATTCACAACACAGCTATCAGAAGTCCATAGAGGAGTCTGTTGTCTTGATTTATGGTAAGCAACACATGAGCCATATCCTTGGTCTACTGTGTACGGATTAAAAATACATAACTAATAAAAATAAATAAGATTTATCAATGGCATTTTCACAGAGTGGCTCGATCTCATCCACTGAAATTCCAGTTGGAATTTAGAAGTTGATTTTTGCAGAGGGAGGAAATCTGGAGAACCAGGAGAAAAACCCTTGAAGCACAGGAGAGAAGCAATAAGCACCTCTACTCACATATAACACTGAGCCCAGGGGGACTCGGATCTGGGTTACATCAGTGAGAGGGGAATGCTCTCACCACTATGCCACCAATGTTTCCCATGAACATTGCAATATGGTTTGTTTTACTGAAGACCTGCTTTAGAACATCCAAAGGGATGTTTCAATATTGAAGGCATTTTGCTGGTCTAATAATATGATGCCTCCATGAATACAATTCATGAACAATGACAGTATATTTACAATTCATTTTATTTTATTTAAGACCCCCTCCGAACATCCCAAGGAATGTTAACATTAAAGGCATTTCGCTTGTCTAATGATATGATGAAGATGTACAAAGATGGAGAGTTCACACCAGAAAAGTAAGTGTAGATTTTTTGGAGAATATACATTTCAAAGTACATGCTTTCAGTACGTACGTGTTACGGCATGCATGTCGTGCCCTTGTACAGTATGGCAGTAAGTGAGTACTGTATGTTTCTAACTCTTATGAACTACATTATTGTTAACATGAAATATTTGAAAACTCCTCAGGCTATCAAAACTTCGTCTAAGTTTCCATTCGATGTTTCAAGAAATCCCACTTGTAGTGAAGAACTCCAGCCTCTGCAACGTCCTCCTCTCTGAACTCCAGTCTGAAATTCCAACTTCAGAAACAAACCAATTTCTGTCCCTATCTACTGGGTGAGTAGAATCCTTCTGACGAGAAAAAAGTGGCAAACATTTGAGAAAAATGAGAATTACAGCGCTTTCCAATCACATGCATGAAATCATACAATTTGCTGTCACAACAAAGTTGGTTTTGGTGGATGTCAATCAAGGCATATCCACATCATTCCACATGGCACGTGCCTTTATAACTTTGTGTTTTCTGACAATGCCATGGAAACACATTGATTGATGTCCACCAAAACCTAATTTTGTCGTGAGTGGCTCTTCTTCCATTGCATTATACACGTACTTTAGTAGGAGGATGCACTCTCATTCAAATCCATTAAACTTAATGCCCAAAGACCATTTTTGAGTCCAGTAAACAGAATTCATTGTGGTCTAGCATTGGTAAACTATATAAAGCGTAATAAACAAAAGATGTTTGACAATGTACTGTATTCAAAGACATTTTGACAAAAGCAAGAGTGGAGACTTTTAGAGTAGATATAATTCGAACAATTCGATTTTTTGGGGGTATTTTTATGTTGGGATATGCTTCTGTGACTATAAGGTTTAGGCAAACTCAGACCTTTGCTGGCCAAACTTCAGGCTTTTCATTATCGTTTTTGATTCTGAGATCCCTTGAATCAACCTTAGAAAATAAGTCTATAGAATTGTCATTCATTTTTCTCTATATTTTATGGCTTTCCAGGTCCTATCTCGAGAAGAACGCCCGCTTGTTAATGGAGGGGGTTGATGAACTCTGCCAAGATGCAAATAAATATCATAATTACCAGAGAAGCGTATCACGGCAGCAACAACAGAAAGACAATTACCTACAAAGACGGGTAATACAATTCAATCTTGATTTTAGTATTTTATCCTTGATGATGGATGAATTACTTCAAAAGATTTCTTTGAAGAAGCATAGAAGAAGATTCATGGAGAGAGATTTTCAAACATTTTACATTTTTTCTAGAACTTGCATACTTTAATGAATGAGCAATAGCCACAGTTATTAATTTTTATATCGTTACTGCGATTCTCAATTCTCAATATTCTGCCAACTCTGACATTTCAATGGCTTGTTGTGAAATTGTTTTTTTGCTGCTGTCAGAGTTCGCAGAATATTGAGAATCACAGTAATAAAAAAATCTTGCCTTTTTTCCCACAGCAAACAGAAAATCAGTCCAGACAGTCCCGTGGAGAACCACCATTACCTGAGGAAGATATCAACAAGATATTCAAGCCCATTTCTGTCCCATCCCGCCTTGACAACCTTATCCTTTCACAACAAGTCAACAATTACTGCCAACATATTAGCCAGTTTTCAACCCAGAGCTTTGGAAAGCTGTTTCTTGCTCAGGGACTTCAAGGAGAACACCAATAAATGTTTATTAACCTTATGCCCTTAACTGGATCCACTTTTGTTTATTGATGAAGAGAATGTAGATGCCACTCTTATCCTATCATGGTACATGCTAAATTACATGCACCAACTGATTGAGATATAACTTATTCACTGAATGAATTACAGTTTTTGAATTTGGTGGTAGTGATGATGAGAATTTCTTAGTCCTACCAGCAAATGATAAAATGTACATTAGAGAACAGAGAGAAAAGAAACAAAGTAGATTCAGTTAAGGGATTTGAAGTTCTCCATCCTTAGTTATTCAGAGACAATGTCACTTAGGCCCAGATTAGATGACAAATTTCACGTGCTGAATCTTGTGCAAATGAGCAAAACCTATTGTTTGATTTCATTTGCATTAGATTCAGCACATGAAATTTGACATCTAAACTGGGCATAACATGTGAACAAAAAGTTCCTTGAATCTGGATTAAGTCTCTGTCAAGAAGTCAAACAAAAATATTTGAGTGACAAGATGGCTATGACTTAATGTCTAAATCTGTAAGGCTTGACCGAAGTAATAAAAACAAGGGAAAAGAATGAAGTTTGTAGATGTTTTATTTCTGTATGCATTTACAATATCTTCCTTCTTCCTCAAGAGGAATTCGATTGCATTTAACCTCTTTGAACTCACATTCATTCACTTTTTCATTCACTTCCCCCATCATCTTTCAAGTAGGATCTTTTTAATTTCTGTAATCAATAATTACATACATAAAATCACTCTTTCTCCATAATTCAAGAAATCTTATGGATCTCCCTTAAAAATGTTCTTACTCTGCTAGCAGTGAATTTTTTTTACCATGATTTTTTTGTTGGGTAGTTGCCACAGAGAGATAACAAGAATCTGAAGTTTTTGCTCTGGCAATAAAGATTAAATCCTTCAGCCCCCTAAGGTGATCAATAATCGGACTGGTCCCTTAGAGAGGAATGTATTCTATCAAGGAACGGGGGTAGCAAACTAGCCCAAGATCTGCTACTGGCTGGTCATCACTGTCTCATGTAATTCAGTTTACAGGAACTGACTGAGGACAATTTCAATAGACAAAAAGAGACTTGGATCAGTAAGGAGAATGGGCATTGTCTTTTAAGTTTCATCAGTTTACTGAAAGAATCCATTTCCATTAGCAATGATTTAGACATGTGATCCTAATCAGCATAAGAGTCAATCAATTTTTGCAGTCATTGACTCAATCATACTGAAATATAACATTTTTTTTCTAGAACAACAGTTAGTACAACATAGCACTGTATGCTTGGTGATAGGCCTTATGGCAGGCTTCCTTATCTGGGGCAGTCTGACTCAATCATACTGAAATATAACATTTTTTTTCTAGAACAACAGTTAGTACATAGCACTGTACGCTTGATGATAGGCCTTATGGTAGGCTTCCTGTTCTTCGGCAGTCATCGACTCAATCATACTCTCTGTCACGTCATGGAGTGACACCATCTTTCCATTAACCTTCACTTGTATCTCATCTTCACCATCACTTTCTGATTCCGCCATAGTCTCTGTCACATTAGGATTAGGAGCCAGAGGAACACTGGTCATGTTCTCATCATCCGAGTCATCACTGGATTCAGATTCATCCTCATTCCCTAATGCTTTGACAACATCCAGTCTCGGCTTCTTGCTGACAGACTCATGAGCCAGTAAATCAGCCAGAATCTCATTATCTGTGTCTTTGGTACTAGTATGAGGTGCTGAGGCAGTTGAAGAAGTTGCAGTATTAACAACTGGTTTTACTTCTTCCTTCTTGCCAACAGTACTATGTTTCATCCATACTGGTGCCTCCTTGGCCCGTTTAACTTTACCTTTCCCCTCGTCATCCTCAGGACCCATACTTATCTTAATACCCACATCCCCTGCATCCCCGTCATTTCGACGATCGCTACCCCATGAGCGGTTACTATGTGACCCATAAGATGAGCGTGACATATGTACATTCATTGCTGCCAAGTCTGGCTCTGGTTCCAAGACTGAAGGCGCCAAGTTAATATTCTCTGATTCTTTCAACAACATAAATATTGGTTCTAACTGTTCATTGAATCGTGCCAGAGACGTCCTGTAGGTATTTCCTTGTTGGATTTCACTCACATCTTCCTCGACTATACCTGTACAAAATGTACATTTCAGCAGCCCCGACATCATGTCAATAAGGCGGTCAACCTCTAAATCAGAGTATTTCCTTTTACACTCTGTACACAAAAACGACGGCCGGTTTTTTGCCTGCTTTTCATCACTTTCGATTTTTTTCCGAATATGATCGAGTTTATACCTCACTACGTTGACAAAGAGTTTATAGTTGATAAAGTAGTAGTTGAATGTGATCGGAGTTGTTCCAGGTTCGGTTTGTTTTTCTTTGTGAATACGTTGTTTTATAAGTTTATCATTCTTTAGTCTTGAAGAAGTCTGTCGTAATTGTTTTTTATCGAACTTCAGCATCTCCAGCAAGTCGTCTTCTTTAACACATGGGTGCTTAGCGTTGGTCAACACGTTCATGAGAGCGACGTGTTCCTTGTCGTAAAACCCTCGTATGACTCGTTTAACGAGCTTTTTTAGAACAGGAGGGACCTCCATTAGCAGAGCTGGTTCATCTAGAGCTCCATTCATCTTGAAATTTCAGTTATATGGGAAAATATTTCCTCAAAATGACGGGGGAAAAGAGAATGGATCAAAATGGCTGACTAGATTCTTTTTATGGGTAATACGAGTAATACCGCTCACCGCTGAGCAGGAAACAGGAAGCCCAACGATAGACTCTTCCACAGTCCCCCGCTCGGCCGCTGCACTAGCCCAACGAGAGAGATGCAAGTGGATCATCCCAACCCTTCCCCCCTCCCCCTCTTCTGTTAGCTAAACAAATGCGACACCTCTTGTCAAACGAATTCTCTGTAAGTTTTGGGTTTTAACTAATCCTTATAGATATGAAATACTTTTTTTGCATTCCTTTAAAGATCTTACAGTTGTTAGTTGTGAGTATGTTGTGTTTTCAAGATCCTTTTAGTTCAATCTTTACCGAGTTTGCAACGCGCCATGTCATGCATGTCTGCCATAGTCCAACGTCCATTGAATAATTTTTGTGTTTATAGCTCTAGTTGACAGTTTTTCTTTTGTTTTTCTCCCCTTATCCTTCGAAATAATGCGATAATTAGGGCTAGTTTTTCTTTCGGGTGTTCCGGAAGTTAGTTAAAAATCGATTCACTGTCGCTAATTTACAATCGCTATCACTAAAAATCGATTCACTGTCGCTAATTTACAATCGCTATCACTAAAAATCGATTCACTGTCGCTAATTTACAATCGCTATCACTAAAAATCGATTCACTGTCGCTAATTTACAATCGCTATCACTAAAAATCGATTCACTGTCGCTAATTTACAATCGCTATCACTAAAAATCGATTCACTGTCGCTAATTTACAATCGCTATCACTAAAAATCGATTCACTGTCGCTAATTTACAATCGCTATCACTAAAAATCGATTCACTGTCGCTAATTTACAATCGCTATCACTAAAAATCGATTCACTGTCGCTAATTTACAATCGCTGTCGCTAATTTACAATCGCTGTCGCTAATTTACATCGCTGTCGCTAAAAATCTATTCGCTGTGGCTAAAATTGCTAAAATCAATTCGCTGTCGTTGACTTACAATCGAGGTCGCTAAAATAAACATGTTCGCTGCCGCTAATTCAATATATAAATTTAGGCACTGCCTAAGGGACTGTTCGTTTATTACATCATAGGGGGGGTTGGTGGTTTTTTTTTTTTGGGGGGGGGGGGGGGGGGGTAACCTTTTCAAAGAAAAGAGGGGGGGGGGGTAAAAATCATACAAAAGCTTTTGAGAGGGGGGTAATTTTTAAAAATATTGACAAAAACCACCAGCCCCCCCCCCCCCCCCCCCCGCGATGAAATAAACGAACAGTCCCTAAAAGCAGAGCTCCCAAGGAATAATATATATAGAGCTAAATACGTAACAAGCGTGTGACGGGGCGCGTTAAGAAACAGCGTGACCACCTCTTCTTGTGATTTTACAAGAAGGAAAAACTGAAAGAAAATCAATATTTTAAGCCTTCAAAAACTTCAGAAAACTTATTCAACATCCACGAAAATCAATACTTTCCATATTTGTTATAATATATATACTGAACACTAAAGCACATTTCATTTTTTTTTTAGAAAAAATTCATAATGGGATTCTGTATTGGAATGAACTTGTGGATTTAATTGTGAGTATACTGGTGCATTCTCTAGATCTAGTCTTGGAGGCTCAAACAGACTTTTTTTCCCCATTTCTTACATGTCATTCTTTTGATTATTATTTCTACAGCTCAAACATTGCATCCAATAGAATAATGTCTAATTTCATAAGTTTCGTAACTGATCTAATGTATGAGCCATTCCGAGTTTGAGGGAAAAGCTGGGTTAAGTTGGCATTGTGGGACGGTTTTAGGATACATATTTTCAAGATGGCGTCTATTTCGTCCCCTAAGACGATCCCACAATGCAATGCAATGCCAACTCGAACCAGTTTTTTCTTCAAGTCGGAATGGCTAATAAAACCCGTCTGGTAATATTATATTCGCAGATAATTTGGGAAAGATGGCAACAAGTCGCAACTGGTCAGGCTCTACAAAAGAACACTCTAATTTCGCTCGCCTTTGTCGCCTCTTAATTGATGGTGGAACACTGGTAGTAAAAGATGTGTTTGATTCCATCTACCCACCAAAAACCTTGCATAGTGTTCTGCACAGTCCAGCGGTACATGGAACATTGAAATTCCTGAGAGCCAAAAGAGTGCTTAACACACATCAGTGGAACAAGCTGTACCCAAGTATAAGATCTTCCGTTACATCATCAAGTTTTGATATTACCCTGCTGATTGTGCTGCTGCGCAATATATGTGGTTTAACGCCGCCTGCAACCGGATGGGACAAGCCGCCTGCAGCTGCTGATACAAGTACAGAAGCTGATTTGGCACGCATCAAGGGGTATAGAAACCAACTATATGGACACATTACAAGCACATCCATCAGTGACGGTGATTTTGAGAAATATTGGAATGATATTGAAGCTCTGTTGTCAAGACTTAGTGCGTCTCGTTATCAAAATGATATCAACAGACTAAAGGTAGAAACAATGGAGCCGGACGATGAGAAGCACTTTGTAAAAGCCATTGAAGAATGGGAACAATTGGAACAGACATTAATGTCAAAGCTGGAAGAGGTCATAAACATGCTGAAGTCGACTTCCATTGCAGATGATTCGAGGTGTAATGGTAAGTACAACTTACTTATCATCCCTTGTGAAACAAACCAGAATGCACCTTTGATGTCTTGACGAGCTCGAGGTCAAAATTCTCGGCTACAGAAATAAACTAATTTTTTTTACAAGGCAATGTAGAGTGATATGTATTCGTGTTTCCTCTTTACAGACTACACGATGAAACTAAAGTCATCAATAAAGAATCAAACTGATTTTCAGCCAGGACTGAAAGAAGATAAGCGAATCAGGACAGATGATATCTTTACCAACGTGACCATTCAACGTGGTCAAAAACAACTTAAAAAACACTTAGCAGAAGGAGGATTTGCGAGAAGAGAATTTAGTAAAGACGACGTTGACACAACTCATGGGCATACAGTTTTAACAAAATGTTCTGAACTATTTACGTTCCCGGTAGATAGCGATACTTCAGCATTCAAAGACACCCCTAAAACGTATCCAAAATCAATCTTGGTGACTGGGCAAGCGGGAATTGGAAAGACTTTATTTTCTCAGAAATTAGTACGAGATTGGGCAAACGATAGACTGTTCACTGGTGAAGAAATGACAAAACATCCTGATTTTCAATTTGTGTTCTTGTTAACATTCCGCCAACTTAATCTGCTTGAGCAAAAAGAGTTTAACTTACGGGAGCTGCTAAATCGATCAAGTTTGTTAAACGAACAGTCGAATCTGGACGATGCGGTATTTGAATACCTTCTTCAGAATCCAGAAAAATTGCTGTTAATCATAGATGGGTACGATGAATATTCGCATGGTGGTGAAGTCACATGGGATTCTGAATTGAAATACCCCAACGACCCGAGAGAAAAGATGCCAATTCCTGTCGTGGTTGCAAAGCTACTGAAAGGAAAAATATTGCAAGATTCTGTTGTGATGATCACTTCAAGGCCTGCAGACAAAGTTCATGATCTGAGGGAAAACTTCGACGTTCAAGTTGAGGTCACCGGGTTTTCTTCTTCACAAGCTCTGGAGTTCGTTGAGAAGTATTTCAAAGACAACGAAAGCATGAAAAACACAGTACTCGATCACTTCCGACAACATGAAGGTATGCTTGAGTTTGTACACGTTCCGGTGGTATGTTTGCTGATGTGTTACTTTCTGGAATGGCACATAATTCATTCAGCCGAAAGTCCTGTAAATCTACCCATCACCAGAACTGATCTATACCACGAAGTTACTAAAGTCTTTTTAAGAAAACACCATCTTCAGCTAAAATATGCTAAGAAGGAAGAGGCTGATAGAGTCGTCGGGAAAACTTTGGGCAAACTTGCTGAGTTGGCTGCCAATTTGCTGGAGAAAAGGAAGTATATTTTTGATGAAGATGACGTGAGCAAGAGGAAATTTTGCAAGGAAGAGATGGAGAACCTGAAAACAAGTGGAGTACTTTATTGTTGCCCTGGAATTAGAAAGTCCCCATTTGCCGAGGTAACGCATGAGTACGCGTTTATTCACTTAACAGTCCAAGAATTTCTTGCTGCATATTGCTTTGTAGAGCAAGGAAGAATACCAAAGAATGGCAATGACGTGGTATTGCAGTTTATGTCTGGACTTTTGGCAAGGAAAGAGGATAAAGAATTGATGATAAAACTATTAAGTTCAATTGACGAAGAATAGCCAGACAAGGATTACAGACATCTGCCAATCGCTAAGTGTCTTTACGAATATGGAGACATGAAAATCGCCAAAAAGTGGATAAGTTATATTTTTGATGTGTTTAGCGACGATGAGCATTTTGCCTTTGACTGTGCCAACGATACAAATTCTGTCTATAGTCTAACATTCGCGTTAGATGTTATGACTATATTGAACGAAGAGCAATCTAAACGTTTGCCATTGTATCCTTCAAATGCAAAGTCCTTTTACGTCAAGATTTTTGATATGAGCTATTCATTTTTGTCAGCGATAGGAGTGAGACGAATTGGAAGATCACTGACTAATGTATCTTGTACTGTGACTAAACTTTTGTTCTATCAGTGTGGGTTAGACGATGATTGTGTTGAAGCACTCGGAGAATCTTTAGTATCGGGAAAAATTATCTATTTAGATATAAATGAAAACCGTATCACTGACAAAGGAGTGCAAAGTATTTGTAAATCGTTGTCAAACGAAAACTGCAAGCTTGCCAACATAACCCTTGGTTATAACGAAATTACTGACAAAGGAGTGTCCAGTATTTGTGAATCGTTGACAAACGAACACTGCAAGATTACCATCCTAGACCTTAGTTGTAACAAAATAACTAACAAAGGAGTGTCCAGTATTTGTGAGTCGTTGACAAGCGAACATTGTAAGCTCCAGGATCTAAACTTACGTGGTAACAAATCACTGACAAAGGAGCAATAAATATTTGCCAGTCAGTAATACACAACAACTGTAAGCTTAGTAAGCTAGATCTTGGTAAAGGATGTATTTTCAGAGCGTCCACTGGTAATTACATATTGAATTGCGGATATCTCCTAAATCTTGTAAAACAAAAGAAACCTCACTTTGAATTGCTCTTCTCGTAATATTAACAAAATTACTCACAAAGGAACACCCAGTTTTTGTAAATCAGCAATACGCACAAACATGAACTTAGGAAGCTAAATCTAAGTAAGGAATTTGTAAAGGTACGCGCTTTGGTAGTCCCATAGCCAATCCAAGAGCCGTAGCCACCGATGGGGCTGGTCCAGTTTCAAACAGACTTCATTAGTTACTTTTTGAAGCACCGATATTTTTACAGTTTGTTTTCTTTTAGATGTCGCTGACAATGACATCAGAGCTTTACCAACGGGTTCACTTCCCAAGTGGTTGTTACGGCCCTGAATCCAGACTCAATCTTGTAAGAGGTAATTCATCTTAGGACTATCTACATATATTGATAAAATCGGTTAAAAAAGCATGTTTTAAAATTAAAGCATAATTTTTTTTAAACATATCAGATATGACCAATCTTGTGATCGAATTACGTTTACCGGTGGGGTAGGAAAATGGTAGTGATGATAGGATAGTTCGGGAACCAAAGTGAAGGGTGGTGTAGCGGTAGTGCATTTGTCTCGGCTGTTATCTTTGGGTTTTTCATTTCGATTCCTGGACTCAGCTTGACATGAGCAGAGTTAGGTATCATCCTTGGTTCCGGTTTTCCTCCATCTGCAAAACCCAACAAGCTAATTCCCAACTGATTCGATTTGTGAGTTAGCTGTGCCGGCCCTGCCTGTGATCAACCCAAACGGTATAGAGGCCTGAAGCAAGACATTTGATTGACGTGGGTTAGCCGAAACACTGGAAATACCGCTGTGTTCCTTGATTACAGACTCATTTACTCAGGGTCAGCCTCATTTCAGCGTCACTATATTCACAAATACCAACGGTAAAGAAAAGAATGCATGCACACCTTCAATGATACAAGCACTTAACATCACTGGAACACATATTATTAATGTAAGATTAATAATGGTAATAGAACTGAGTGGAGTGCAATTTGGGCTGAAATCGCAAGAGTGCAATTTGTTAATCACGAGTGTGATTTAAGCCCAAAATTGAACGACACTCAGTTCTATTACCTATTAATCATATCCATTTTGAAATCTCAATATATTCAAATACTCAACAGTTATATGTAGCTTCAAAAGTGACTGGTTTACAAAATGATGCTATTAATGATTCAAAATAGTGCGGGACGCTAAAAGGGACGCTAATACACTTTACGTCATAGCAGCCATCCATGTTGGTTAACTTCAACAAAGGGCACATTTGGTCTTGGTTTTTATTATCTTGTCAACCGACATGGCGCCATACTTTTTTTTGCGATTCGCTATAATCACGTTGAAACAATAGGTATTGAATCCTTTGGGTCCCTTTTGCCCTCGCTTTGAGGCATTTCAGAATGTTCCAAACCAAGATCTTTGCTCTCATATAGTAATATACGGGGCCGCCTTGTGATAAAAGTCCATGGACGAGATATCAACCTTTAATATTTCAAAACTGTAGTATTCTATGGACATAAGGACATGGCTGATCAATGGAGTGTATACCAACCAATGTCTTCGGCCGTTAAGGTTATTTATCAGTTCATGATCACGCTGACCCCTAAGTATCGTGGCATCAATTCCGTTTGAGTAGCCTTTGTTTCTCCCCCCATAACCTCGCTCTACGTTTCCTACAGCGACTCGAGGCTTTTACTAGATAGTTTTTCATTCTAGTAAAGCAATTCTTAGGCTTATCGATCAATCACTAAAAAAGAAACCCGAACTTTTCTTCAGTTGTTTATGGGTCTACACTGGCCACCTGTTAAGTGCTTCCCAGTCTCCTCTCTGCTCATGTAATATTCATAAGAAGGTTCAAAATAAATTCTCAGTGATATAATTTTTCCCTGATTTAGATCTCAACCTTATTCAGTCTTAATTTTCAGCTTATATCCGTGTGGTTGGGAGTCGAGTTTGAGGTAAGTCAAAGCAGTTATTGACTCTTGGTATTAGTGACAGTAGTTGTTTGCGAATTTTCGTCTTTTCTTCCAAGAACTGCGGACAATTCATTTGTGGTTGAAATCTAGTTGTAGTCTTTGATTCATGACGGTTGAAAAGTTCAAAATTGATTCAAAATACGTACAAAAGAATTAAAAGTTTGTTTCTAAACAGGATAAAATGACATCGAGGTAATGAAACACTACCAAAAAAGCAGTAGTTATCAAAGAACTTAGTTTTTATAAGGGATCTTTTAAAATGTATATGTCTGAGCGGAGGTCTTCTACAGGTGGATTATTAACTAACAGGGTCACACTTAAAACGACAGTCTCGCATATCATGGCTTCATGATCATTAGGTTTAAATCAACAATAAAATCGATAAAAAACTAACTCTAAAAAAGACAATGCTTTCGAAAATGAATTAGAAATTCATTACTAACTCAGATATTATAGTGATGATTGAATTTATCGATGTTTGTTTTAAAGTCATTGGTGATAATAATACTTGTATCGTGGAATGACTTCACTATTTGGGTTGGAAATTTCATGCAATATATAGCCTTATAAAGAAAGCACTGCCGATGTCTTGTAGTAGCAATAAATTTGCAGTTAAACTGAATAAGAATCAAGAGTTTAAAAAAATGCTTTCACACGAGTGTCAAGTTAGTGTGACCATTCTTTTCTTTTGATTATAACAGTTTATTGGGTTTGGTTGGGTAGATTTTGACACTTTTACACCAGCAATGTTTGGATTTATCTTGTAAAAGAGTGTCAAGGTCAGGCTGGTTTCGTCCTCAAACAATTGTGAAAATAAACAATGTATGTAGATGTTATGCTTGGTGATTTGAGTTTTCATGTCATGTCATGATCATATATGGCAATGGAAAAAATAACACTTGGTCGGTCCAAAATAAGAAAATATTTGGTGAAATGTGAAACGCAATACACTTTTTAGCAGATAAGGTTTCATTTTCACCTATTGACTCAAAATAGTCCTTTTAACATTTCGTAAAATACCGCTGTATTCCTTGATTACAGACTCATTTACTTAGGGTTAGCTTCATTTCAGTGTCAAAATATTCACAAATACCAACAGTAAAGTAAAGAATGCACAACTTCTACAATACAAACACTTTGAAATTCCACGGACCTGCACTGGAATACATGAATATTCTACACAAAATCGAGGCTAACTGGGGTTTTTGTATTCGGGATTCTTTGTTGAACGAGGCATATAACAGTAAAAGTCATTGCTATTAAAATTAATGGCGGAGTATCTATAATCAGGGAATATACTAGCTGCAGAAATCTATGGAATAAGTCTTAGTGACTGGAACGACACGGCACAGCACGGTACACATACACGCTAGGGTAGTACGGAATTGACGACATCCGTCGACCCAAGAACGCTGAACTGCTGGACTAGATATTCAGTTAAAGATTAAAATAATAAAAACAAGAATGTGATCCAAAATACTGATATGCAAGTGCTCTAGAATGCAAGTATGCAATACTTCCTTTCACAGTTCCCTGCGCCATTTTGAAAGGTAGCCGTGCTTTTGCATCGAAGTGAGACGAATGGCGAGCTTGCAATGATGGAGACCTTTTTTTAACACACGTCTCTATCACTGCAAGCTCGCCATTCGTCTTGCTTCGATGCAAAGGCACGGCTACCTTTCAAAATGGCGCAGGGAACTGTGAAAGGGAGTATTTTCTAATCAAGAAAATTGCAAGAAAAATCCATACAAGATTCGAGGTGGCTTTTTTTTTTTTGTATTGGCGAGGAGTTTTTCACACGAATTACTATTAATATTAGGGTTTCACGACCTTTTAAAATCTTTCTCGTTTGTCAATCGTTTTAGGGCAGATGACGCCTATCAAGATATAAATTCACGGGCTTAGGATTTCCAACGTCATACTAAAGAACCGTGTCATCATTTCGTCAATGGAGTGGACTAACTTAGCTTCCCTGACACATCTTGTCAGCTTTATATTTTTATTTGCCAATGGATTGGCGCAAAAATATACAATGAAAGCCAACCCCGATGGAACATATCTATTAATACCAGCATCCTCGAGTGCGAATGGGGCAACTGTGCTAAATCTAAAAAATCTGGGTCCTATTCCAGTCAAGAATACAAAAGAAGCACCTGGGACGAACTCGCAGACGCCACAAATGGTTCTCGCTAACATGGTAAAAACTTCTTGTCTGTCATCTTTCTTGAATATTATAGTCACTATCGTGAATGCTATTTTAATTTGGTATACTTTGCGTGCACTCCTTTTAATAAAAATGGATAAAAGATATGGCCACCATGTTGGTTGACATGACAAATGAAGTTGGAGAATTGAGCTATTTCGGCGATTGGGTTACCTGTGCTCGGACGTTTAACCAATGGAAGGCTGGGCAAGAATGTCCAAGAAATTTTGACCTCTAAACTATAAGTTTTACTAAACAGTTCATTGTATTTTTATCAGCCCACAGCAGGACAGAGTGGGGCCACACAAGGGACAGCAAACAAAGGGCCTGGTGCTGCAGTTGCAGGTACATCTGGACCAACGCCCAAACCTGGACCCAGTCCATCGCAGCCAACACCAACCGCGGCGAAAACTGGAGCTAATACAGTAAGTAGCTAGAGGTCCGGTTTCTAATTCTCCGTTGCTTAGCGTTAGCTTCGCGGTTTTAATTTGTGCTCCAGAAAAGGGACATGGATTTCCAAAGTGTTTGTGTTGTTGAAGTTGCGCATTCTTTACTTTACTGTTAGTATTTGTGAACGTTATGGCGCTGAAATGAGGCTAACCTTGAGGTAAATGAGTCTGTGATCAAGCAAAACAGCGGTATTTTACAAAATGAGAAAATAATCCTCTAAAATCTCCGTTATAGCAAAAAAAGCCTTCTCAGCCACAGGGACCAACCCAAGCCAAAGCCACGCAAGGTGGAGCAGGAGGTGGAGCAGCAGGTGGAGCAGCAGGTGGAGCAGGAGGTGCTGCAGGAGGTGCTGCAGGAGGTGCTGCAGGAGGTGGTGCAGGTGGTCCTAGCGGCGGTCCTCCATGCACCGGACCGACATGCAAGCCTAAACAAGTAAGAGAACTGTACTTTTACAATTGCATCATTAATTAGAAGAATGTGCATCTGAATCGCAAATTATCAGTAGAATCTTTCAGGCTGACAGCACATAGTGGTCAGTGTTTGATCAACTTTGGAGCACATAATGAGATTCAAAGACTTTAACTGATTAACATCCAGCACAATTTTCCAAAAACATGTGGCATGATCTAAACCCTTATTCGCTTTCCCGAAGGTGGGTGGAAGTAAAAGTGAATTCCTTCAGTCAAACAGTAGCTTTCCAGGAAGCAGAACGGTCATCTTGTACTCCTAAGCTGTTGTGCAAGCACGCCGGCACCAGAAAAATAATTTTACGGTACAGGAAAAAAGTACCATAATTATAACGATGATGATGATCCAATGATTATGATGGTAATAAACTTATAGTGTTTGATTTATAATTTATTTAAGTGATCAATAGTCTCCTTCACAGTTCCCTGCGCCATCTTGAAAGGTAGCCTTCATAATTGTCCAATGTTTTAAAAAGGTCTCTATCATTGCAAGGTTACCTCATGTCTCGCTTCAATGCAAAGGCCTGGCTACCTTTTAAGATGGCGTAGGGAACTGTGAAGGAGACTATTAGTACTTCGGGTGACTGTTACTGTAAGGAGAAATGATTTGAACTCTGTTGTTTGATTACTGTATAGAATCTTATGACCCTTGCACTGAAGGGAAAGGATGGCGCGGCAGGAAAACCAGGTCCAAAGGTAATCTCATACGATCGATATACGATTCAACGCTAACCTCATATCACTCATTTTCCATGCATCGGTTTACTGGTCACAGACAAAGTATTCAATCGAGGCATCAAGGTAGTTTCAAAGGATTATTCAGGAACCTTGCATCCTCGACTGAATGCTTTGTGTTTCACCAGTGAACCGATGTAACAAAAGTGTTAAATAAATTGATTTTCTCATCTGTATTGATCGTGTATATACCATAAAATTAACTCGCAACATCGTCGACACGTGCATACACCCAACTATAACCATGCGCAATTTTGTTTCTGATGACGTCGTAGACGGCGAAAGCTCAGACAATCATATAAAAATTACAATGGCAAAGGCCTTATTTGTATTCAAATAATGCTATTCCCAAAGTAAAGATGTCCTTTCCTTTTGATTACATATTTCAGGGTCCTACTGGCGCCGCAGGAGCTGCAGGCCCTCCAGGACACAAGGTACGACTAATAATAGTATGATTTGATTCCAATAGGTCTAATACTATATGCTAATACATATTTGATGCATTTATTATGATCAGCATAGAAGCGCGTGAGTTAAATAACGCTGGAAAGAGCTATATTCACAGAATATAAAAACTAAGAAACTGCTGTTAGTTGATACCAACAAGTTAAGAATTAATGGAGAAAGGGCCAAAATAAGATGTAAACTTTTAAACTTTTCTACGAATAGCGTTGAGTATTTCTCTAAGTTGTCATGGTAAATAGCCTCGGTAAACGGCATTCTCCTGATCGAAAGTGCTAACATGCGAAATATTTACATACCCATCAATATTATCGGTTGTCGCACCTTTGCAGCTTTAGCTTTTTGATTCACTAACTTGGTTGGAATAAGTAAATTCACTGTACATGCTAATAGACTTGCATCATGTTACCTAGGGACCGAAGGGTGATCCTGGAATTTGTCCACCAACTCCGGTAAGTCAGTTTTTTTTAAACTTTTCTTTGGATGTTGAAACAGATTTCTTTTGAACCACGCGTTTGTGAATCTTTAAATGTTTGTATGATTTGCAGTTCCAGTGTTCTCCTGGTATTCTGGCCACTCTTCAAGCGAAGATAAATGCCCTTGAAAAACAATGCAAGGTACGTCAACGATGCTTCTAGGTTTGAAATTTCTCATGAATGTACCTGAAATAGATTGGATGAACGTACAGGAATAAGAATGTACACGAGATGGTTTGGATGAAGACGTAGGAATAAGAATGTACCCGAGATCGATTGGATGAAGGCGTAGGAATAAGAATGTACACGAGATGGATTGGATGAAGGCGTAGCCATAACATACAAAAAATAAGAAAGTACCTGAATTAGATAGTGAATAGTAAAAACATTCTATGTACTTGGAAACGTTTTTTCCACTTCGCTTCAAAAAGGAATTCAATTGCAACTTTTTTATCCTTTTTTTTCGAATTTATTAGAATGCCGGAGGTGGTGGTAGTGGTGGTGGTGGTGGTCAAGAAGGTGGAAAACCAGGAGGAGGTGGAAAATCCGGAGGAGGTGGACAATCCGGAGCTCCACCATGTCATATAGGCAAATGGTGAGTCGCTCTGCTTAGATTAAAAAAAGGCAGTCTTCATCTCGTCCCGGTGTCCAAGGGGCGTGACTTAGGACACCAGTGGCCAAAGAAGGAATCTAGGAACACAAGAGCGAGAGCCTCCTCAACCCAGAGTATGAGCTACTCGGTTTTAGGACCTTTTTAGGTTTTTAAATTCATAGCATGGAAATTTGTAACTGAATCAACGCAATGGCTCATGCTTTGAGCTGGTGACACATTCCACGAGTGACGACCGAGTGACGAATTAGCCAACCTTGGTCGAGTTGGCAATGCAATGCATCTTGGGAGATGTTTTAGGGAACGAAATAGACGCCATCTTGGAAATATCTCCCCTAAAGCAGACTTACGAAGCACTGCAATGCCAACCCCACCAAGGTTTTTTCCTCAGCCTCGGAATGGCCAATACCTTCAATCTTCAAAGTTTATCAAAACTTGAAACCATCTATTTTCGTGTGTGTGTCAGTAAGGAAAACCCAGCCGCTAACTGTCAAGTGATCTATATCCAAACTCCAAGTTCCCCGAGTGGCACTTATTGGATCAAAGGAGTCAAAGGACCTTTCCAGGTTAGTGTGGAAATTCCATCAAAAGAAAGTAAAAATAATCATTAATAGGTTGACTTTATAGGGATTCCCAGTACCCTATAGTCACTACACGTTTTCATGCATCCAGTCAATAATATCAGAAAACAGGGGAAGACACCTCTTTATATATCTCGTCTCTCGCTAGCTCTCTTATCCAAGTCAAAAAAGTTATTGTTCTGTTTGCTTTAGGGATACCCTGCACCCTATAGTTACTACACGTACTTCAGGCATCCAGTCAAAAATATTAGAAAACGCCTCTTTTTATATCTCTTTTCTCGCTTACCCCTACTAAGAAGGGTTGTGTACAAAACGTCCCATTCCACGTGAAGGTGTAGTGTACCTTTGTGCTACCCAGTGTTAGAACCAACAATATTTGCTGTGGAACTTGTTCCCTGGGGAAAGAAACGTGTCTCATGCACACGGGTCACTCTACCTTCGCGTAAGCGGGCCAATAAGCTTTTTAGCGAGTGCGCAGCCTGTGTCAGGCCAAGACGAACAGAGCACAGGTGTTTTAATGAAAATTTTAATGACAAAAGTTAAGTGGGATGGGTAATATTGCGTAATATAGGAGTGCGCATTGTTGTTAGTAATCATCGGCTTTAGAGAATGAAAATGTCACAGTCATCAAAGATGTTGCACCTTGCACTTTTAAAATATTTTAAATATGTCTTTACGAGCCAATCGATCTATTCCTGTCTTGAGTCCCGGCAAATCATTAGTAATGGTCGGCATCCATCTCACTGCGGTACGCGCTCCTATATCGCCAAAATTGGACCTTATATAGGATGATTCTTATTTCCACAATATGAGCGCAATTGCTAAATTCATGGCCTCCCATGATTTTTAGACCCTGTGTCAGTTCGAGCCCATGGCAGCGAAGGGTTGGACGCTCGTAGCGCGTATCCAAGGTTTTGGTATTGGGTTTTCTCCCGTCAGCAACATATGGGCAGATTCATCGACTATAAACGAACTCTCCTCGCCCGACAAAACCGCAATTTCGTCCATGAAAAATCGAGGATGGTCCGAGTTAAAGCAAAACGCTTTGAGAGTGTGTTACGATGGACCTGGTTCACACTGTGCCGCCTTTACGCATAACAAGGGGATAACTCTAACTGAACTGTTTAACAACCAATTTGGTGTCCAAGTTGATGAAAAATATACCTTCGGGTCGCTTCTGAAAGCGTTTGGCAAGAACTGTGACACAGGACGAATGGTTCGCCAGTGGTGCGGCCTTAACGTGGCGAGTATTTGTCATCCCCAGGACATTAATCCTAATTTGAATCCAACCAATCACATTGCGAGGATTGGTTGTGTCGGGGATATACTCTCTACTTGCGGTCCAGATGACTTTGCGCTGGGTATTGGCGTCTCGAGTTGCTATGACAACTACGGTTGTTCGAAAGTTGGGCCAATGACAGCGAACCTTCACTATGCATGCGTGCCTAAATATGGGGTTTATAATCAGACTAGCTTTATCTATGTGAATTAAACCGCTAGACTTGCTGCTACACGCTTTTAAATAAATGAAAATGGCCTAAATTAGAATGCCCGAGTATTTGCCGACGAAAGTAAAATGGCATGAAATAAAAAACACGTAAATGCAAGATAAAAGAATGGTTCGAAAGAGGCATGAAGCGGCGAATAAAAAAATATATGGGAAAATGAAGAAAGAATGCATGAAAAATGAAAAACGATCGCATAGAAAATGGACATTATGAAAAGTATATAAGATAGAAGTAAATGTGCACAAAGATGCTTGCATGGGAATGAAGCTGCGACGAACAAATTAAGCAATCATAAGAAGCATACATATAAAGCTATAAAATATGTAAGCCAAAATGAGTGATGCTGCGCCGATGTTATGCTGCGCCGATGTTATGTAAATGCATGCTGAGCGCTACACAAGACACTGCATGGAATGGGACGATACTAAATTGAATTTGAACTGCTGGACTATACTATGGAACAATATCGATGGACTTAAGACGTAAATGATGCAGAAATTTGAAGAGAAATGGAACGTTAACGATAAGGTTCTTTTTGCCCAAGTGTTGCTGACGAGAGGAAAACCGTGCCAGACGACATCCAAAACGACCTGACTTTTGAAAATTGTATCAAAGATTATATAATCTTAGTTAAGTTTAGTGCTTTCTTAGTGGT
The DNA here is from genome assembly GCA_964019055.1 of Anthopleura xanthogrammica. Classification (NCBI taxonomy): domain Eukaryota; kingdom Metazoa; phylum Cnidaria; class Anthozoa; order Actiniaria; family Actiniidae; genus Anthopleura; species Anthopleura xanthogrammica. The sequence goes on along the minus strand of OZ025209.1, from coordinate 15,327,968 downwards.
GAAATGACGCGAAGTTTTGCCCAATATTTTCAGACTCGTTGCCTGGTGATAAAAGATACTCCAAAAGATATCCATAACCCGGATGTAACCAACCCTCCGAAAGGAGGCTGGACACTAGTGGCCCGAATAAATGGCGCTGGCACGGAATTCTCTCCAATCAGCGACAACTGGTCGAATAACGCTACATTCAACGCTGAAACATCTCCTGATTTAACCCAAACGACCTCTATGAAGAATGATGGATGGATGAGCCTGACTGGAAATGCAATTCTGTTGTGCTTTACTGGCGCGGATTCGGGATGCGCGTCTTTTACTCACAAACGCGGGACGTCGCTACAAAAGCTCTTCAAAAGCCAATTTGGAGTAGTTCCTGAGGAGCAATATTCCTTTGCTACGTTATTAAAAGCTTTTGATAAGAGCTGTGACCTTTCTGTACTGCGACAAGGATGGTGTGGACTCAACATGGCCAATACCTGTGACCCAACTAAAGAGAACCCCAACTCAAAGCCAATAACCACGACGCATATCGTACGTATTGGGTGTATCGGTGATCGACAGGCCACGTGCTTCCCTGATGATTATGCGCTGGGGGTGGGGGTGAGTAGCTGTAAGGATGGGTACGGCTGCTCGACGGTGGGTGAGTCAAAGAGCATGCATTACCGGTGTGATTATATTCACGGGACCTTTATGCAGACAGGATTCCTTTATGTGATGTAAGAATGGAAAAAAACAACAAACAATTAAGAATGTGCATGCGAACACTATATGCCATGTACATATATCATAAGTCACCCAAATGACGTCATACCTTATATATGACGTATTTATCACATCAAGAAATTGCCCTCAATAAAGTCGACCTTAAAAATGACATAGCTATGACATCATGCAGACGAGAATAGGCTATTTTTGAAGCAACAAAATTCAAGATACTCGACTGCTACATTATATTCTAATTTACACATACCTATGACGTCAGAGCATACGCACGAAAGAATGTGCTTAATTTCTAGGCACGTGCTTCCGGGTCTGCCATTTTGGATGACCTTTGCATCCTTGTTCATGAAAGAGATTAAAGTCTTTGGACAACTATTTATCTCATGTAGGCAGCAACATGAATTTTTAATCTCTACCCGCAAAAAGCCAAACAAGTGCTTTTTATTTTGGATCCGGACTAGGTTTTTATGTATTATATATGTTCCATGTAGCAGTTAGTTTAGGGAACAAATTTACAGTAAACCTAAGAAAAGGTATAGTTGTTAGTATAATCATTTAGAGAATTAGTGAGTTAGAATGAAATGCAAATAAAAGCTGATTATATTTAAGGATGACTTTTAATTCATGGTCAAAAATTATCATATACCAGCCAAGTTATTGAAATGCAAGGTATTTCCAAGGTTCTTGGTAACGTCCTAAATCTAGTACCCAGTCCGGGTACCTGGGGAGGTGTGCGGAGAGGGGGGTGTCTTTTACGAAGCTCACTTTACGAGGGACTACCAAAGATGATCACTTGACCAATACTAAGAACAAGACTGTAGGAGTATTGATTCGCATACCACGAAGTCTAATGTCATACAAATGAGTATGCGAATGAACTAGAGATCGATTGGCTCACTGACAGAAAACAAGGTGCAACAACATCAAAGGAAAAGTTGATTATTGTGACCTCTTTCAAGTATCTCTCGGCTTGAAAGACTGTCATGATAAATACTATAATACCCTGGGCTCCATTTTCATACTCACTCCTTAATTTCTTGTTAAATCGTAAGGGGCTCTCTCTCGTTCCAGTTTTTCTCGGACGTAGGATCCATTAAATCCTCTCGATCACTTGACCGACAAAACACACCATACAGAATAATAGGAAGCTTTTGATGGAAGAAGAAGAGGGGGAGGGGAGGGAGAAGAGGATTGAGTAGTATGAAGAGAATAAGTTTTATCATGAATAATGTATATGACACAGAGCCGCCATGTTGAATAAGTTGCATTATCCAACAACATGGCCGCCATTTTTCTTGTTAGCTCGTTTCCTTGAATTCCAAAAATATACGAAAGTAATTACAAAAGTATTCTTTTTTAAGCTGCTGTTGGGTTTGGAAAAAAAGAGTTACAGAACGACGAATCTTAGATTTGTAGTGCGGGTAAAAGTCATTTGCTTCTTCGTTTGTATACGTTTCTGTGTGGCAAAGAACTTGAGAAGAAGCGAAATTTTCCCTCCGAGATGCTTCGTGTACCGAGAAACGGACCATTTGCATCTGGAATTCCATTGTTAATGCTTCACACCGATAAAGAATGAATTTACCTTACAATACCTTGTAAAAGCCCCTTATAGATGCAAACAAAATTGAAATGTTGAGTTAAGTTAAGTTCCAGATTAACGTATTTCTGTTATCTGCAAAAACGTCCGACCACAAATATTTTATAAGAAAAAAAAATGGAATTATCACAAATTACAAAAGTTTAATTTGAAATTTAAATCAGTAAAATTATTAATGAGCCTGTTTACGTGAAGGTAGGGTGACCATAATGTTTGGGCTGAAGGTGTCCCCTGGGAAAGAAAAACAGAAGACTTGTCCCTATAGTACCTGGGTCACCCTACCTTTATGTGAACGATTTCTCATAAGGTAGGGTGCACGTGGCCGTACTGCTAGGGCTATTTGTTTGTATTTTGGTTTCCCCTGGGGAAGGATAAAAAGACTTGTCCCTAGCACCAGGGTCACCGTACCTCATGTGAACGGTCTCTCATAAGGTAGGGTGCACGTGACCCTACTGCTAGGACTAACTCTTGTTTTTGATGTCCACTGGGGAAAGGGAAAAAAAGAATTGTTAATAGCACCAGGGTCACCCTACCTTCATTTAAACCTCATAAATTAATGCATCCTACATCATATTGCCTGTGGATAACAAGAACCGATGTACTTGCCGCCACTGTACTCGTGGATTTTGATGATGACATCATACTCCTCCATGTCCAGGTGGACGTCTTTTCCTCCACCGGCCAGGAAGCAAACGGTGTACATGGCAACCTCAAACTCTGGGCTCGTTCCTATGAAGGAGCTGCCAAGCGGTTTGATACCATTTTTCCAGGAAAATTTGATGGTCATTAGCTGGCATTCCTTCATTTCCTCGCTACTGACGCGTCGTTTCTGAAAGCCAAACACGTGACAGTTATTTAGTTTATTTCTGGGATGCAGGAAATTTGTATTACTATTTCATCCCACACCATAAGAAATATATCGCTCGCAATGACTGATGGGAAGAAATAGTGGAATACCTCCTAATAGACAACGCAGAGGCGGATCCGGCCAGGGGTGGCGAGGGGGTGACTAAAATGTGTTGAAATTTTAGGGGGTGACTAAAATGATAAAAAGTTTGTTCATAACCAGACGATCTGAATCTAGGCGCGCAATACATTGTTTGTCATTGCGGAAATTTACAAGTATTTTCTAGTTTTCTATATTGTCTCTGGTCAAAATGAAATATTTTCCACCAACAACGGTGAAATATGCTTTTTCTAAAAGGTATTTGGCAAATATTTAAACGGATGAGTTTTATTTTCCTTATTTTTGAGCAAAAACTGTTATAAATAGAGCTGAAAACCTGGAACTAGGAAACTTTGAGCTACGAACAAAATGTTCTCTGATTGGCTACTTCCATCGGCCTGAGAGAAGCCTAGAACTGACAACATTTATGTGGATAAGCTTTCGCTCGGTATAGTTGAAGCTCACAATCCAATCTCCATTTTTTCACCATTTCCCGCACTTTATGGGTTTCCTGTGGTATTGGCGCGAGATACACTGTAACTGCCACCCGTCCCCCCTTTTAAAAAATCTTTGATCCGCTTCTTATAATGGCTTTCGTGCATTCTGATTGGCTGTATTTTCTCTTGTAGATCTTTTGCCAAAGTGGGTAACGATGATGACTTTCACAAGCATGAGGGAAAACAAACTCAACGTCAGAAATGTTGTTAAAGTTTGGGGCAGAAAAAGAACTAACGATTCTTATATGCTGTCGAACTTCACAAGACAAAACGTTATAACTGAAATATTGTATCGAATCTAGTCTAGATCCTCTGATTAATCTACACTTATTTATTTTATAACATAAAAAATCGATGAAAAGTATTGTCGTAGCAATACAGTTGCGTTGGACAGTAATAAAAACATGCTTTCGGGAAAAAAAAATAGAAATCCATTGATACTACAATAAACGCATCAAGCATTAATAAACACAATTTTCATTAGATATTAAAGATCCCGTACCGTTAAGCGAATTTGAGTCAAATATACAAAAACATTGCATATTTTACAAAATATTATCCCACTTTTTAATCCCCTGAGCATGCGCTTAGAGCAGTAGCACGGAATGCTTGATGCGTGTATGTACAAAACAGCCTCGCAGCCTGATGCGTGTATTTACAAAACAGCCTCGCAGCCTCAAATAGAGGCTTTGTTTGACCAGTGAACCGGGGCTTGAAAAATGTCAGTAGGTGGAGATACGATAACGTAATTTGCTTACGCACTAGGCCCCATGCCCCAAGGTGTTCCCCTCGTCCACAAGCACGCGTATTCTAGTTTTGAAATAAACGCAACTCATATGTTGAAGCTTACGGGAGGAAAACTAGAAAATCAAGAAAAAATAATGTAGAAACAGAACAACACATTGAACAAACTCAAATTGCTTCGTGTAAATAGTCGACCCTACAACTTCCTTATGACTGCAAAAGGCAGCTAAAACTTGGCGTAAGCATGTTGGGCGCGATAATTATGAGGAAAAATCGTACCGTGTAAATCGGCTTTAACGGAGCCTGCTATTCACAGTTATCATTCATGTCTGCTGAAAATGATTTCTTGACAGTCACGCGGTAACACAATGGTGGCAGTAAGTTTTTCACTGAACATCACGCAAACTCTGTTCTAATCTATTCGACTTGAATTCTTACATTTCTGTTGGGGAAGAATCCCTTGTAGTCAACAAGGCCAGCTTTTTCCTGAAGGTAAAACTGAATCCAGTTATGGAATCCTATAACTTCTTCTTTGTTGCGCGTTTCTCCAACAAACACGTGTTCAAATCCTGAAGAGTCACCTCTGCAACTGTTAGTAAGAGAAGAAGTAATTTTCAGTCATTTCTCTTTCCCTCGGTCTCCCCACCCTCGAACCCAGAGCCCTATCATTCTTACTACGCATGCTCGAGGAAATCCTAGCAATCTGCCTACCTGGGATGTAATGTGCATGATCAAATTGTAAGTGAGTTCATTTTACCATAAAGGTGAGATTACATGGAGAAATTTTCTTTGCACAAGTTATAAGAGGATTTATGCAGTGAACGTGAAATGTTTAATCCAATCGAACGGCTTGGATTTATAAAGTTTCACCTGAGACCTTGGCATTGTATTGAGCTTGCGTGGTAAGAAAGACAGGTCTCTGAGGTTTGGTAGATACTTGTTTACATAGCCCAAAATGCCCTTTTCGAGAGAGGACTGAAATCTAACCCTATTAAAACCTTACCCTAAACCTAACCAACCCTAGAATCGATTCCAGTTTGGGCTATGGAAACAAGTGTTCATCCTGAGGTAGAGAATGTGGTCTCCCTTTCCCAGTCCATTAACACAGGAAGCCCAGAGCATAGAATTGTGAAGTAGGAGTAAAAGCTAAAACTCACCCTCTTGTGCGAGAATACAAGTCAAACCACAAGGAATACAGCTTCTTTTTGAAAGAAGGTCGATCAGCAGGTACCAAGTTCTTGGAGGCAAGATACTTGTGGGCAATCTGGATTGGGCCTGTTTCATAGAGTAGATCAATGAAGACACGATTTTCATTGATCTCTTCTTGAGTCACAACTTCTCTCTTGCCAGTGTCTGAGGTGTAGTTATCAAGAAGCTTGATAAATGCTGTTGATGAAACAAGAACACAGAGTTGAATGGCTGAAGGCAATCTAAGAGGGAGATCTGCAGAGGGATTTACTGGGGGCCTGTGAACCCCCTATACGTCTCACAGAGAAGGGTAAAGGCCTCAAATTAAAATCTTCATAGTCCCAGGCTAGTGAGTAGGGCAAGAATGTATAATTATGCTTGTGTAAAGAGAAGAGGGGTGGTGCGATAACATGAAGCAATTTTTTCTGCAACCTGTCTCGCAACCACATTGCAACACAAATTGCATGGAGCATTGCAGCTGTAACCTAGTTACAATTTGAAAAAAAAAACTGTTTTTTGGCTACACAGGCTATGATTGTGTCTCTGTGGCACTGTGTAAACCCTCTTGCAAATTGTGTTGCAATGCGGTTGCGAGACAAGTTGCAGAGAAAATTGCTCCATGCAACCTTGGAGTTATGATATCTAAAACTTAAAAACATTCAAGCTCTTAAAAATGATTATGAATAGGAAAACAACTGAGAAAGAGGCACTGCCGCAGGTAATACTTACCAGCATAGGTTCCTTTCCTAAGGACCTCAGGTTGGACGTAAGAGAAGAACGGATCAGCGGCACTGTCATTGGTAGCATGAAATCTAGTCCTTCCCTGAGGATCTATGCTGTAATGCTCCCCAGGAGTTAGCCGATTCTTGTCCGCTTTCCACATCTGTTCACATACTGTGGATAATTCTTTATTCGGTGTGAATCGACTATAAAAAGGAAAAATTTATGTAAAAATTTCATGCATCCTCAATAAGCTTTTATCCATTTTTGTTTTGCTTTTATTGTTGCTGTTGTTTATTGTTATTGATGTTATTACAGCTCAATGCGCAAAAGGACCACATTTAATGCATTCGCACGCTTCTATGCATGGAATTTTGTTCTTCAAATAGACAAATTTGATACCAAGCTGTTTGGTTTTACCAAATAATGCATGTAAAAACTCATTTCGCAGCAAAAAGCCTGTGCATAGAAATATACAAATATATTAAAAGTGCTCATACTTTTCCAAATTCGCTTGAATTATCATACAAGAAGGATCCAGGATTTTGAGTAGGGGAGTCACAAAACTAAGAAGATACACCTTTTGCTATACTAACCAACTAACTTCAAGCTAGAAAGGGGGTTGTGGGCACCCTATGGCTACCCCCTAAATCACCACTGCATGAAACAATGGCTTCAAGTTGAGGTTGAAGTTGATAAAATACAGTAAATATATGAACACATCAAGTCCAACCTTGACTTGGAACCATTATTTTGTTCTCAATCAAGTAAATTTGAGAAAGGTATATTCTGTGCAAGGTCTGCAAGTCTAAGTATACATATCACTTAAATCTGAACAATGCATAAACACTCCTTAGTTCCATTTGTTCCATGAGGAACACTATTTGCATAATAATTGTAATTACTATATTTTTGAATATTTGATTAACGCACCATTTCTCCTAATATTTGACTTAATTTTGTCAAAAGGTCGAAAAATAGTTCTTGGTGCTAAGAAATGGTGCTAAGAATCTTTAAATATCTGCCATTTAAAGCTTGTTTTCGAGATTAAAGGGCAAGTCGACGTGGCATATAAGCTGAATTCAATTTCTAAAGTTGAATGGAGAATGTTACATCCAGGCCATCGTACTCAAATATTTTAGTAACAATTTCAGGCCCTTTTAGTAAAAAAGAATGAATGTCACTATACTAGGAATAAAAAAGTCCAAGTCAAATGCTTAAAGTTCTCGTATTTTTTTTTTTTAAGCCGGCCTAGTTTGGAGGAATCCAAATCCAATTTAATGCTCAATTTAACTGCACTAGAATTCTGAATAATTCTGAATCATTTCTTGCTACAGTTTCTCTAAAGTTCAAATAAAGTTTTACTTACGTCTTGGACATGTTGGGATCGTTGTATTTGGGGAAAAAAGCGTTAAAATATTTTCGATTATTCGAAAGAAGCGTCTATTGTTATAGAAGAAAACCCTGGAAGCTTCACCACAGGGAACCCATCGATTCTATTAATCTTACTCGAAGAAAACTTTGAATTTAAGCTATAAATGTAAAGCTATAAAGCTATAAAGCTATAAAGCTAAAGAATGATATTGAATTTTGAAATTGTTGTGAAATATAGTAAAATTATTACATTTTTGGGGTAAAATAAAACAAGAAAATGCTCAAGTTATATTTAGTATCGCGGGTTCCCTGTGTTGCGCGCGTAAGAGGGTTGGTACAGATAAAGAAATAAAATATGGCGGGAAACATAGAAAAGACGAGGTGAGGATGAAAATATGAAATATATCGACGTTTTGATCTTTATATATTGATTTATTTGTTGTATCTGCTGACTTATATATTACTCTCTGGGACTGTATTGTTTTCTCTCCTATTTTTGTTTTGTTTACGAGATTTTTTGCTATATTTTGGGAGAGATTGTTAGACCTTTGTGATGTCCATGGAGAGTTCATAATTAATTTGTGGGGGAGGGGGGTATATCTGTTTTAAGGAAGGCTAAACAATATTAGCAAGTAGACGTATCTTGACTAAATATTTGATTGAAGGAGGAGCATTGGATTTTATATGTGCTGATCTGCCGGTTTCTTTGGGGAAGAGGCATAGGGGGCTCCAAGATATTAGGTGGTGGGGGAGGGGGGGTTCTCAGGCACTTCCAAAAGGTGGACAAAGCAGTCATATGTTCATATTATTCCAAAACAATAGTGTTATTTCTTTATTTTTTCCAAACTGAGTAAATTATGAAGATCTGTATATATAAACTACGTAATTCTAAACAAGTCCCATCACATTCCTTTAGAATCATTGATGATGTACGACTGTCTGCTAATGCTGCTGGCCTTGTCTCTGTTGGTCCAGTGCAGCTGCTGAAGTTCTCTGATAACTGCATGTCAGATGAGTACAAGCTGCTTGAGCTGCCACCAAAATTACTTGAAAAATTACAGCAAGGAGAAAGGTACAATAACACATTTGTGTAAGAGGCTTTGCACCATCATATGATGGCAGCCATGACAGGAGGCATAACAATAGAGTCTTTCCCGACTGGAAACTGAATTCTTTCTCATGTAAATCAGATTAGACCAGATTCAATTGTTCCTACCTCCTGCCATGGCTGCATGACATCACATGATATTCCCAAGCCCCTTAAATTGAAGGAAATTCAACCTTTAAATCACCAAATATTATTTATACTACTAGGCTTAACAAGAGAATGATTACTCATCAATATTTTTTTATCCGCATCAGTTTTGTTATTCGGGGTGAAAATCAAGAGGATGCAATGCTCTGCACAAAAGATGCCACATATGAGATCAAAGTAGCTGATACATCCAATGCCTTACTATTGACACCAGAATGTCAGACAAACAAGGACCCAGGTTAGTGGATACCACAGGGATCCCATCCCATGAGATCAAACTAGCTGATATGTCCAATGCCTTGCTATTGACACCAGAATGTCAGACAAACAAGGACCCAGGTTAGTGGATACCACAGGGATCCCATCCCAATGAGATCAAACTAGCTGATACATCCAATGCCTTGCTATTGACACCAGAATGTCAGACAAACAAGGACCCAGGTTAATGAGGGATATCACAGGGATGCCATACCTTATCCCATTGCAAACTACAGTAGCGAGGTGACACCCTGCTAACATGCCATTATGCAAACCAAACAAAAATGTGGAAAATGTGATAAAAAAAATATATTTGTACCTGTAAAAGCTTTTTTTATATATTTCTCGAATTGATAGGTTTCAAGGATCAGACAGCAGACTTAGTTGAACATCAGGTTTGTGTGAGATTGAATGTTGCATTTACATACATACAATGTTGCCATACAGTGATCAATATAATGAGAACCAGAGTGCTTTTATAAAGACATTCTTTGAATCACATTTCAGGTGTGTAGTTGCCATTCAGAATATTTTGAAGTGCGAGTGTCCAGACCTCAACTCTATAAACTACATAATTTACTCCGAGAGTCTTTGTACAAAGGACCTGAATACGAAAGAAAGGAGAATGATGGCACAAAACAAAAAGAAAAGGTGAGATGATGAGAAAGACTTGGATTTACACTTTAGTGACAGCTAACAATCTTGTGGCCCTAATTCCATATTACTACCAAAACAGGTAGAGTGACAATCGGGCTCGAGAAAAACCAGTTGTGACTAGCATTTATGATATACAATTTTGATAACATTCCTGAGCCCTGAGCGGTGAATTAGCTTTGAACATGCCATCCAAGTAGAAGTAATGGCCAAATTCCACCATGAACTTCAAAGCTAACTAGCCGCTCAGGGCTCAGGAATGTTATCAAAAGTGTCTAGCTTTAACACTAGTCGCAACTGGTTTTTCTCAAGCTTGATTGTCACTCTACCTGTATTGGTATTATTGACATTAAGTGCCATTGACTTTTATGGATAGGAGAAAGCTTAAGAAACCAAGAAAAAATGCCCATTGCATTGCACTAAGAGGGAAAATTAACACAATTGCTTTGTTGATTCAGTATTCCCTTGATGATTTGTTAAATCTTGTTCAAGCAAGTGAAAAAGAAATCTGGGATGCATTAGAAAAACTTGGTGCCATTGCAATAAATGGTGAGTACATGGGGTCTAAGGATGAATAGTGCATAAGGCTGCATGTCTGGAGCAACCTTATGGTCTGGGCACACTAGGCACAAGTCTTGGTAGCATGATGTGAGATGGTGGTAGGGATAATTCCCTTGTGACATGATAATTTTCTAGATAAATTCTAACCACCATGTAGATTTCTGTCCTTTGGAAAGATTGCAAGAAATCAAACTAGTTGAAATTGATGTATCAGGTCATGGGGACAAAACGAGGGGAATTTCCATGGCAACATCATGCATGGCCTGTCCTTGAGACAATGTCAAAATGAACAAAAGAGCTTTTAGTTTCTTGAGCTTCTGAACTTTTTGGTGCTAAAGTTGCTACCTGTGCACCAAGTGAGGGACTTGTTCATGTGACTTATCTCCTGAACACATGTCACAAAATTATGATGGTGTATGATGATGATTTAGCATGGGTAGCATTGCTTATCCTTTCTTAAGTTATGGGTCTCAGAATAAACAAACATTAAATATTCCAACCCATTCCCATAATGATAAAGAATGACATACTGTTGTTGTTGTAGGCTATTGGAGGTTACTAGACACCGATTACGAAGACAAAGTAATGATTAGTATTTTGAATTTATTGGAAGAGAAAGATTGGGATTGGAAGAGGGTGCCATTTGAAGAGTGCTGTGAAATACTTCAGGAGCTAGAACCAAGGTATGAAATGACTTGCTTATCGGGGCTTGACATTGTCGTCTCTGTGGTCAGCTTCCCTTCCTTCTCTTCTTCCCTTCCTCCTCTTCCTCCTTAAATGGGAATTTATTTTGGTATCAAAAAAATATAGTATTAACTAATACTGTTGGTTTTTTCTAGAACAATACTCGAGCATTGTTTGAATCGTTATGGAGAAAGATTAAATGCAGAAAATGAAGGTTAGTTTATATCTATATTTATATTTATATCAGTTGAGTTTGTTTGATATGTTACAAGTTTTTCCTCCAGTTTTCCTCCCTCCATATAAATCAACATGCCAGTTGAAGAAGTTATGTGGTGTAATAGTATGCTGATTGTGTTTTTTTCTTCTACAGAAGACCAGACCATTATATATGCATTAAATGAAGATAAAATATGCCAGTTTTATGCGCAATATCTTTTACGTCCAGCAGACAGGGTAAGCTTATTTAATCATTGAACATCACTGATTCCTTGACTTATCAAAATTTCTCTTGAGGGACAGTTTGCTGGAATGTGAAGGTCTAATCATTTGCAGATGTAATGACAAAGGCAGCACCTCATTTATTTTAAGACCCTGAGTGTTGGTTCGGCCAGGACTCAAACAGGCAGTCTCCTGCACTAAAGTCCAGTGCTCAACCAACTGAGCCAACCATGTGGCCCAAATAACACTACACTTCTACATTTTCCTCTCAGTTTAACTACCACGAGTTCATGGATTCCTGGCAGCAGAGCGTGCCAGACGGAATGACGACAAAGTCTGATCAGCTGGCTGTAAGTCACAAATGATATGATTTCTTTCCATCGTCTGTCTTTCACTTTCATTTCCACCTGGGATCGCTCTCACGACAAAGTTAGGCTCAGATTACTGACGAGTGTGACAGTCCAGTTTAATTTAGCCTGAGAAAACAGAGTTCTTTTGCTCCCAGGACATCTGTTTTCTCAGCTATCCAAGTGAAGTCATCAGATGTTTGGTGACTGAGGCCCAGTTAAAACGTCGATCTTCTCATGAGCCGAACGCATTGAAAACAATGGATAATAAGGCGGTTTTCTTTGATGTCATTAGGTTCGGTTCATGAGAATATCGACGTCTGAACTGTGCCTGACTGACTGACACTTCAACAACCTGATGTGTAGTCATCGTCTGATTCAATAAGGATTTCGTGGACTTCGGTCAAAGTATTTACATGACATTGTCGACGCACGTGCCTATGCAATGTCATGGAAACGCCTTGATTGACGTCCACCAAAAACTTAGTCGTGACAAAAAATTGCCCGATTGCGTGCGGGTGTAAAGGAATAAACGTCTCTTTATCGCTAAATCTGTTCTTATATAACGCTATTTTTATATGGATTTTTCAGGGTATTGCTCTTACAGACATGAGAAGCCATCCGCCTGTCATCTGGCATTTCAATTGTTATGACCTGCCTGAGAAGCCCGATATGAGGTATTTCACCACCATTATAACAACATCAATACTACCATTATTATTCCACCTCTACCACTACAAAAACCACCTCCACCATTGCATCAACACCAACACTCTATCCCCTCTATCGAGGTTTCCCCCCTAATATTTTTGCTGTTTTAGGTTTATGAAACTGTTTAAAATAAGACAAAAATGGACATTTGACGACATTCAACCGTATATCAGGTAAGTCATGAACATCTGCAATACCGTGACCGTGCTTACCCAAGTGGCAGTTGTTTTGTGACCTCTATAACATGTACGGCTTTTGCGCCTTCTGGCACGGAGTTTTAAGATTAGGACGTCAAGGGTTGCTTAATGGTAGTGCATGCATTTGCGTCTCACCTCTGGGGTCTCGGGTTCGATTTCTGGACTTGGCATCACATGTGAGCAGAGTTTGTTGGGTCTCTCCCTTGATTTAATTGTTTCTCGTCGGCTTCTCCAGTTTTCCTCCCTATTCAAGAGCTCAGACACTAAATTTCAATTCGATCTGTGAGTTATCCATCCCCTGATTTAAATAAGCCCACCGGGCTGTGCTAATTAATAATGCAACGCTTTTCCGCTTTCAGAGATCTTGTGGATGCAGGACAATCTCTCAATGCCTTACTTCTAAAGTACGCTCGTTCGTCTAAAGATGACACAGGGACTAAAGTCTACAGCTCAAAAAAACCGGTTTAGAACTCGTCAAACCTGCGTAGGGATCAGTCTCCTTTACGTGCAAGCATGTTTTCTTATTTCAGACCACGTGCCATTATCTTGAGACTAAGATCTTTTGTTTGAGTTGTATCCATATTCATCCAGATTCTTCTCATGTACAACCGTTAAACAAAGAAATGATACTCTAGAGAATGACACGTGGTCTGAAATTGGAAAATATTTTGCCCAACGCAAAGAGGTCTAGAGGTTATCCTAAAAGTGTATTATCCCGCACAGCCAATCAAATCACTAGAAATCTTAGAGTTTCCCAGAGCCTACGATTTTCTGTGAAATGGGTTGGGGCTGGGCATGGGTACGAGAATGCCTTTTTTTTAATCATTCCCCAAAAATGATGTAATGATCCTTATTTAAGAAATCAAACAACTAAATGATTTGAACCTTTCTACCGTAAGATGTAAGGATGATAAACAGATGATAAACGAATCCAAATAATTTTATCAGTTTAAATGAAGGTACACTGTATAAAAAATTTCTAAGCTTACGGTCCCAAGTATTTAATTACTTCAAGTAGAAATTTGTGTTTAATTTTTTAAAGCAAAATATTATGTATTTGATTAAAAATAATGAAGGAAGAAGGAAGGAAGAACGGGAACAAGAAAGAAGATCAGAAAGATAGAAATAATGAAAGGAAGGAAGGAAGGAAGGACAGGGCAATAAAGAAACAAAAAAGGAGGTGGGAAAGAAACAAGGGAGGGAGGGAGGGAGGGAGGGAGGGAGGATAAAACGTTAGCTCAGGATAGTTCGTTAATCGAAGAGGATGTTTCATAGCCTCCATCTTCATCACCACAGTCTTCAAGAGCTGCCCTGCCCTGCATCAATAATGCTTCTCTATTGACCCTGGACATCTTAAATAGACTCTTTAGATCTTGTATTGTCTCTATAATACTGAAATCAAAGGAAAAAAGTAAACCTAGAATCTTGGCTAGATTTTTCATTATTTAAAGGGGAACAGGCAACGGATTCAAAAGACGTAATTTGTCGCGTACACGCTACGTCATTGCGGCCATATGTTGGCGGTATTAGATTACTACCCCGGCCCAACATGGATTCCATGTCTTTTGTCGTTACCTCTCTTGGCAATGGTTGCAAACCATCAATGTGGCTGCTTTTTTATTCACAGACTGTGACTACTTGCATCTTGCATAAGTATTATCCATCAATTGTTTGACCTAGTCCATTCTTATATAGATACATGCAGTTGGGTGATCGATCCTCACGCTAAAAATTGTGCTGAAATTAGCCTGCGTTGCTGGTGGTCTGCGGTTGTTGCCCCTCCTTCAAAAAACAACCGCAGACCACCAAGCAACGAAAGCTACGCTGGAATAAAAGAGCTTGGTTTTCACTAGATACCTCTAGAGAAACTCTAATAAACTATTCGATTTTATATCTAATGTCATTTCTAGTATATTCTACTTGATGAAGTGAACTTCGCTTTTTTACTAATATCGCGATGCTCTTTCCATATCTGGGGTTTATTTTGACGTTTAAAGGAGTTTGATCACATTACCTATTAGTGTAAGCCAGTAAGTCCGTAAAATTTCACCAATTTCAACCTGACGCCGATGTTTTTTTCCCTAGACTGAGTTTGCCAAGACGAATGGCCTCATTTAGATAAAAAGCCTCGTAACGGCCTGGGTCGATCGAGTTACGTCGTTTGAAAAAACTATCAATATGCACTTAAGGCGCGATTACACGAAGCAATTTTCTCTGCAACTTGTGTCGCATGTAAGTTGCATGGAGCATTGCGGCGTGTAACCTACAGCGCAATTTGAAAAATGTTGCGAGACAAGTTGCAGCAATCGTTGCGAAAAGTAGAATTCGTTTCTACTTTTGGCCACGATTGCATCTCCGTTGCACCGTGTAAACCCTCTTCAGTGCAACTCGTGTCGCAACGCCGTTGCGAGACAAGTTGCAGAGAAAATTGCTTCGTGTAATCACGCCTTTACTGACTTTAACCAATGGTTGGGAAGTAGAATGCCTAGTTTTTAACATACCATATAGTGCTGGAATACCCCATATATACTATCATAGACATCAAGATTGTACAATGGACAAATTCCTCGACGGTAGTCCATGATAACAACTGGTCAGCGGAATAATCTGAAACTGAATACAGTGCATAGAATTACAAACGTTGAGAAAAAAGAAAATAATTACGAAACTGTTCACCTAAAACGAGTAGGCAAACAAAAAAGGACAACCGGTGACTGAAAGGGGATTGGGGGTGACAAAAAACACACACAAAGGAAATGAAAGAAAAAGAGAGGCAACGTAAAAAAGGATGAAAATAAGAAAACAAGGGGAAGAAAGAACAAAAAAGTCAGTATTAACCAAACTATTCCAACCTACTTTCTTCAACCATATTGAAGATATTTGAAGGACAAAATATGTGTTATTTCGATTTGTTCAGATGAACACATTCACTTTCCAGAGTGACGTTTAGTTGCTCAATTAGAACGGAATAATTATGACGTCATAGACATGCGCACGCATGATAACAAAAGCACTCTAGTACTTAGGACCTCGGTCTCTAACAGATACATCATAATTTTAACTCAAGTAATTTCGAATATGCACGAGTGGTAGTACTAAGATTTTAAATTTTACATATTTTAACTGCCAATGATGATTGGTTCAATTGGATCAGATGTTTTTTGGATGGCTACCGGAAGTGGTAAATTTAATGACGTCACCCATTGCTTTAGGGAAAGTTGTCAAGGTCGTCATGCATGGCTCTGATTGGCAGTGAAGCATGGATTTGTAATAGAATTTGAGCTTCAACGACTTCAACAATTCCAAAACGTTTTGTGGAATTTATTCATTATTATTAAATTTATTAGATTTATTACAGCTAGGAATAGAAAATTACCAACAGTCATGCATTGAAATGCATTTTAAAGAGAGAAAAAAGCAAAGAAAAGAAAAGGAAAGATAGAAGGAAAGAAGGAAAGAAATAAACAAACAAACAAAGAAAAATGAAAGAAAAGGAATATGAGAACTAGAAAACAGGAAATAGAAAATGAAATTGAGACTTTAGCCACTGAACTTATCTATATATTATTCCACAGTAAAATGCGAATAAATCAAAGGCGAAATTGTTTACATTATGATTGACCCCGGCCAAATAACTGCATGAATGCCCATATCCAATAGAATCACAGTTACGGTAAGTGGGGGGGCATATATGTCATTATCTTATGATCAAGCACTAATAAAATCCGTGCATTCACAGTTGGATTTTTCTACGTAGAATCACAGTTTTAAAAATGAGTACGAAGAAGAGTCTAACGTATCCTAACTAGTTCAAGCTAGTTCTCAAAAAATGTGGGGCAACTGTATAAAGGTAAAGTAAATCATTTGAAAACAAATTCAGAATATTAACAGCAATCAAGTTAATTCAGTTATCGTTTTTGCCAATACGAAATCACTAATAGGAAATAAAAAAGTTGATCATATTCGATCAAGTGATAATTTCAAGGTCTTGAAGAATTGAAATAGTAGAGTCGTTTTCAATAAATTGTCGGCTTTTCATATAAAGAAATTACCAAACTTTATTTTAATTTCTTCAATTAATTAGACTCTAATTGACAGTTGCGGATATTTTTCTTACGTTCACAGGTAATATTTGGACCAAAAATGTGTCGATTCACAACAAGGACAGGCTATATATTAAACTAATGAACCCGGCACCTTTCTTCAACTTCGCATTGCGAGTCTTATTTTGACAACTTAAGAAGTCAAAGTTGGAATTAATTACAAGTCCAAAGTAACAAAAAGGTGAAACGCAAAGACAATTTGAGTTCAAATCTCAAATGTATCGATCATCAGTATGAAAATGAAAATGAAAACTTTCAAGCTCAAGAATGATATTTCATGCGGAAAGAGAATCCTGCAAAGAGCAACACAAGAAGAGAATACTAAGATGTGACCGGTGACGTAAAAGAATATACGAGTGGCAGGGAAACGTTTGACGATGCGATGGAGTAACGCTTACTCAGTAAGATTGACGGAAATATCTCAAGACAACCGTTATTCGCAAAAGCTTTATGCCAAACGTTTTTAAAAGTTTTAGCTTTGGGAATGTTTTATCTATACGTAGTTCGGTATACGTATATGTATTGTATATACTTAGTTCACTAAAGTTAGCCACCAGAAACCTACAAGGCTGAGACGGACCATCAAGGATGATGGGAAAAAGTTCCAACAATTAAAGCTTTTTGATACAAACTGCAGCTTGAGGATGCTCACAGGAGGTTAAAATTGTAAGTGGATGGAAAGATCTAAAGTCCATCAATAGTTATCAAGTAATTGAAGCATGTAAAGTACATCTACCCATGATCCTTGCCGGTCTCAGCTTTATTAGCTTTTCTGGTGACTAACTTTATTGAATTAAGTCATATCATTAGCGTGGACTGAGAAGGAAGATAATAGAAGAGAAGGCCTAGGAATAGAAGTTCAGTAAACAGCCGCTGTACCTGGACTTTGAATTCCTATTCTGTCGTCAACTAAATTAGAAAGGTACGTTTTTATTCGCATAAAAACCATTGGCTTAATATTCTAAGACACGCCAAACAGAGAAAAGATGTTGAAAATGCTTCTACAGTGGCATCAAGGGTAGTGCAACTCAATTCTTCGGGAATCCGCCATCTTGAACGACATTCAATTCAATTCTAAATGCGTTTTTAATTCTTTAGAACCATTTTTTATTATTATCTTTCTTCTATTTTTTTATCTAATGCTTTTGTTTTTGTTTTGTTTTGTTTTATTTGTGGCACTAATGTGTTCAAATGAAGGTCCATGGAGTTTCAAAGTGTTTGTCAATAACTAGTGATATCGATAGTTGATAATCATTTGTGGAAATTTCTCCAACAAAATGAGGCGGCTTAATATCCATTAGTAAATGAATCTGTGATCAATTTTGCGAGTTCAATTTGCGTTTTTATCACATAGAAATCATTGGCTTAATATTTTAAAACATGTATCTCAGAGAAGTGATGTTGAAAATGATCCTACAGTTGCATTTAAGTGGTTTGTTGCATTTGCAACTCGCTTAGACTTCGCTGGGTTTTGCCATGTTCGGGCTGACATTTATTCACTTCTGAATTGCTCAGGGTTAGATTTTTGTGTAGCAGTGAAACTATAGTACAAAATATACCTAATAATAATAACAACCTCAACATTCTGCAGGTTAGAGGAAGAAGGAATCATATTCTTGGTCGGTTGTACGAGAAGAAGGCATGCAACAAGTTATACAGAAGACAAGTTCTAGTGTAAGATGTTAATTCTGTAATCTTGTCCCAGTAAAGTTCCTGCGTGATTCAGTATCAAATGTTTATTAACACTGCACACTTAAAACTATAATTTCTGCTGTTTTGGTGCTTTTAACCCAAGTATAACATATATCTGCCAGCTGTAAGGATAGGAAACAGCTAACTGGAAAGAAAGAAACCAGTCCAGCTCGAAATTCTGCAGCAAAGGGAAAATAGGGCAAGTCTTTTGTCTGGTTATAAACATTGTCCTTTTGCAGGAAACCTTATGGAAGAAACCAACTTGCTTTATTTCCTGAAAACTCTCAGGGATAAAGAAACTGAGTAGAAGAACTCTTCTCCATGGGTTTACAATGGGAGGACATAGACTGATCCAGCAAAGCGGAAATCCTTGTGTAATTTATGACTAACTATGGGGTTATCTTGAACTCTACAAGAAAATGCAATGGGAGGACATAGACTGATCCAGCAAAGAAATCCTTGTGTAATTTATGACTAACTATGGGATTACTTTGAACTCTACCAGAAAATGATGGAAAATACTAACATCCCCAATCAATTGTTCAGGTTCTGGCAAGGAACAGAGGGCTTCTACCTGGATATACAATGAGGGGATATAGACTGATGCAAGAAACTGGTTCTCAAGTAAGTCATGAATCACTATGGTCTTCATTTGTAGCTTGAACTACTGTATGTGTGAAGAAAGGTGCAGGATGGAAGAAACTAACATCCTCATTCAATTCTTCAGGTACTCGCGAGTAACAGAGGGCTTCTACCTGGGTATACAATGAGTGGACATAGACTGATGCAAGAAAGTTCTCATGTAAGTCATGAATCGCTATGGTCTTCATTTGTAGCTCGAACTGTGTGTGAAGAAAGGTGCAGGATGGAAGAAACTAATATCCCAATTCAATTCTTCAGGTACTCGCGAGAAACAGAGTTGCTTGTCCTTTACCTGGCTTTACGTTGAGAGGACAAAGAGTTCTCCAGGAAACAAGAGGAAACGTAAGTCATTTAAGGTGGCTTCCTATAGTATTATTTAGACCATACCTTTCATATTCATCTGGCTTATTTATAGTCTTAACTTACACCTATATACTTAGTTTTTAGACCTGTGATAATGCTTGGATGAAAGTTTAGATTGATGTCAGTTTTAGCTTGATTGGCGTTACCTTGGCAACGATAAACAAATATGGCCGAAATTAGTTTTTGTAGAATAACTCTAGAAACACGATGAGACCTGGACAAGCGGTTAACAACATCATAAACTTCATAATATTGCGGAACAGTTCTTACTATTTAAAAAAAAATCAATCTGTTTGATTTTGAGTAATTCGCAGAAATACTCTAAAGCCGTAATTTTCGTATGTTGAAAGATGGCGGTGGCCTAATCGATACTTGGAAAAAAACGAAATAACATAAAAATACTATAGAAAAGACCTTTCCTTATACACTTCCCTCTGGCTAAATGCTAAATCTTAATTCTTTTTTGAAGCAGAGATACAATTTTTTTTTCAATGCATGAATATTTTGATATTTTAGTAAATATTAATGCAAGGAAAAAATCATATCTCTGCTTCGGTAAAGAATTAAGATTTAGCATTTAGCCAGAGGGAAGTGTATAAGGAAAGGTCTTTTCTATAGTATTTTTATGTTATTTCGTTTTTTTCCAAGTATCGATTAGGCCACCGCCATCTTTCAACATACGAAAATTACGGCTTTAGAGTATTTCTGCGAATTACTCAAAATCAAACAGATTGATTTTTTTTTAAATAGTAAGAACTGTTCTGCAATATTATGAAGTTTATGATGTTGTTAACCGCTTGTCCAGGTCTCATCGTGTTTTAGAGTTATTCTACAAAAACTAATTTCGGCCATATTTGTTTATCGTTGCCAAGGTAACGCCAATCAAGCTAAAACTGACATCAATCCAAACTTTCATCCAAGCATTATCACTGGTCTAAAAACCAAGTATATAGGTGTAAGTTTAGACTATAAATAAGCCAAATGAAAATGAAAGGTATGGTCTGAAGAATACTATAGGAAGCCACCTTAAATCTTGGCTACCTTGTCAACGATTATCCTTACAGTCACTACAATGACTAGACATTTATTAAGTGACTACTGTAAACTGAATATACTTTAACGTATGTACACACATAGTATATCAGTGATAAACTTGAGCTTTAGCTCTGAAAAATGAATAACCTTTTGCTAGGGGAAAAGCGAAAGCCATGCATGCTTGTCGTTCCATATTCAACCTCTGTAGATTGAGGTTACATTCTTTGTTGCTCAGCTCGATTAGCTTTATAGTTATTCTGAGTAAAATTTATCTATTTCCAGTTAGATTTATTTGTATATTGTAAAATTGTATCGTAGGGTAATAATAAAGAAAACAAAGTTTAACACATCGGGGGGGGGGGGGGGGGGGGGTACTTCGGGTCGTTTCATGCGGGGATGCTCCGCCTGGACTCTCGACCCCTTACCCTTTTCTATACCAAATTTCAGCAGAACAGTACCCCTTTTTATACCTTTTTGCCTGAAAAGGTACCCCTTTCTTATGCCTTTGAAGAAAATCTACCCCTTTTTATACCAAAACCCACAAATTTCCACCCCTTTTCTACGTGCGGCCTGAAAAAAGTACCCCTTTCGTCCGGAGCTAGCATCCCCGTATAGTCAGTCCATTATAGGGAGTACCCCCCCCCCCCCTCCCCCGGGCATCGAATACATCGACATTAAAATGTATTAAACTAGTTAAAAGGGGAAATATGTGGATCAGAAACTTGAACTATAGACAAATTGGTTTAATTTTGGATTTCTTTTAAAATAGAAATGCTAAACATTTCTTGCAATTTTCTGGTTTTCTTTGAGCAGGATGAAGTAGAAAAGTTTGCAGACAAAGTTCTTCAAGATCTTATAATCATGGAGGTTTAAAAATGGCAAAGACTGGAAAGACACCAGA
Source organism: Anthopleura xanthogrammica (assembly GCA_964019055.1). Taxonomy (NCBI): domain Eukaryota; kingdom Metazoa; phylum Cnidaria; class Anthozoa; order Actiniaria; family Actiniidae; genus Anthopleura; species Anthopleura xanthogrammica. The sequence continues at coordinate 15,306,344 of OZ025209.1, read as the reverse complement.
TGAGTTCAGTTACGTAAAGAGAAATAAGATTATTATATATATGATAGCTCTAAGCATTGTACTTAAAGATAATTGAAGTATTGCACACAAGAAATAGAAAATGTAACTTGTGTATAAGGGAGTTTATGAGTGTAATTCAATAGGTTAAATAAAAAGATAGACATATCTCAAATATTTATAGAAAAATAGAAAAGAAATAGAAAAGTTTAATAAAATGTAACTTGTGTATAAAGTTTTATGAGTGTAATTCAATAGGTTAAACAAAAAGACATATCTAAGATATATCTAAGATATATCTAAGAGTTTTCAGTTCCCTATATTGCTAGTTTATCGCCATTTTGCAGGTTGATTGAAATTCCCTTTATCAAATTCATTAATATTCATAAGGCTCGCCATTTTAAATCCCCATAAAGGTCTCCCGCTCATGCTTTATCTATCCCATATAAAGTCGACCAACATGATCCCGCTAAGGCGTTCGGTTCTTCATTCTTTTTGTATCCGCCATATTAGTTAAACTTCACTGGTACTGTGCTTTAATGACCAGTTTGCTCGGGGGGAGGGAGTGGGGAGGTGGGGCATTGGTAGATCCCACTGAGATCTCAAGACAAGAAAATATTGAAACTATAACCTATTCTATTAAGATATTTTATAATCATAAATTACAACTCTACTTACTTTCCTGCAGAATTTTTATACCCTTTATAAGACAAACACTAAATAATATCGAAGAAAACTGTCAACGATTTTATTATATCTGTGGTAAATTATTATGTAAATAATATACCCCATCTAAGGCTTAGTATAGGAGAACCAGCCTCCACCCCTTTCCAGGGGCCACTTTGGAAGCCATCTCTTTAAGGTATTTCTGCAAACCACCTATCGCTTGTTTTCATCTGCCCTCCATATTGTTAAGCCGAACTTCATTTTGCCAATAAAATCACCAATAAAATGGTAGCCAAAAGTTGAAAGTAATTTTTTTTTAATGTAAAAAATATATATATTTGCAAAATTAGTATCACAAATATCAAAATAGCAGTACTAAAGCTGTAGATGTATTCAACAACTCAAAACGTGATAGTTCATTCAAGAAGCTCTGTTGCCATAGAAACTATTGTCTACTCTTGGTTAAGCTTCTCCCCAGTCTCCCAAACTTACACACAACCGGAAATAAACTTTGTTTAATTACTTCCGCTCGCAACATTCTTCCAACTTCAACTACTCGACCGAATAAAAATACTCCCCCATTCTAATTAAATACAATAATATTAGAGTAAACATGACTGGAACATGTCTGAACTTGCAGAGAAATGTCGTCGCTGATTGGTGAATTATTGTTGGATGTAGTTCAACGCTCATGTCACCAGTAAAATATCAAGGGGAATGTTTTCACAAAGATTGACTTAATCATGGAGAACATAAAGAATGGTGCTGTTATGCCAACATTTACTGAGTTATCGTCTATCTCTTGAAGTCACATAAATTTTCGGTGCGTTAAGCAAATTCAGCAGAGCTGGTTTCCTATTTTGCTCGCACACAAATAAAAAATAGCTAGATATTAAATTAGAATATAAATATGAAATGAAATGAAACTTTTCAAACAACCATATGTCACTCTTCATCATCTTCAATATATCAAAATGCATGAACCATGTGCATGCATATATGTTGATCGCACTGCATTTGAAAATATATATTGATGTCTGGCATATTACGTCATGGCCGAAAAATAAACTCTTTAAATCAATACAGCTTTGGAACAATTCAAACACGGATCGAGTCGGCTAACAACATAAGTTCAGAAAAGTAAGCAAAACTTATGTTTCATCATAGATTTGTTTTTAGATTTTTAGAAAGAGCATTGGGTTGGTATATGACGCTACTTTTTAGTTTCAGATGATTAAATCACTGTTGTGGTTTTGATTTATTTTGACATATTAAGAAGAGGTGACTATTTCAGTGGCCAAATCCAAATTATCTCGATCTTTGTCTTTCGTACGAAATTAATTGTGACTTTTCGTACAAAAGTTTGACGATGACTCACGAGCACGGTCTCGGCTATGAACATGATATTGAAGAAGTAAGCAAAATTTTTCGATTTTTAATGACACTGAGCATGCAGCTAGCTCTTAGGTTGCTGTAGATGAAGAAATAATTGTTTAATTTTGAATTTGACATAGGAATCAAAGAAGGCAACAAAAGTAATACGGAAAGTTTTCCATTTGTTAATTGCCACCAAAAGCGATGGAACAGTAAACTATCTATGCCAGTACGAGGCAAGACACATTTCACCATGGATTTTTCGATTTATAAAAAGACATTGGTTATTTCGCTAGCTTTTAGCTTGCTGAAGATGAAGAAATCACTGTTCAGTGGTTTTGATGTATTTTGACATAGGAATTGAAGAAGAACGGCTACTGCGTAGGAAAGAAAAGGGGTCGAAATGGACTCAGCTAACATGGCAAAAGGAGGAAAAAGTAAACCGGACAGTTTTCCAAGAGTTAATTCCCGCCAAAAACGTTGGAACGGCGAACTACCCATTCCAGTACAAGCTGCAACACGTTTAACAAAAAAGAAATGCCTAGAAAAGGATTTGAAAAGCAACCAAATGCAGAAATCAGACGAAGTGAAGAAGAATGAAAAGAACTAAAAAGAACATGATACCTAAGGAAAGTGATGATCAAGTAGTGCCAACAATGGAAGAATCGAAATCAGGTAATAAAAACAAAATGCTCTTGCTCATGATTTGTTGAAGATTTAAGACTGAAAAATGTAGGGAAAAAATGGATGATAATAGTGTTTGGGCAAACTCGATCGTAGTATGTCCGCTGGCCATTTTAAGGAAAGTTTTTACAAGCAGTTTCTAAAATAGGCGCTCATTGAGCGCATGTGGTTATTGCTTATTATCGACTAAGCCTTGATAGAATATATGGGACCTGGATAATTCTAATGGTTAGCATAGTAAATTATGCTGATTTTGACAAACCTTGGAAACACAAAACAACTTATAAGTGAATATCAAGAAAAAATACAAACACCGACGACTATACATATGTGCATAAATAATGGGGTATAGGACAGACCACCATAACTGATATAGAGAGCACTTGAACTTAGTGTTTGATATGTTATAAAAAGGGAGTAGTGCATGATCGAATAGAATAACTCTAAAGTAACAAACTAATTAACACTGTAAAGGCAGTGAAGTATACTTTGAGTAACTGAGTGATTGTATCATTGTTTACCACATCATTTATACATGTTAATCCGTGTCTCTATACTGTATGTAATGTGTTTGTAATGGTGGAGCTTACAATATTAACACTGTTAAGGCAGTATACCTGTGTAATAAACAAGCAAATAAATTAATTAATGAATCGATAAAAAATTATTATTTTTTGTTAGCTGCACCATAGCAAATAAACGACATGAAGAGACATGTACATGCATTACCATGAATCAGTGGCGTAGCGAGAGTGCGCAAGGGGGATATAATGGATGCAACTTGTTATGCAAATGAAGCTAAAGGTCGAAGCAGAAAGCCGCGTGGAATAGAATTGAAAGGAGTGCCCGAAAGCTAGTTATTAAATGCTTCTTTTCCTCATGGTATGTATGGTTTTCGACTCTACTGTTCAGTTTGAAGATGATTCTTTACTCAGAAAAACTTCAGTAGAAATATTTCAAGGTTAAACTTGTACAACAGAGATATTTTGGACCTGGACTTTCGATTTCCTTGGCAAATTATCGAGCGATGGACACATTTTAGGAACTGTATACTAGAAAACGATATTTTCTAATGCAAAACTAAATAATTCTAGACATGCACAAAGTTTCTTTCAGAAGATCGCCCTAATATGTTTAATTGAGACAATCTCGTTCATGTTTTGCCTTTTAGACAAATGACATCAATCTTCGTCCTCTTGTTATCGAGGTCTTTGAAAAATATCCTCGAAAAATTACCGACAAAATAGGTTAAACAATTACATAATGTACCATAATTGTTATGCTATCTTTATTGTGAAGCGATCTAAGATAATTTAGCAAAATACTCCTGTTAGATGTTGCATGAGGAATGGATCCCGGAGAGTATGAATGATTTACTATAATTTCTCGGCTATTAGTAGTTTATATTTTTGTAAAGTACATTGATTGCAATTGCTCAATCCCCCAGAAAGAGAATTTCTTTTAGGTGTCTCTTTATAAAGAAGTCGTTGACTTGATTTTCATAACCATTTGCAATGTTTCTGAATCACATCTAGTGAAATTAACATTTGTAAAAACAGTTCCTTTAGAAATGTTTTCAAATGATATCAAACACTCCATTTTAGTTCTTGTTCTCTTTACAATATCTTTAGGTTATTTTCATTTATTTGTTAGCTATATTTATAACATGAAAGATAGTCTGATGAAGAACAATATTTTCTTTTCCCTCAAGTTTTTCCTTTTGCTTGGTTATGCTGTATTATGGGTTCTATTATGGTCGCAAGGATGTTGGCAAGATTTGTCAGTATACGTTATCCAAGAGGCCCAAATACATTTTACAAAGTTTCCTTATATAAGTTGTCAGTTTTCTTTAGGTGCTTTTCCAGGAAAGTGCCACAGAAAGATATTGCAGGCCTTTAAGAAGCTTGCTAATGATGCAAACATTTTTGTAGCTATCCTTTCATTAACGTACAGTGTTTTTTCTTTCTTTTTGCAGGAAATATTGAGAGTTTTGCATTGTCACTACAATTAATGTATAATGTCTACTTCTATTTCTTTCCAGGCAACTTATATAGAACGATTGCAGCTGCCATCAAGAGGCCTGCAAGTAATTGATTTCACTGTAAGTGATGCAATTATTTATCATCACATTTGTGTAGATATTCTTTTATTAACGTAAGGTTTCTTTTCTTCCTTTCTGCAGGAGAGATTACAGCTCTCATGGAGAGGCTTTCCTGTAGAGCAAGACACTAACAACGGTGTAAGTGAAGCAACCATTTACCCTGATACTTCTGTTGCAAATTTTCCATTGTCACTATAATTAATGTACAATGTCTACTTTTATTTCTTTTCAGGAAACTGGTATAGAAAGATTCCAGCTGCCATCAAGAGACCTACACGTTGTTTATTCCACCGTAAGAAACTTTTTATCATAACATTGCCGCTGTAGCTATCCTTTCATTAAAGTACAATATCTTTTCTATTTTTTTGCAGGAGAGATTACAGCTCTCATGGAGAGGCCTTCTTGTCATGCAGGACACTAACAACATTGTAATTGTTGCAAACATTTACCCTGATATTTTTGTAGCCAATTTTCTATTGTCACTATAATTCATGTACAATGTCCTTTATTTCTTTACAGGAAACTGGTATAGAAAGGTTGCAGCTGCCATCAAGAGGCCTGCAAGTTATTGATTCCACTGTAAGTGATGCAATTGTCTATCATAACATGTTTGTAGCATGTTTGTTTGTAGCATTAAAGTTCAATGACTTTTTCTTCCATTTTGCAGGAGAGATTGCAGCTCTCATCGAAAGGCCTTCCTGTCATGCAGGAAACTGCTGACAACAAAGTAAGTGATGCAACTGTTTATATATTTTCATTGTTAACTAATGTACGATGTCAGCGCCTGTCAGCAGAGAGAGTTGCACTAATTTGGGTATGTTAACTTTATTCGATTAATTGGTACAAGTTGTATTACTGCAATGTTAGACATATTACAGGTCTGTTTAAGTGACCTGCGTGAGAGGAGGGAGATCTTCTCCAATGCATTACATTTACTTGAAGCTCACCTAGTGACACTATTTTCTCTTCTTGTGAAAGGTTATTTTCATCTGTTTCCTCTTGGGAAATTTATAATTGCTCCAGTGGGATTGTATGTGTCTGGGGTGTGGCAATAATGCAAGAAACTTGCCCTAATGTTATAATAAACCTTCCTTTAATTGCCAAATGGGGCTGCATTCTTTTGAAGCTTTAGTGGCCCATTTTGAATTTGAAATAAAAAAATAGCATCACAAATTACAGCTATATGTTACTTAACAGAAGTACTTTGCAGTTGTAGATTGATGCTGTATGAAATATTGTTTTGGATGCGATCTACTGAAGATAAATTAAAACCCTGCAACCTGAACGTTAATGCATGCTTTTGTTTGTTAATATTTATTGTGATGTTGTACCACCTCCACCTCCACCTCCACCACCACCACCACCTCCACCATCATCATAATCTTCATTTGAAAAAAGAAAGTACCTGTTTAATGTGCTGTATTTACTTCTTTATTGGTCTGCAATAAGATAATTACTGTTATCACAACCACCAGCACCACTTCATCATCGAGTGTGAGTTGCTATTGTATTTATCACCACCACCACCAATATTATCTTAATCATCATTTGAAAACAATAGCTGTTACAATTGCTGCATGTAGTCCATATTTGTTTATTGCTCTGCTTAACAAAATGCCTACTGTTACCACCACCAACATCATGTGTGAGTAGAAATGTATGTATCACCACCTCCACAATCATCATAATCATAATTTTGAAAGAAAGTAGCTGTTACTTGTATAATGGCATGCAACAAAATAACTAATTTTACCACCACCACTACAATCATTATCAAGTGCGAGCAGAAATTGAATGTATTTATCACCACCACCTCCACCACCATCATAATCATCCTTTTGAAAAGACAAAGTATCTCTTACATGTGCTGTATGTATTCCATACTTGTTTATTGGTCTTCAATTATATTATAGCTATCTATCTTGCAATTGGTTAACTTTTATTGTTATTATAGATAGCTTTTGTCTAAATTTAGGTTAAGTTATAATTCTTTGTAAATGTATTGCAATAACAAAATTACACTAAATAAATGTATGTATGTAGGTAGGTAGGTGGGTAGGTAGGTAGGTAGATAGGTAGGTAGGTAGGTAGGTAGGTAGGTAAGTAGGTAGGTAGGTGGGTAGGTAGGTAGGTAAGTAGATAGGTAGGTGGGTAGGTAGGTGGGTAGGTAGGTAGGTAGGTGGGTAGGTAGGTGGGTAGGTAGGTAGGTAAGCAGGTAGGTAGGTAGGTAGGTAGTAGGTAGGTAGGTAGGTGGGTAGGTAGGTAGGTAGGTAGGTAGGTAGGTAAGTAGGTAGGTAGGTAGGTAGGTAGGTAGGTGGGTAGGTAGGTAGGTAGGTAGGTGGGTAGGTAGGCAGGCAGGCAGGTAGGTAGGTAGGTAAGTAGGTAGGTAGGTGGGTAGGTAGATAGGTAGGTATGTGTGTATCACCACCTCCATCTTTTTCTGACAGCAGAAGAAGTTGGCAGCAATTAAAAGTTTCTTTTAGGTTACTTTATAATCGAATTGTCATTATTCTTCCATTGTTTACTTTAGGAGCAGTTAGAAAGCATTGTTGACAGCATCCTTAAGAGGGGTATTTCCCAAGAGCTGTAAGATACTAATTCCAGCCCAGCGTACCATGAAGTACCTTACAAGAAGAGTAATGAAGTTCAAGACCACGTGTCATTACAACTCATCTTATATCCAAGGGAATAAAACGTGGTCGGAAATTGAAAATATTTCGCACAAGCCTAAAACGTCTAGTGCAAGTATTTGTGTGGTTTCATTTTGTCCGTGCTAGTGGCAGACTACACTATCTGTGACTTTTCTTGAAGAAGTTCCTTTATCAACCTTTATTGAATAACAGGCCACAGTTATTTACAAGAATAATAATATTTCATACTATGGTACGATACATGAATATTGTATTAATTTCAATATTATTATTTAATAATATAAATAAATAGTTAGGCAAAGAACTTTTTCACATGGTTTACTGGGTTTGTCTTGGGAAACTTTTCACAAAGTTTGATTTTTAAATTAAAACCATGAAGAACTAATGGAAACGAAAATTACTATGATAGAGCATTAAACTCGTAAACTTTGCCATGATATCGATTGTGCTGTTATTCCAACATTTATATTATAAATGTCTTGAAGAAACATATACGTACGTAAAATCTTCGTTGGGTGTGTTAAACAAATTAAGTAAAAAATTACAGAACTGGTTTCCAAATTTTTAAAACAGAAACAAATATTAAAATATACAATAATTTTTTTAAATGTAATAAATAAATGAGTGGCATCGAAATGTAATTATAAATTCGATGAAGTCTGCTTTAAAACATGCAAAATATTTTTTAAGATTTATTTATATTATAAAATCACCACAACAACCACCATAAAAGGTCATATGGTCTGTAAACACTGCTTTGTGTTGCTAATAGGTCAGTCAAACAAATCTCATCAATACCGTAGACTGATGCGACTCAATATTATAATTCATGAAGTCGATATTTTAAAACTCTTCTGTTTGGTACGTGTAAATGCATGATCTCGCATGTTAGTTCGGATGAGGATGCTAGTATTCAACATACATTACCTGGTCGATCTTGATGATCAAGAACTATGCATGACCGATGACCGCATTGCATTTCAAATCAAAATCCTTCGATCTTACATAAATAAATATATCTATGAATATATATGATGTCACCTGTCTGTCAAAACATCGATCGGCTTCAACGTACCATCTTCACTTCTATTTTTATGCTATAGTTAGGGGTACGTAATACTGAGACTTGAAGTATTGAAGTTAGTTTTCAATAGTTTTCAATGCAAGCTATAGGATAATAGAAGTAACTGCAGCAGGTTTTTGTTAGCAGTTAAAGTTAAAAACTTTAAGCTAATAAAAACGTTCGAAAATTTGTTTGAGAAAATTAATGATGAGCTGCTTGCATTGAAAACTATTGAAAACTATTTTCAATACTTAGATGAATATGGAAATATCCTTTCCAACTCGGTGCTGGGAAAACAATCGAAAACTTAAATAGAAAATACAGCACACTAAGAATCTAATATCAACCTGGTCTCTGAGTCGTGTAACTATGGATTTTTTAAGCAGTCGAGCGAAGTCATCGATAGTTACCAAGGTTATGTCGTTTATAAAAATTTCCTTTTAAGATGCAAACGTGTAATATTAGGAGGTAAACTTCACTGCGTTTTCTAGATCAGGAGGCCTTAAATTCGTTTACGGAAGTATGGAATATCTGATATCTGAAAATGTTAATCGTGAACCGAAATTGTTTGTGAAGTTTAATTCGCAGATTTAAAAGTTAAGGAAACATTTGTGAGGTGACATTTCTCTTTTATATTTCAATTTTTTTGTTGCTTTGATTGAGCTCCAATGAACATTTTCATGAGTCTGGCTTTAGTTTTTCGAAGAAATTTCGCTGGCGCGCGGTACCGATCGAAACCAAAAAAAAAAAAGGTGTAAAGAAGAGGTAGGTGTATGGTTTCAAACCTGATTTGTCCGCTTTTTGGGAAACAAATCGAGCCACAATGAGTTTTTTCGTCCATTAATATTTTTATTAGTTTCAATCACAAAATCTAAATTACTTGGATCTTTGTCGTTTGTACGATATTGTTGTGACTTTTCGTTTTGAATTTTAACAGGAATTAAAGACCCGAGTTGCTCAAAGTCGGTGACAAGTAAAGACCAAGAATTTGTACTAAAGTTCGACGATGACGTACGAACTTGAAGTCGAAAAAGCAAGCAAAAGTTCTCTTTCATCATGGATTTTTGGACTTACAAAAAGACATTGTGGTATGTTGCTAGCTTTTAGTTTGCTGAAGATGAAGAAATCGCTGGTTTGGTTTTGATGTATTTTGACATAGGAATACGAATGTTTTCAGCTATTGCCCACCAAAGGCAATAAGCCACTTCACGGTTTCGTCCGCCATCTTGAAATTGGGGCAAACGCGGCAAAATATATAGAAATCTGGATCACTTTGACTTCCCGTAACTCCGCTCATTTTTAATGGATTTTCAAAATTTAAACTTTAATTATCAGCAGCCATGTATACCAGTTGTCGGACTGAAAATAAAACCAATGTAGGTCTTTTAACTAGTTTTGCGACTCATCATATTTTTACAATTTTTTCATATTCACGTGCCCATCGTTTTATTATGAAAACAAACATCTTACTTTCTTAATTTAAAGCTTTCCATTTTCCATCATATTTAGAGGTATAAGTAACAAAGAAAATATATTTTCAAAAAAGTTTAAATCTTGAAAATCCATTAAGAATGAGCGGAGTTACGGGAAGTCAAAGTGATCCAGATTTCAATATATTTTGCCGCGTTTGCCCCATTTTCAAGATGGCGGACGAAACCGTGAAGTGGCTTATGGAATGTCGACCTACCTATATGCCAGCCTGCAGCCAAGACAAGTTTAACAAAACAAGAAATGTCTAGAAAAGGATTTGAAAAAAGACCAAATGCAGAAATCAGACGGAATGAAGAATAACGAAAAAAAAACCGAACGTGATACCCAAGGAAATTACTGAGTGAGGAGAACTGGTTTTCATCATACAGCTTTGATGGTTTGTTATTGCCAGCGCTAGCAATGGAAGAAATCAGGTAATAAAAACAGCACTCTTTATAAAAAAAAATTAATGATAAAAATGTTTGCGCAGACTTAATCGTGTCGAACCGCTGTCCAAAAGCGATGGAAGCCATTGTTGAGCTAGCTCGATTGTTAGAAAGGAATGCCAGTCATTAAGGAGTGAAAAGCAATGCTAGATTTCCTCTTGGTATGTTTTCAACTCTATCTACTGTTTTGAAGGTTTAAAATTTGGTTAAAGTAGATTTTCGAAAGCCGGTACTGATTTTGGAACTGCATTTGTTTTTACTTTCTTTCTCTAAAGCAACCGAGCGATGGGCGTGCATATAAGTAAAATGCTTATTACAGAAAACAATTTTACAGCATATTTGTTAACGAAAAACTAAATAATTTTAGAACTGCATAAGGTTCTTTTTCAGAAGCCTTTTAGAATTAACAACTAAAGGGATTATTTTTCTCTTAAGGTGACTGATTACTTTTGAACGTTCAATTTGAGCCCACGATATCGCTTCAAAATTTTATTGAGGAACCATACACGTTTTGAACTTCAACAGGGCAAATATTTTTAGTTAGTCTTCAAAATTAATGTGTAAAGTAGATGTCCTGAGAAAATTGCTTCCAGAGCTTTTTTAATTTTTGAGTTATGAATTTTTATGTGCAAAGCTTGATTTCCGCCATTTTCCTTTCGAAAACTTGTCAAGATGGTCATATTTAAAATGCATTATCTCGAAAACGAGCTCGGGACACCCATTTTTCTTTTCATTTTTGGAATCAGCGTTTAATTCTGTGTAAAATATCTTCCTAAGAACATTTTGTAATTATTCCTTGCTAAAGTAGTCAGTCACCTTAATTCTTTATTTTATTATTCACACCGAACGCATTTCATTACACTAGGATTATTGAGCTAATCGTTTATATCAATCTTTCGTTCCCCTCCTGTTATTGACGTCTTTGCAAAATATATATCATCTAATTATAACATGAAAGAGACGATCTATTGCGATAAAACAAGACCTAATGTAATGCTTACACTAGTCAGTCCGATGAAGAACAATATTTTCTTTTCCCTCAAGTTTGTCGACCTTTACATGGGCTTTCTATTATAGGTTCTATTATAGTACGTTGCAAGGAAGTGTTTGAAGTGTTTGACAACGATATTAAACACCCTATGTATCAGCATGGTTCAAAGAAAAGTTCTTGTTCCTTTTTGAAAATATCTAGTCTCTTATCGTTTTTTCTTGAGCTAAATTCTTAAGACCACTTCAACTAGGAACGACAAAGCAAGTTCCAATATTATGTGGTTGCATTTGTTAAAGTGCTGTTCTGACTAAAGAAGGGTGAGAGTTGAATATGAATTGAATAGGGTTTTGGCATATTTTTGTCTTTGCATGCCTTTGTGCTGTTCTTTTTTAGTGTCAGTTTTTGCAGAATTTTGTGGCATTTCTTTTGTGTTTCATGTTAGCCTCGCATCCAAGATAATGTTAAGAAGGGTGCATTATTGAAGTACAATATTTTCTTCCCCTCAACTTTGTTCTCTTCCTGGGTCAGTTGCACAAAGGTTCCTAGTTTTTCTAAGCTGGTTGTTAGTGATCCAGGAGGCACAGAGTATCTCCAAAGTAAATGATGATGCAGGTGCAGTTATCTCATAACAATTAATGTTATATGAAGTTTACACACATTATTTTGCTCAAATGCTGTGTTGGTTTGCTTATGTTAAGGGAGACTTGCAGGTATCTCCACTGAGAAAGAGTATTTATATCAAAGAAGATTAGTACCTTAGAAAAAAAGTAGACATTTTAGAAGACAATCAAAAGTATACTCAATAAGAGGGTTGAATATGAATTGCATAGGGTTTTGGCATATTGTTTGGCTTTGCATGCATTTGTACTGTTATTTTTTAGTGTCAGTTTTTGCAAGTACTCTATGTTGAGGAGATTTAGTAAACCTCCATAGCTCAACGGCAAAAAAATAAAGCATTTTATTATATAAGCTCTACATTCTTTCGTGTGCATTTTGCAAGTTGAAACTAGATCATGCTAGAATTAAAATAAACAACTAAAAATATGGGACATAGCTTAGCTGCTTTATAACCTACAAGTGAAGCATATTTATAGGTACGATCTTTTTCGTGTAAAAAAATGCCATGAATCACCAGCAAATTTTGATGAAAAAAAACCCCAGTTTTTCTTTTAGAAAAAGATATCAAGTTATACGTGAATTTGCTACGCATTAAATGTGTTCCCTCGAAGAAAATAAAGCAAGAAGCTGACCTTGTTCATTTAATTCTACAGCTTCATACCGAAGAAGACGTAGAGATGGCCGAGGCAGAAACTGCAAATGTAAGCTACTTATTTAATGTCTTCCCTCGAAGGAAATAAAGAAAGAAGTTAAGGGTATTTGTCCATTTAATTCTACAGGATGATCAAAGCGCTGCATCACCGGTACCATTGCCAGAACCAATGGAAACAGAAACAACTCCAAATGTAAGCTATTCATTCAATGTCTACTTTTACTTAGTAATATTTTAGGGAACTGTATACGTATGATATAGAAATATTGCAGTTGTAATAAATGCAGTGGCCTCCAAATTATTGGTTCCAACGTATAAACTAATGCAACTCTTTATCACAACAACTCCAAATGTAAGCTACTCGTTGTCTACTTTCACATATATTTAAGGAACTATGTGATATAGAAATATTGCAGCTGCAATGCATCCAGTGGCCTCCAAATTATCGGTTTCACTGTATAAACTAATGCAACTCTTTATCAGAACATTACTGTAGTAATTCTCAGTTGATTGTTAACAATGTACGATGGGAATGCCTGCCAGTAAAGAGAGTTGATAATGAATGTGTATTCTAGTCAGTTTGCTTTTTTCTCGTAAATATTTTGTAAATACTCTGTTTGGTGTCTGCCAGTAATGTAACAGAAGACTTTCACCTGTTTTTCTTTTAGAAAACGTATCAAGTTATACGTGAATTTGCTACACATTAAATGTCTTCCCTCGAAGGAAATAAATAAAGAAGTTAAGGGTATTTGTCCATTTAATTCTACAGGATGATCAAAGCGCTGCATCATCGGTACCATTGCCAGAACCAATGGAAACAGAAACAACTCCAAATGTAAGCTATTCATTCAATGTCTACTTTTACTTAGTAATATTTTAGGGAACTGTATGATATAGAAATATTGCAGCTGCAATGCATCCAGAGACCTGCAAATTATTGGTTCCACTGTATAAACTAATGCAACTCTTTATCACAACATTACTGCAGTAATTCTCAGTTGATTGTTAACCAATGTACGATGGGAATGCCTGCCAGTAAAGAGAGTTGCTTATGAATGTGTATTCTAGTCAGTTTGCTTTTTTCTTGTAAATATTTTGTAAATACTCTGTTTGGTGTCTACCAGTAATGTAACAGAAGACTTTCACTAATGTATTAAGATTCACTGATCTTATTTGCTAAATAAGACCTGTCCATTTTGAACTTCAAATCACTAAGTATTATCACAAATTACAGCTATGTCATGAAATAGAAATAATTTGCAGTTGTAGACTATCATGCTATATGGAACATTGATTTAAACCATTGTAGATAGAAGAGAAAATTATTGCCTGAACTTTAATACATGCTCATGTTTGTTAGTTTTTATTGCAGTGTTGTACCGACCAAACACAAAGTACCACCATCATCACCACCACCACCACCACTACCACCATCATAATCAACTGCAGCAGCAGCATCATAATCAAGTGTAAGTAGCAATTATAGTTGCTGTCAATTTGTTTTATAAAAGCGAATTTATATCCATATAAATTAAAGTTAATTATACAACCATTAGAATCGGTCAATGGTAGTGGTGTAAGCCTCGCTTAGTTACCAAGAGAAACAAAGAGGCCTTTGATTTTTATGTAAACAAACTGTAATATAATATGCTGTTGGGATAAAGGATGGTTGGTACAAGGGTCAGTTAACCTCACGCAATCCACGTGCTTCCAATTAGGTCAGCCAATCACCTTTTTGTTGTGGCATGTTAACTGAAGCTGTAATTAACCTCAGTCACGTTCCAGTTAATTCACTGTGTTCACTGCCCGCCGAAAGCTCAGTATCAGCCTAAAGTTTATAGGTTTCTGGCATTCTGTTCTGTGCATTTAAAGAATTTTGTCCGCCCACCCTTATGGGGCGCCAAGCTTGTCAAAAATACATGATGTCATATATATATGACAAGTCTAAAATATCAGACACGATTGTGGATATATACACCGACTAGACATAAATATGTATGATATTTCTGAAATATATAATAGATGTTTGTATTTATAAAACATGTTCTTGTTTATACTTCATCTCTACACTTCTAACATACGTTGAAATTTATAATACATGTTCATTTATAATAATTGTTCAATTATAAAACATGTTTACCATATGAACGGCGAACTTTCATAATTATAAAACGTGTTTGCGATATATAACAAAACGGCGAATTTTTTATATTACATGTTCATTTATAACACATGTTTACGATATAAAACGTGTTTATGAGCCAACAGTCAAACGGGTCTGTGACCAGGATCTTATTGAGCATGCGTGATATCATTCCAGGTCCTAGCAAAATGGAATCCATTTTGTACAAGTACCACTTGATTTAAAGAAAGATATTATCATAATAATTGGCTATGGATGTTCTTAACGAGCTGAAAAGGCATCTTGTAGTTCTTCCTGAAATATTCAATCAGTTACATCAAAATCGAGGGAGTCGTAGCTTGGATACTATCCAGGAGATGCAAAGAGTTGCAGATCGTGAAGTTTCCACGTTGTTTTGGTTCATCATCGTTGTTGAACTTGAGGACCATGGATTAAACATAAACCACTCTCAAAAGGAACAAGTTTGTGACTTACTATGTGAAATACTAGAAATTTATCAGGAACTCTGCCTTCAATACTCTCATGAAGTAGGCCAGTTGCTTCCCAATGATGAGGATAAAGACGAACACTTCAACACGAAGACACTAAAGCCAGTTGACGGAAGAGAACTTCACGATCTGCAACTCTTTGCATCTCCTGGATAGTATCCAAGCTACGACTCCCTCGGCGGCCTAAGGGATTATGACCCTTAGATTGAGAGAGGATTATGACCTCTCTTTGCCATGCCACTGACCAGTATGCCTGATGTGAGTTCGGATGGAATGCTTCAACCCCAAAGACCCCATTATCCCACAAACTGGTGTTGCTTCTTTATGTTCTATATGGGTTGGGAAGATTAATGTTTATTATCAAAAAACACGGTTATGTTATAGAAGTAATTTGAAACATTGAATATAAGTAAGAAAAAATACAGCCTCAAATTTCATGCATGTTCCTGTTTGTTAGTTTTTATTGCACTTTGTACCACTTGTACCATCCCCGCCATCATGATCATGATCATGATCATGATGGTGATCATCATCATGATCATGATCATCATAATCATGATCATCATGATCATGATCATGATCATGATCATGATCATTATCATTATCATCATGATCATGACCATGATCATGATCATGATCATCATGATCATCATCATCATTATCATCATCATCATCATCATCATCACCACCACCTCCATAACCAATCATTATTTTGAGAAGACAAAGTAGCTGTTCATGTGCTATATATGTATTGCATACTTGTTTATTGGTCTGCAATTACATAAATACTATTATCATCATCTCCATCTTTTTCTGATCGACAGCAGAGGAAGTTGGCAGCAGTTAAAAGTTTCTTTTACGTTACTATATTATCGAGTTCTTATTATTCTTCCATTGTTTTCAATAGGAACATCTTTGAGGGGGTATTCCCCAAGAGCTGTGAGATACCTATTTCTGCCAAGCGATTGACGTACCTTCAAGCTCTCGACAAAGAAGTCAATAGCATCTTTATCAGCCTTCATTGAATAACAAGTCACATTTAATAATAATAATAATAATAATAATAACTTTATTTTCTATAGCGGCAATTACAACAGCTCAACACCGCTTTACAATTGTAAAAATGATTATAAAATTATATAAACAGTAAATCTAAACTAATTCTATATTATTAATAAAAATGTAATAAAAAGGAAACTACATATAAATATAAACAAAGTTCATAAAAATCTATAGATATGTGATATAAATAAAATAAAAATAGATAAATAAATAAATAAATAAATAAATAAATAAATAAATAAATAAATAAATAAATAAATAAATAAATAAATAAATAAATAAATAAATAAATAAATAAATAAATAAATAAATAAATAAATAAATAAATAAATAAATAAATAAATAAATAAATAAATAAATAAATAAATAAATAAATAAATAAATAAATAAATAAATAAATAAATAAATAAATAAATAAATAAATAAATAAATAAATAAATAAATAAATAAATAAATAAATAAATAAATAAATAAATAAATAAATAAATAAATAAATAAATAAATAAATAAATAAATAAATAAATAAATAAATAAATAAATAAATAAATAAATAAATAAATAAATAAATGAATGAATGAATGAATGAATAAATAAATAAGATAAATAAAAACAGCTATAAAAATTACTAAATATCCCATGGTTAATTCTTAACTAATTAAAACAGGACATTTATCTAAAAGACAACATTTTATTTCGCACGACGCATGAATATTTTATATATTTTTTCGGACCATTTCTCATCCTCGGACATTATCAGCCGATATCCCAGCCGCCAGGAGGGGTTTATTTACTAAATATATTGGAGAAAGTTCATTACACTCATGTATGTTATAGAATGAGGAGTGAAGTGTATAATGATGCAAGTGAATTTATTGCTGCGATTGTTCTTGACTATGTAGTAATTTATATATGTATTTCCTAGTTTTTGCTTGATCGAATCCATCAGTGTACTCTCCATTCAATAAACTCTTTATTTTATTTTTGGAGTCCGTTTTTCATGAAAAATGATTTTCATGGCAATTTGAAATCTTTGTGAATCATATCTCTTGAACTCAGTAATCATAAAAAACGATCCTATTTTAGAAAATATCTAGTCTCTTTTCGTTGTTTCTTTCTTGAGCTAAATTCGACCAATTAGGAACGATAAGGCAATTTCCATGCATGTGTTAGACATTTTCATCCGCTTTTCTGACTAGTACTTTAATGCACCCTTCTCAAAATTATCTTGGATGCGAGACTAACATGAAACACAAAAGAAATCACACTTTTTCTCGATGGAATTTGTGGCATTTCTTTTGTGTTCCATGTTAGACTCGCATCCAAGATAATGTTAAGAAGGGAGCATTACTGAAGTACAATACTTTCTTTTTCCTTGAGTTTTTCTTTTGCTGGGTCAGTTGCACAAAAGTTCCTAACTTTTCTAAGCTGGTTGTTGGTGAGCCAGGAGGCACAGAGTATCTCTAAACTAAATGAGGATGCAGGTGCAGTTATCTCTTAACAATTAATGATATATGAAGTTTACGCACATTATTTTGCTCAAATGCTGTGTAACGTTGGTTTGATCAGGTTTATGTTAAGGGAGACTTGCAGGTATCTCCACTGAGAAAGAGTATTTATATCAAAGAAGACTAGTACCTTAGAAAAAAAGTAGACATTTTAGAAGACAATCAAAAGTATACTCAATAAGAGGGTTGAATATGAATTGCATAGGGTTTTGGCATATTGTTTGGCTTTGCATGCATTTGGACTGTTCTTTTTTAGTGTCAGTTTTTGCAAGTACTCTATGTTGAGGAGATTTAGTAAACCTCAATAGCTCAACGGCAAGTAAGCTGTACATTCTTTCTTTTGCAAGTTGAAACTAGATCATGCTAGAATTAAAATAAACAACTAAAAATATGGGACATAGCTTAGCTGCTATATAACCTACAAGTGAAGCATATTTATAGGTACGATCTTTTTCGTGTAAAGCAAAAAATGTCATGGATCACCAGCAAATTTGGATAAAAAAAAACAGTTTCAAGTTATACATCTATTTTTGTTCAGCAAACATGAGTAATATTTGATGTAAAAGATTATACTGGGCTAATCATGAGACCATAATATAACTTGGTGTGCAGTCGTAGTGCCATTTAACACAATGTGTTTTTTCAATGAGTTCCTATCGTCAAATTTTCTTTAATATTTGCAGAAAGATTTTGTCGCCCATCCAATATGCGTAACAAGAACTGGGGTGCACTATGCTATTTTGTTCTCGTAGAGTCAAAGTGTTTACTAATAATGGTTCTTTTGACATGTATATTAGTTATTGGGCAACGGCACCAGGTATATCTGCAGCCAGAGGGCCTGAATGTAAGACTCATTCAATAATCATGCCTAAGATTGGCCCAATTCTATCTAAATGCAACACTTGATCTTCAACAATTTCTTTTTTTTCCTCTCAGGCATCTTGTTTTAAGTACGTGTTTTAAAAATGTCTTCGAGAGGACAGCCAGTACGGCAACCACAACAGGACCCACTCAATGCAGTAAGTCTTGCAATAACCTTTTCTTTAACTTATTGTATCACTAAAATTGTTTTTTAATAATTTCTGCTTTTTTCAGGAATATTTTAACCGTATAAATAGAAATCTCCTAGTGTCTATGACAGGACAGCCTGTACGACAACCACAACAGGACCCACTCAATGCAGTAAGTCTTGCAATAACCTTTTCTTTAACTTAATGTATCACTAAAATTGGTTTTTAATAATTTCTGCTTTTTTCAGGAATATTTTAACCGTATAAATAGAAATCTCCTAGTGTCTATGACAGGACAGCCTGTACGACAACCACAACAGGACCCACTCAATGTAGTAAGTCTTGCAATAACCTTTTCTTTAACTTAATGTATCACTAAAATTGGTTTTTAATAATTTCTGCTTTTTTCAGGAATATTTTAACCGTATAAATAGAAATCTCCTAGTGTCTATGACAGGACAGCCTGTACGACAACCACAACAGAACCCACTCAATGAAGTAAGTATTGTATTTACTTGCCTTATAGAGTGCTTTACACAACTCATAATGTTTCAATCATAGTAAAGAGATGAAAGCATGATAATGGCAATACCAGTGCCAGTGCCAGTGCCAGTGCCAGTGCCAGTGCCAGTGCCAGTGCCAGTGCCAGTGCCAGTGCCAGTGCCAGTGCCAGTGCCAGTGCCAGTGCCAGTGCCAGTGCCAGTGCCAGTGCCAGTGCCAGTGCCAGTGCCAGTGCCAGTGCCAGTGCCAGTGCCAGTGCCAGTGCCAGTGAAATAACAATAGTAATGACAGTGACAATGAAATAACAATGGTAATGCCAGTGTCACTGACAATGAAATAACAATGGTAATGACAGTGTCACTGACAATGACAATGAAATAACAATGGTAATGACAGTGTCACTGACAATAACAATGAAATAACAATGGTAATGACAGTGTCACTGACAATGACAATGAAAAAACAATAGTATTGACAGTGTCACTGACAATGACAATGAAATAACAATGATAATGGTAATGACAGTGTCAATGACAATGACAATGACAATGACAATGACAATGACAATGACAATGACAATGACAATGACAATGACAATGACAATGACAATGACAATGACAATGACAATGACAATGACAATGACAATGACAATGACAATGACAATGACAATGACAATGACAATGACAATGACAATGGTAATGACAGTGTCACTGACAGAGATGGTGACAATGACCTTGCTAGTGACAGTGACAATGTCTATGATAGTGATCACAGCGAATATTTATGATAAAACCAGATGTATGCATAATTAATTATGGAGTCTGCATGTAATGCAAATGAGAGACTTGTCCTAATGTACAAATATTTTTTTTACATTACTTGCTAAATAGCCGATGCATGCATGACTGGAAATTTTAGCACAAAGCATGATGGGAAAGTGAGTTTTTACGCTTTTTTGGTCCCTCTTAAAAAACCCTCTGACAATTTTTCCTTCAGCATTTTCTATGGAAATAAAAGGATTTCAGCAGACGAAAATAACAGAGTAATTTTTTTCTGGTAGTTCCTTTGATTTCCCTGTTACATTTTTAAAGAACTCACTTTCCCAGAGTGCTTTGTGAACTTTGATGCACATTGCCTATTAGCCCTCTTTCTTTTAAAGTTTTGGAACCCCATTTTCTACTTAAATTTACTAAATATAGTATCACAAATTATAGCTTTGTTACATAATAGAAGTAATTTGCATTTGTAATATAAATTGATGCTGTAGGGAACACTCTTTTGGTTATGGATAAAAAAGACAAATATACAGGCTGAACGTGAATGCATGGTCTTTTTTGTTAGTTTTCATTGCACTTTTGTACCACCACCAAAACAGAATAAGATACCTACTGTTACTACCCATATCATCAACATCAAGTGTGAGCAGCATCAAGAGATGTGCTTTATGTACTCCATACTTGTTTATTGGCTTGCAACAACATAACTACTGTTACCACCACCAACATCATCTTCAACATCAAGTGTGAGCAGCATTTGTATTTATCACCTGTTAACCTGTTGTATCTGTTACATGTGCTGTATATATGTAGTTCATACTTGTTTATTAGTCTGCAATAAGATAACTACGGGTTAGCACGTCCACCACTACCATCTTTTTTGGTCTGCAATAAGTACTATTGCCACCCCACAATCATCTTCCTATGAAGGCAGAATTTCGCAGCAATTTCAATTTTTCCTAAGGTTGCTTCTATATCGAATGTTAATATTTTTTCTTTTACTAGGAACAGCTTGAAAGCATTGATGACATACTTCAAAACCGTATACCTCCAGAGATATGAGCCTTTCCCCACCCAGAGATTTGAATTAAACAGTTCTTGAAACCTGAGTAAGCTTTAAAACACTAGTAAATGTTTTCAAGATCCCGTCAAAGTGGTCAGTTCCAAGTATTTGCATTGTTAATCGGTAGAAGCAAGGAATCAAGAGTAGGAGAATAGTAGCATTTTGTCCATGCCAGTAGCAGACTCCATTGAATGACAAGTATTCCTTCTTCGCATTGATTTAAAAAAAATATTGCATACGATGGAAATCAAGATTGTGTATATCATCATAAACATTATTGTTAATATATGAACATTTTATTTCTTAGTATCAATGTTATTCATGTTTGAAAAAAGGTTACTCCCTTGCTCTGGAAACCTTTTTTAATTGAAAATCCAATACTCATAGCAAACCTTTCTATGAGAAATATTTCGACATTATCGCAGTCTTCATCATGCAGTCAAGTGATAAGATGATAAAAAATTTTGTTCATATTTTCCTTTTATGATTGTATGTTTGATAGTGGAGACAAGATGGTCAAATCAGTGAAACCTAGTCCTATTATGACATTTACATGATATTTTTACTGGATATAAAGGATAAAATGACCAGTGGAAAAATAGCAATAAACAGTTATATTAAAACAATATGGCTTAGAATATCCCCCTTGATTCCGACCACCACGTGTACCCCCCTCCCCCCTTTCCCCTCCCTACAACGGTCCAGCTGGGAAAAAATCGACTTTAACGGCTAGTAATAGCGCAAAGAATGGACAAAATACTGCATAAAAACAGCAGCACCTACATCTATCCTAATGCAAAGATCGAAGTGAAATTGCATGCAACTTTATTTATAGTGCGCGTTGACTCCCAACCAAGAAATCATGAAATTATGTAACCATGCCGTCCACAGGAATCCCAATTTGTTTCCCAGTTCATTCGCGTCCAAGAAACGCAAGACTCGACTGAGTAGAGTCTGGGTACGAGAATAGACTGAATAGCAAAACAAAATATGGAAACACTATATTTTACTAAGATGATCAAGATAGATATTTAGATAATTGTGTGTATGCATTATTTCAATCTTATGAAATACGTTAGTTTTGTGCTTCAGTTTTCAAACCAGAAGAAGGTAAGATTGCTAACATCGCTTTTCGTCGATTTCAAGTCGTAATATGCGTACTAATCGATTGTGAAATGTACAGTAGAAGTATTTATGCAACTAAGGAGAATGGAAAGCTGTTAAATATCCCATTATATTCTAGAAAAATCTCAAAGTATATTACGTATTTAGGCCCTTCTGAGATACGTTATACATCACTTACTAAAATTACACTTTTTTGGTCACATATTCACATGTTTACTTGGTGTACATGGACGATAGATTTATAGGTTTTTGGCTAAACTTACAAATGCAAGCGTATTTTAGGTAAAGTCTTCAAACACGAGAAAGAAATATTTCATCTGTTTTCCAAACACTAAGAAGTAGATCAGTTGAAAAACATAACAACATGACCGCAGCGAAGCGTGGAAGCGCTGACATAAAGAAATTGTCACTAGCTCGAGCGTGTTTTAAAGTTGATAATAGCATTACGCAGAGCTAGAAATGAAAATATAAGTCAGATTTTATTTTATTTTTCTACATTCTTTGATCGATATAAAATCCTAAGGCTATACATCTAGCTGATAGTGGATGAAGGATTCATTGAAAATTATAAAATCTCGAAATCTCGAATCGACCATGTACAGCCATCATACTCCGACTTGAAGATACACGAAAACAATCTTATCTGTTTGTTTGTGCTATTGCACTAACCCATTAGTATACTGATACTTTATTGTTTTTAAAGCTATTCCTGACTTAGAAGACAGTATTTCTTCCACCAATCAAAATTTTCTGAATTATTACATGTTCTGGTTTTTAGCTTACAAATTTTCTATCTTGAAGAAAGGTCAAGAAATATGAGTGCAAATTTTCTATCTTCGCGAGAAGGTCAACAAATGTGCGTCTCGTCTCTACCGCCTGCATGTCATATCGGATTCTTGGAATTCAGACAAAAGAAACTGAATTTTAATATGTAAACTAACCCGTAGGTTAAATACACAATCCGAATGAAAAACAAGATCTGATTTTTTTGTTTTGTTTCAAAACTAGCTTTTACATATAATAAAATGCATTATTACAAAACAAGATTGAGAAATTGAATTCAAAATAATTAAAAATTGGCTTTAATTAATGAAAACATTTTCATGCCATTTATTCCCCTGCTAAAATAAGATATTTTTTTGATGTTTGCTTGGTTATTTATATGTTTCGTTTGTTTTTGTAATTGTTGAGGATATTTTGCATGAGTAGAGCGAGAAGGGCGAGGGGTAATTAGCAGCTGCAACCAAGATATGCTGCTGATTTCTATAAATAAATATTACTAAAAAAGTCCAAAAACCTGTTTAAATTTTGTTGAAATAGTGTCTGAAAGTCTGTTTGTTTAAAAATGCATCACATTGACCATTTTAATATTTTCCTCAAAAGATCTAAAGCTAGCTGGCCACAAGATCCACGTTTCAAAACAGAACGACATGGACGTCAATAAAGTCAAATTGTTTGTCAGGATTTGTGTACTGTATGCATGTAACGGGCAACTTGATTTGGAAAACCAAGAACTGATCTGCCTTTACGAGGAATGCTTAGTTGTGGCCCAATTTCTAGAAGACACCACTACACTAACAATAATATATTACTTACTTGGATTATTGTACAAAAGATTGCATCTTTTTGAAGAGGCAATTAATGCTTTCCTCAAGTACTTAAACATTGTCATGGTGACTGGCTACAGACGTGGAGAAGGAAATGCATGCAGAAACTTGGGGCATGTCTATCTTTCATTAGGGAAGTATCAAGAGGCAATTAAGTACTATGAAAAAGATTTGGCCATCACTATTGAGGTAAATGATAAAAGTTTAGAAGCAAACGCTTATGGTAATTTAGGGAATGCCTATTATTCATTGGGAAGATACGAAGAAGCAAAGAAATGCTTTGAAAAGGATTTGAGGATCGCTGTTGAAACTTGTGATAAAAGTGAAGAGGGAAAAGCATATGCAAGACTAGGAAATGTCTATCAGGTATCAAGTAAGTACCATGATGCCATTACGTGCCATAAAAGAGCTCTAGACATCGCAAAAGATAAAGGTGACAAGGATTTAGAAGGGAAGACGTATGGGAATTTGGGAAACGCCTATCATTCAAAAGGAGAATACAAGAAAGCAATCAAGTGCCACGAAAGTGATCTACGGCTCGCCATCGCGATGGGGGATAAAGCTGGCGAGGGCAACGCTTATGTAAATTTAGGAAATGCCTTTGAATCATTGGGAAGATACGAAGATGCCAAAAAATTTCATGAAAAGCAGTTGAACATTGCTAAGGGGATAAGAGACAGAAATGGAGAAGCAAAGGCCTATGCGAGTTTAGGAAACGTGCATCAGTCACAAGGAGAATACCTTAAAGCCATTGAATATCATGAAAAGTCTCTAGCCATTGCCATCGCCATCAATGACAAAGGCATCGAAGGAAAATGTTATGGAAATTTAGGAAATACCTATCACTTACTAGGTAAATATCACGAGGCAATTACGTACCATGAAAAGTGCCTGAACATTGCAATAAATATGCATGACAGAAGCGGAGAAGGAAATGCGTATGGAAACTTAGGAAATTCACTTCACTCATTAGGAGAGTATCGTAAGGCAATTAAATATCATGAAAAGCATCTCAATGTTGCCAAGGAGACAGGCGAAAAGAAACAAGAAGGAAATGCTTCAACAAACTTAGGAAATGCTTATCAGGCATTAGGAGAATACCAGAAGGCAATCGAATATCACGAAGAGAATCTAAACATTGCTAAGCAGATTGAGGACAGAATTGGTGAAGCAAATGCTTATGGCAACTTAGGAAATGCTTATCATCTATTTGGAAAATACCACAAGGCCATTGAATATCACGAGAAGAACCTTAACATTGTTATACAAGTTGGAGACAAACATGGAGAGGCAAATGCTTATGGGAATTTAGGGAATGCCAAAAACTCTCTAGGCAAATACCTGGAGGCAATCACATACCACGAGAAACAACTAAACATCGCTACTGAGATAAGTGATTGTCATGGACAAGAAAATGCTTGTGGAAGCTTAGGAAATGACAATCACTCACTAGGGAATTACGGCGACGCAAGACAGTGTTACGAAAAGTGTCTTTCCATTGCACAAGACATTGGTGACAAACAAGGAGAAGGCAATGCGTATGGAAACTTAGGAAGTGTATATCTGTCGTTAATGAAATACGAACAAGCAATTGAAAATTATGAGAAGTGTCTCAGTAATGCTGTACAAGTGCACGACAAAAGTGGAGAGGGAACCACGTATGCAAATTTAGGGAATGCTTACAGCTCAGTAAGAAAATACGAGAAGGCACTTGAGTATTACGAAAAGCAGTTAGCCATTGCAGTGAAGATTGGTGACCGACAGTCAGAAGGGAAGTATTATGGAAACGTGGGTAACGTCTATCGTTCATTAGGCAAATACCACGACGCGGTAAATCACTTGAAGCAATGCCTTCAGATTGCCGAAGAGATTAGTGATAAGAATACGGAGGCATTTGCATATGTTCAGATTGGTCTATGCTACTATCAACTAAGCTATGGCCACAAAGAACAATATGATGAAGAAAACTATCTACTTTGCATTACGGAGTCAGAAAACTACTTGAAAAAGAGTTTGCTGTGCTATGAAAAGTTGTTTGATGATTTAGAAGAGCAAGACAAGATGAAAATATCCATTGTGGACACATTTGTCGCAGCCTACAAGCTACTGACAATGGTATACATTGAGACCAAACAGGAACAAAAAGCTCTTCTGGTGACTGAGCGTGGACGAGCTCGCGCTTTGGGGGACATACTGATGGCAAAATATTCCTTGACACTAGACCCCGGCTCAAAATTTCAACTCGAGTATTCTGACATTGAGAAAATTGTGGCCAATCGAGATTCCAGCGTCCTGGTATTTGCACTGGAATACAGATATGTGGCTACATGGGTTCTATCACATCAAAGACCTCTGTTGTTCATTGGAGGTAAGATTAAAGGATTCGAACCTTCAATAAACAATTTGTTTTCAAGCAGGATAGACAAGAAGGAACTTCTTGTGACGTGCATCACTGGAATCGTGAGTAAAGCCCATGAATGCATGCGAGTTGGGGAGAGTGCTAAGTGCGAAGATAGATCGCTGGAGCAGCTTCAGAATGTCTACTTCAACCGTAAGGAGGGGGATGTTGAAGAAGCGTCTTCCTTATCTCAAGATGGAAAAGCAAGTAGCACAGAGACAAACGAAAACCAATCTAATCCAAGGTGCATATACGATGAAGAAGAATTTGATGTAAATCCACTTGAGGAACTATTTGATATTTTTGTGGCTCCAGTACGAGACCACCTTAAACAGAATGAGGTCGTCATCATCCCTGCTGGACCACTCTACGCGGTACCCTTTGCAGCTCTACGTGATCCAAAAACGGGCTTATATCTGTCCGAAATTATGCCCATTCGCATTGCTCCTTCCTTGACGACCTTGAAAGCTTTACAAGAATCTCCAAATGATTATCATTGCAAGTCAGGTGCTCTGATCGTAGGAAGTCCTTATGTTGGCCAGGTAATGTTTAGGGGCAAAGAAATAAGTTTCTCGCATCTGAGGTTTGCCAAAGAAGAGGCTGAAGAGATTAGCAAGTTACTTGGTGTCAAAGCATTCACCGGACGTCAGGCAACCAAACACGTGATCAAGCAAAGGCTACGTGAAGGAGTAGCTGTCATCCATTTTGCTACTCATGGAAGCGGAAATGGCGAAATCATCTTGGCTCCATCTGTTTCCACAGAAGAAAGAAACATCCCAGAAGAAGATGATTACATTTTGACAATGGGTGAGGCGCAAGAGAGTGGAATTAATGCTCAGCTCGTCGTGCTGAGCTGCTGTCACAGCGGTCGTGGCGAAATAAAATCAGAGGGAGTAATCGGAATGAGTAGAGCGTTTCTCGCTGCGGGAGCTCGTGCTGTTGTAGCGTCGCTGTGGGCCATTGATGACGAAGCAACGAAAGATTTTATGCTGAAATTTTACTCGCATCTCAAGAAAGGAGAAAGTGCTAGTGCAAGTCTGCAGCAAGCAATGGAAGATATGAGAAAAGGAACATACAATGAGCCAAAGTACTGGGCTCCTTTTGTTCTAATCGGGGACAACGTCACTGTATCTGTGTAATATTAGATGAACTCATAATATTATATTTAGAATCCAAAATTTCAGAGCTATTTTTAGCAAGGTAGCGCGCTCAATCAAAGCCATTTTCATATTTTCTAATTAGCATCTAGTTACCAGGCGACTTTGATGAATCTTCATCTCCCGGTCACGCAAAATTTACAGTAAACTCGCCTAAGTTCTTAGATTCACACAGACTTCATGTTAAATATAAACACTCAAGAAAAAAAAAGGCCGGTTACTTTAAGCCGAAAAGAGACGCGAGGCGAAAAAAAATGGCCGCGTGGAAACTGGAAATATTTTTCTTTCGCGGATCTTTTAAAAATGCTTTCTAAATAGTCTTGACCAGCAAATAAACTTGATAATATTGACTTAGATGGCCTGTATAAAGTATTTATTTTTCATACCCGCCAGAATTAGCCAGCCACAGACTCAAACGCGGTCATGAGGGCCACCTGAAAATTATCAGCCTGGTAACGGTGTACCCTGTCCAATAAAGTTGTTATTATTATTATTATTATATTATTATTATTATTATTATTATTATTATTATTATTATTATTATTATTATTATTATTATTATTATTATTATGACCTTATTCGATGGGGAATTGTGTGCGATGGTCGTGAAACAAGGACCCTAGCCAAATCATGAAATAAGGATCCTTTTTTGGCGGTGAGATCTGGCTCAGCTCCAAGAATGGGCCGAACATGGGAAAATTATTAGTGGTAACATAAAACTCCATCCATGAATTGTTCTCTGTTGAGTCTTAACATAACATGACCCAGACATGTAATTTGGTATTGGTCTCCCATGATCTGTTGTCGAGTGGTAGATACTATATTTACTGTTTGATTTCTGCATGTTGACTTATCAGTATTATTTTTCTGATGGGTCAACTTTGAGGTGCTGCCAAGTCAAACTATTTCCTGGGAATTCGACTGAATTGTCTTTGTCGCGTGAATTTTATCAACTCCTACTGTTTATTGAAACTAGAAATTCGCTGTAAGAAAAAAGGTCGCTATTCCTTAGACTTATATAGCTACTGTTATCAAGAGCATTTGACAGTTTTTTAATGAGAAAATACAGAACAAAGTGAATATATAAACACCTTTTCGGTGACTGGTGTGTTTAGAAGATAGGAAATTAATGCCACCTTAAAAATCAGTTCGTTGCACACCAAAAATTCCGAGGACATTGATATTAACAACGCAGGAATTGAAAGCTGAGCCAAGAGATAAAAAGGTGAACCACGCCATGCCATTTAAGTGATACCTGACAGCGTCTTTCCGTATGGAATTTCTACCAGTGTCACGTCAACAGGCCAGGATGGGGCCGTACGTAAGTACCATAATCTTAAGGTAGTGTGTGTGAGAGGAGAGAATCGGTAGTTTTGCTCGAATGTTTTTCTGCACTCTTTACTCGTAGAAAAAAAGTTTAGTTTTTCGTAAATCAGGTTACAGACAACCATTTATACTTGAAACTTCTCTCGGCAACACATACCAGTCTCAACATAGTTCAATACACGCTCCAAGACGAGATGCCATGTAAATGTTCCCGCCAAAAGGTTTCTACCAAGCTCAATATATAACACGGTGCAATTAAATATTGTTTGTAAAACTTCTCTCACAGCACAAGCCTCAAATCTAATTTATTCTTTCAAGTCAAAAATATACTGAGGAAGTTGCGATCGCGAGCCAGTTTCAAAAACCTAAGTGGAAGCTATTGAATAATTAACCTGATTAGAGGAGAGTAGTAGAATTACCATGGTGTAAGGCTCTGGACCAATGAGGGCCATTTGACGAAATAGTGTTGCGGAATTTGTCCGGCACACCCCCGGTACTCAGCACGTGATTACTAATATTATAGATATGGTTGTTACGTAGTTCACTAGGTCATCATTATTCAGCAAACTTGCTTCAGCGTAGCGAAGCCTCAAACACAATTACGAACTGATTATAAATTGTTCTGAGTTATCACATATACAAGGAGAGAAGATGGCATATAAATCAAAAAGGTAAGCCATCAAATGAACACAACTCAACTCAACTCAAACAAATCTTATGACCAGTATGTTAATCAAGCAAAAAAGGGGATTGAAACTTGAGCTATCTAACCAAATCCATAAAAAGGCTAGTCAACGTCAAGAGCAGAATCAAAAGAATTTAAACCACTAACGAACGACACCACATTGGAATCACATCATCAGTGGGTTAAAGCATGTAAAAGCGACTTGAAATATAAGTAAATTTGTAGTAATGTAAAGCGTGTATTGGCCATCTTAAGCTATTAATTTGAATATCCCATTTTACTAGAGTATCTTAACAGAAGAATTGTCTATGCTATGCCTTTTTTTCCTCTTTCAGGAATCACGAAGAATCAAAGAAGAAGCTGGCCCCGGAAAAGCCGTTTGAAAAAGAACCTATGCAAATACCTGTATGGATATAGCGTCTAGCGTCCGAAACGTCAGTAAGTGATCTCTCTTATTTTTTACGGTGTAAAATTTAACTTTTTATCCATACTGTTTCATTAGAAACACCGACGCAGCCCACACTAGCTTACCGCTAGTTATCATCTCTATGCAAATACCTGTGTATTTTACTTTAACTATGGCCTGTATAACACTGATTTATGGGACTACATAAGATTAAACAATTATAATCTATGCCATTGTTACAGCGGCAGTAAGTTCTTTTGAAAGTGCTGAAGTCGTCAGATGCCGCTTCTGTGGCTGTAATGCGTTGTAAAGGATGAGTCAAAGGTAAGTAATTTGAAATAATAGTGTTATTAAGAACTTATTTTGTCGTATGCACTAGTTATATGAGCCGTGAAGTGGAGTAAATTTCTGAGTTTTTTCAAATATTATATTAACCGACTTAATGATAGGTTTTTGAGCTTTGCTTGCGTCGCTTCTCTAAATGTTACTTTATATTTTCGATTTCTTATATTGATACAGAAAACAAACTGACACCCTATTAGCAAGGAACCGATTCAGAACAAACATTTAGACGACGATTCAGAACAAGGACTGATTTAGAAACCATGCATGTGGAATTGTTTTCTAAGAAGAGAACAAAGGACCTACGTACGTACAAAGGACCATGATGGACCGCCCTTCAGGCCCTTCTGAAATCAGTGCCAATTTTGACGCAGGGCCTAACCTAGATCTGATGAGCGAACTAAAAGCAACATTGAGGTAGGTCAAATCCGGCATCCTTTATTAGGCATATTTGTGCTTATTTTTAAACAACATTTTGTTTGCATATGAACTTACATACAAAAGCAAGACTGTCCGTAATCAACATCTTAAGGAATAGGGGTGAAACGATATGCTTTTGCTATATATATCAATATTTTCATTGCAATCATAGGTTGTTTGTGCGTTTTTTTGTTCTACACACCTCGCTAGAGCTATTTCTTCTGACTTATCGGTTTTCAAATCGCGATTTTGCTAGCTTTCAGGAGTATATTTTTCAGTAGACTTTTCTTAGTTTCTTACAAAGAGGAGTGTTAACTAGTTGAATTTGAAGTCTTCAACCCTCTTACACGGTTGATTAAGCCGCCATGTTTCAATGTTTCAAAAGCTATTCCTCGATTTTGCCAGTCTTTTTGGGAATATTTTCCATTCTATTATTTATTACACTGATAGTAAAAGGCAACTAATATTATTTTTGTCTTCAAAGTTAACCGAGTTATAGTTCAAAGAAAACAAGATAAGACATACTGAGACTATTTAGTCGATAGTTTAGCTTCAAGCTGCTTATGCAACGGACTGTTATATAAATATAAGCTTGCAAATATCGAAATTTTCCTTAACATATCATCGGTAATAGATTTTGTGTTTACTTTTTACGGCCTAGAAGCTCAAACCATGCACAAATATTATTTTATTAAACGAGAGTTTTGTTCGGATGTTACGCGGAAGTTTACACCCACCATGTTGATCCTCCTGATCCTCGAATTAAAGTGATTTCAGTGGCAATTATAAACACGATAACCACAATAAAGAGCTACAAACACTATGGTACTGCCTGCCATTGTAAACCGTTTCATCCGTAATACATTTTGTGTGTATTTTAAGTGTTAGAAGCTCTATGATAATGTATAAAATTAATGTTACTATACTAAATGAAAGTACTTGTTTGGACTCAAAGCACGAGGCTATGTGTGCATGTTGATCAACTGGATTTCATAGGCCGATTAGGTGCACAGCTAGTACTAAAATAAAAACACTTCTGTTATTGCCGATTTAAAAATGCGCAAAGAAAAAATGTTAAAATCTGTTTAAGTTCTGTTTAAATTCATATAATTACTTTGTCAGTTGTTGCATGCCAGTCTTCTGCGTGCACTGCTCGATCTCGCTTCGTGAACACAAACAAAAGTACACCTGAATGAAGAATGTTTAATAGGAACTTATATAGGAATAATCAAGGATTTTGGTATTGTTTTTTCTTTGCATGCCTTTCTGCTGTTTTTCTCGGTAGGATTAGGATTTTAGTTTTTGCAAACAAGTTATACCCTTAATTTATTTGTTGAGTAAGCACGAGAGTGTATATGAGACTAGAGTTAACCTTGGTCTGCATTAGTAGCACGATTTCAACACGATTTTAACACAAAATGCGGTTTTGAAATAAATAGCTTCAGTCGTCAAATTCGTTTCAACATTTGTAAAAAGATTTTTTCGACCTTCAAATATGTATAACAAGAACTGAGGTCAATTTCTTTAGCATTTGCAAAACGATTTTGTGGACCTTCCAATATGCGTAACAAGAACTTTTAATGGTCAGGAGTTAATTTGTTTTCTAATAATAACTGGTATATTAATTGGACAATAGTACCAGGTATCTGCACAAGGACAGACTATCAGAAAGAATAATCAACGTATGTCATGCCTAAATGTAACACTTAGTCTTCAACAATAGTCTCCTTTTTTTCGCCAGGCATCATAACTTAACCCTGACAGATTTTAATGGAAACTGCAAGAGGACAACCAGTTACTCAGCCTCAACAAGACCCATTAAATGCTGTAAGTCATGTATTTATTGCTAATTACGGCTATCTGTAAATCTTGCTTTTTTCATAATATCTGGAAAATCCGTAAATTTCTTAGTCTTAGTGCATGTGAAACCCTTGTGCATGCATTAATTTCTTCCAGACTTGATTTTTGTAACTCTTTACTTTATGGTCTTCAGAAAATGTCTCTGAATAAACTACAGCATGTGCAAAATGCTGCAGCAAGACTTGTTAGTTTCTCTCGTAAGCATGAGCACATTACTCCTGTTCTTTTTAATTTACACAGCTGGTTGCCAGTAGAGCAACGTATTGAATTTAAAATCCTTTTATTGACTTTTAAAACTTTAAACAACAGTGCTCCTTCTTATCTTTCTGACCTTATAAAATCTTATGTCCCTTCTCGTTCTTTAAGATCTTCATTATTAAATCTTTTATCCAAACCATCTTATAATCTTAAACTGTATGGGAAAAGGGCTTTCTCTTTTGCTGCTCCTGAATTGTAGAATTCCTTGCCAGTGAAAATCAGGTCAAGTACCTCAATCTCTGCCTTTAAGAAAGAATTGAAGATCTGGCTTTTCAAGAAGGCATATGATTAATTATTGACTGTTATTATTTTATATACACAATTTTTCTATTTATTTTCTCTCTCTCTCTCTCTCTCTCTCTCTCTCTCTCTCTCTCTCTCTCTCTCTCTCTCTCTCTCTCTCTCTCTCTCTCTCTCTCTCTCTCTCTCTCTCTCTCTCTCTCTCTCTCTCTCTCTCTCTCTCTCTCTAACTTGAGTTTTAATAAATATTTTTATTCAATTGTTGATATGTAAATGTTTTATTGATAATTAATTGTTAATTGTTGCTATATTGTAAAGTGTTTTTCTATGTATTTAATTGAATTATTTTTGTATTTTATTAATTTTAATACATATTTTAATAATATATTAAAATTTGAAAAAAAAAACTTGAATGTGTCTTATCTCTTTAAAAACTGTAAAGCTTTGTTGGAATTACGGGATATTAACGCTATAAAAATTATAAATTATTATTAGACCCATTACAAGACCCATTAAATTATGTAAGTCTCGCATTTATTACATATTATGTGTATATATATTTATGCGGCAAATGATCTTCAACTCGATTCCTTTTTTTCTGCAGGAGTACTTGTCCATGATGGGACAGCCAGTTACTCAGCCTCAACAAGACCCATTAAATGCTGTAAGTCATGCATTTATTGCTTATTATGTATATATATTTATGCAGCAAATGATCTTGAACAATGTCGACTTCGTTTTTTTTTCTGCAGGAGTACAACTTCAACCATAGACATATTTACCACATGTCCATGATGGGACAGCCAGTTACTCAGCCTCAACAAGACCCATTAAATTATGTAAGTCATGCATTTAATAATAACTTACAGTCAAAACGGCTCAAGAGTACCCCCTAGAATCCATTAATGAATTCATTGTTCGAATATTGAGTTCATTATTCACTCTGACTCCAAACTTGAGAATACATTATCTATTTCAATTTTCATTTGATCACTTCAACAATTGCCATGCCGAGGTAGAAAAACTCCCCAGAAAGGCCATCCCTTAGAATTTTAGTTGTGAAATAAATGTGAAGTTTGGAGTCTTCGATCTTCAAAGTGAATAATCAACTCAATATTCGAATAATGAAATCAATAATGGAGCCTAGGGGGGTACGCTTGAGCCGTTTTGACTGTAATCACTATATCTATGATATAAAGTTCATTCTGGTGCTCTAACAGTTAAATTACGAATTCTAATTTATAAATCAACTAAGCTAAAAATATGCAATTTCCTTCTCTAATGAAATCTAAAAAGTGTTAAATATATTTTTTGAACCTTTTTATTTATAATTTCTTGATTAAAATAAGCTAAACTTGTGCCTTTTAAATGTGTTTATATTTTTTTTAGAGAATTGAAATGTTCTTTCTTAAAAACCTCAACAGATTGACTATTCCTAATGTTAATGAGGTGAATTCCAAATGAGTGTAGCCTTTACCTATTTACTTGTAGTTTGAAGTGCACATAACCTTTTTTTCAATTCTTTCAGTATTAATTGTACGTGAAGTCGTTAAATCATTATGGTAAAATATTTCTTGATTTGAGTAATGCGTCTTTAAGTTATGAAGGTTTATACTTCCAATATGTTAAAGGAGCTCCACCCCCAGAACAAGTATATCTTATATAAAGGCATATGTATGAAAATATACTGACGAAGTTTGGTAGTGAAACCTTGAATAGTTTTTGAAAAAATGAGTATTAAAGGTATGTGATGTGATACATTACTTGTGATGTCAGTAAGGTATTTTACTGTTTTTATTGTAACTAGTAATACTTATTATAAACACTGGTCATTAAAATAATGATGCTTTTAAATACTGTTTGGGTGAACCAGATCAATTGTGTATATCGAATAGGTCTATTGAATAATATTGATATTTTCTCTATTTTGATATTAACCATAATGCTTTGCAGCTTTGGTATTATAAAACCACATATTATGCTGATCAGAAGATGTTGTAAAATTTGTAATATCAGTAAATATGCATATGAAATAACCAGAGAAAAAAGGAAAGAATATCAAAGAAGTTTAAGGTACATTTTAAGAGACAATTAATTTTTTGTAAGACGACTAAACTGAAACTCTAGTATTTTATTGATAAAACCAGGTGCAGTAAACATCTGAAAGATTTAGGAACATTTTTTCCAGCAGTCTTTTGAGCGATTACCCCTAAAAGCAAAGCATTATGGGAAAAACGAAATGCTTAATATTAAAGTTTCCACGTTAGCCATGTTTGTAATGATTGTTTTTTTTTACCATAGCAAAATAACAGAGAAAGTACCAATAGAGGAATACCCCCTGAACTATAGCAGGCAGTCAGAACCTCTAAACAAACGACACATCGTAAGTAGCTTTTCTATAATCATAGCTTAAGGTGGCTCCAAGCAGTTATTTTTGAGTCACATTTTCCTTTTTGAATCCGCTTATACATAATCTTACTTTAGCTCAATGAATCTGAATTTTACACCAGATGTTAGACTTGGATGAAAGTTAACAACGATGGTATTTTTATGCTAATCAGCGTTTCTATAGCAACGATAAACAAACTTTTCGAAAAAAGTTTTTCCTAAATATCTTTCGAAATCGGGCTACTCTCGCAATGCGAATAATTGCACTATAATTGACACAATATAGCATGCACACTAAATGGAAAAGTTTTAAGAAAAATTATGTTGTATTTCGAATAAATCATTTTAAACATCGCAGCACTTCACTTCCACGATGGAACTGCTTTTTAATCTATTTTTTTTTTCATTGCAGGTTTGGATGAAATATGATCCCTTCATAAATTTAGGTCCGACTATAGATCCCTTCCAGCACGTTGCAAGGCTGGATCCAGGGGGGGATCAAAGGGGTCCAGACCCCCTGTCATACCTCAGGTTCCATTGTTTGTTTTATCCTATAATTTAGTTTTGCTACAGGTTTGAAGTAAATGTTGTATGAAGTATACATTTGGACTTCCCTCTCAGCGTTTGGACCCCCCTCTCAACAAATTCCTGGATCCACCCTTGCGTTGGAATGCAGCTCAAATTTGGAGGACAAAACAATAGGTTCCAATTCTCAGAAGATTAAAATTCTTTTTGTTCTCCAAATTGAGCTGCTTTGACGTCACGTGCAAGGGGTCTATCATCTTTGGAATTCTATATTTATTGTATATATATTTAAAGATAGGTGTTTAAATGATCTATAATAAAATTTTAGATAAATAGTATGGCTGAATTATTTTCGTATTTTCGTATAGGTCTATTATGTCCACTCTATTTTATAAAATATTTATCCCACGAATCTTTAGCGCAACGTCTTATGGGATTCATTTCAAGAAACTAGAACTGGCGCCATCTCAAGTAAATCCCATAGTGCATTACCGGTATCTTTTCGCCGGTACAGAATTCTTTACCACGGAAATCCCGCGAAACCAAATCAGTGTATCTGAAGTATAACTGCCACTTAGAGAGCATGAATGACAGGGGCGTAGCCAGGATTTTGCCTTAGGGGGCCCAAAACCCGTTTTCAGAACACCAACCAAAAAAACGGCCAACCAAAAAAACGGCCAGCAAGATGGAGGAGGGGGGCCCGGGCCCCCTGGACCTTCCCCCTGGCTACGCCCCTGAATGACAATGAATGTTTATTTGATGTCAGTTATATGCATACGCAGCTAACCGGCCCGTTTCGGCACAGTTAGCTCATGCCAAGCAATAAAATTAGAACTTTAAAAACATCATTTAATTCTATAACATGTTTTCAATTGGTCTAAGAATCTGAGATTGGCTTCATTTTTGTTTTCAATTTGTTTATGTTCAACAAGAAGTTTGTTTTCGCTTTTTCAAACTTTTATAGCGCTTAAACAAAGTCGGGGACCCCACTTTCTATTCCGTTTTTTGAAAGCACTTTATAATACCTAACTTTACAGAAAAAAATCAAAAAAATCTGACGATGGCATCTTTTCAATACGTCAAATATCGCTTTTCTCTTGCAAGCAATGAAGGCAAAGATGATCAACGTGTAAAATGTACTAATTACAAACAAGAACTACTTCAAGTATTTCTATCCAAATATCTCAATATCTGAAAATAGCGACCCTCTTTTGCACTACCGTATCGAGAGTTTTTTTAATTTTGTCGATTTTTTTTAGGAAATCTTGGTTAACATCAATGAATGTATCTTCTATGAAGTGTTTTCTACGGAACTGGAGAAATACTTTTGCAGTGCAATCAAGGTTTTCTCGTCTTTAGGCTATTTCTTTACAGAACAGGGGAGAATCCAGGATTTTTTTTTATAAAGGGGTGGCTGTTGTAGCGTTACTCGCGCCAATACCACAGGAAACCCATAAAGCGCGGGAAAATATATTTAAAAAATGGGGTCTCGAATTAACGTAAATTATTTTGAGAGGTTCAAGTAAACCGTTTCGAGCTTCGATTTTCAAGTTTGACGGCCAGCTTCCTTTTGCTACCAGAAATACGTCACGCCTGAAATCTCCTATTCACCACTTTCACATTCCCATAATGCTTTGCGTTTTTCAGTTGGGGGCAACAACGAGAAAAAAATCGTTAATATTACCATGAAGATTAATAAGAACATGAAGAAAAAACATCCAAAAACACTTATGCATCTATGATAGATTCTATCAGAATTCATAAAAACCAGAAAGAAAGAAATATGAACAGGTTTAGGAGTAAAAGTCATGATATTTCTTTGTAAGTCCATACCTTGTCTGTAACACCAAACTATCAAAGGATCAAAGGATAATTTTAAGATATTCATATGTTCTTTCTTCAAAAAGCAGTTTGTTTATATCAACACAGAATTTTAAGCAACACGGAAGAATATCCATAAAAGTAAGATGAACATTGTTCGAATCGAATTATGACATCACTGACTTACGCACGCATGACCACGATAGCGCACTCTAACGGATATTACTCGTTACTTAATTTAAGGCGACTGCTACTTTTGGGGGGAAATGTAACTACCATTTTCTTAAAGTAAAATTAAATGCTGATTCCGAATATGAAAGGAAAAATGGGAACTACTATAACTACTTAAAGTATATTGTAAGTTTTATTGAGTAAGTATATTCTATTGATATTAGATTTTATACGTATATATAGTTTTCTTATTGATATTATTATATTATTATCATCGTCATCCATTATTATTATTATTATTATTATTATTTATCTTATTAAATAGCTACTTATTATAATAATTATTATCTAATAATAATAATAATTATTATTATTATTATTATTACTTTAATAAAGATTCATTATTATTATTATTACTGTGCATTTCCAAAGTTAAAGACAAGAGCAAATCAAGTAAGTAAGGGTTGATGCACCGTGTACAGCGCACGAACAACGTCATCCTTTTGAGGAGGGAGATGGGCACACCAATGGTTAGTGTTGTTTAACCGCGTATTATAGCTATTTCAAAAAACGTTGAATACTGAATACTGAATACTGAATACTGCATACTGCATACTGCATACTGCATACTGCATACTGCATACTGCATACTGCATACTGCATACTGCATACTGCATACTGCATACTGCATACTGCATACTGCATACTGCATACTGCATACTGCATACTGCATACTGCATACTGCATACTGCATACTGCATACTGCATACTGCATACTGAATACTGCATACTGAATACTGAATACTGAATACTGAATAGTGCATTCCAAGACCAAAGGGCATTGTGGGTCTCATGGATTTCATTTGATGACACTGCATGCGTCACGGGTGACACTGTATGGGCCGTGCATTTTAATTTGGCTCATTAACTAATCTCCGAAAAAATTCTCTAACGTTTACTTAAGGTAAATCCAACTGACATTGTTTTCTCATTGGCTATACTATAATACAATGTAAAGCAGTTAAGATAATGAAAAAGGAAAAAGTAACACTGACTGTTTGTTTCCGCAGGATTATATTATGTTGCCGCGGATATAGGATGGGGCTGTATCCATCACAATATCATCATAAACTGTACGTGGTGAGAGAGAGGGGACTTTTAACTTTTGCTTGAATTTTTCTCCATTATCCTCGTGATTTAATTTTCCGTGAATCAAGTTACAGACAAACATTTATTTGAGAAACTTCTCTTGTCAAAACCGTCACACATACCAGTTTCAACAGTATTTATATAGCAGCTGCTAGACAAGCAGCCAATCGAGAAAATGTTTCCGCTAAAAGGTTGCTACCAATTTAGATTTTCTGCTTTTTAGACACGAACACAAGTGCATATGGAATATTCCAAGTGGCACCTCCCAACACAATCCTTGTACAGTAATCCCCCCTTTAGAGCGGTTCTACATCTAACCCAAACACATGCTGTCCATGAAGTAACAAAAGAATTCTAAAGGCCTAAGTTACGAAAGAATCCTAAAGGTTAAACCGTTGAAAATTGTTGGAACTGCGCTGTTTAATGGACTTCGTGTTGACCAACGTGAAAGTTGCTGCACAAAAGTTCTATTACTGACGTTTTTAGTGGTCTTAGTGAAATGCATTTCTTTGTACATCTCTTTTTATTTATTTATTTATTTTTTGTAGTAGTAGTCAACACTGCATGAAAATCAAAGAAAAACGTGGTCCCGGAAAAAGCCGTTAAAAAAAATGTTGCTCTTATTCATTAACCGAGTTCGAGGTCCGTACCGTAAGGTACACGGTAAGGACTGAGCAAACGAGGTTAATAAGATATTTATTATATGGCAAGGCTAGGAGAGAAAATTTTGATAAGTTATGGACCGGAAGTTGACCAATCATAGGGCGTGAAATTACCTTGATATATAATAAATACCTACTTATTTTATCTGCATGACGTCAAGTGAACAATATTTACTCTATTGATCAGTTTAATGAGTGTCAGTTTTCGTTTGGCATGCTGCCCAAATAGTTACAAAAGATTGCTTATCAGCAACCAGCCTTGTGTCGCAAACAGCGGAAATATCGCGCCTTCAACACCGTTGAACAAACGTTTTTTGATTTTTAACTTCTACCGATAATTCCAAAATGCTTACATTGTGTCATGATGTAAGGGAAGCTGAAGATGGGATATGCATGTGTATCAAAAAGGTAAAATTAAGTTGGTGTGTTGATCAAAAAAGACTGAAGGAAACTAAAACACCGTCTAAAAAAGTTTGCCGAACTAAGTCTGTATAAGCCCTTCCATTTTTTCGGGGGGCATATGACCTAAGAAAACGAGAAAACGAGAAAACGAGGGCTATTGTAGTGTGTGTGTGTGTGTGTTTTTTATATACGGTATATATCTTTTAATTTTTTTCTAGGAGTAAACCGATCACTGACAATGAAAGGAAAAGCTGGTTCCGGAAATTCCGTTTGAAAAAGAGTATATACCCGTACCTACGTATTTTATCTATGGCCTGTATAACAACTCTCGGAGAAGATAAAACATTTATGATGTCATTATCAAATTTGCAGCACGTTCTACTCATAGAAACGTTGAAGTTCATGGCGTAGATCTG
The DNA here is from genome assembly GCA_964019055.1 of Anthopleura xanthogrammica. Classification (NCBI taxonomy): domain Eukaryota; kingdom Metazoa; phylum Cnidaria; class Anthozoa; order Actiniaria; family Actiniidae; genus Anthopleura; species Anthopleura xanthogrammica. Next base: position 15,265,725 of record OZ025209.1, on the reverse strand, counting down.
TACTTTGAAGGAAAATGAGTCCTCAAAGGTGATGATCATGAATTCGAAATTCTTATGAAAGAGTGAGTACACCGAATAAATTAAACTACTACGGTTTCCAGAAATATTATTAAACGCCTTAATGCTAGAACATTTGTGCTTTGTTGGCGTTCCTTATAATTTCTTTGATCATATCATTTTATTTCAGAAAATAAGCTCTAACAACTGACCTCTAAACAAGCAACCAAGAACAAAGATGGATCATGTTGGACCCTTCTATACGGAAGCCGATAGGGGCCACGCATTTCTTCCGAGTTGTCGCTCGTTCCAGGCTCTCTTCATGCGACAACTTGATCGGAAATTTCCGACTTGTCACTTTCGAGTTCGAGGTAAGTCATTCCACAAACAATTTTTTTTAACATAAAGAGATGCTATTTTGTACTTATTTAGGCACAAAATCGACTTTCCTTTGCTTTTATGCTGCAAAATAATGAACATGGCCATGGTAATATGCTATAAATGATTTGTATATGACAACTTTTGCGAAAGTTCAAGAACAAACGTCTTTCTCCCCAGCTGTATCTCAGTTTACTCCTATTTTGCATTGTAAACTACAGTTTCCCTTCAATTTCTCGATAAGATTTAAATGAAAGGGAAGCACAGGTGGCGTAGCGGTGAGAGCGTTCGCCTCTCACCAAGGCGACCAGGGTTCGAGCCTCTCTGGGCTCGGTGTCGTATGTGAGTAGAGTTGTTTGTTGGTTCTCTCCTGTGCTTCGAGGGTTTTTATCCGGGTTATCCGGTTTTCCTCACTCCGCAAAAATCACCTTTCAAATTCTAATTCGATCTATCGGTTGCCTTGTAATTGGGTCCTAGACCTGTAAGGCTTTCCGTCCACCCCAGAGTGGTAAAGTGGCATAAAATTTTATTATCACCCTTCATGTGAGATTTTTAAAAAATGTTTGTCAAATTGAGTTTAAAATCTTATACATTTAATTCTTATTCGAGTAATTCGGCCTCAATCTATTAGATTTTATAAAGGACTTCAGTTTTCTACCTTTTCAACACTTCAGTCCTTTATTCAAGGAACATTCGAGTAGAAATCAAATTCTGAACGAGAGTTTTTTCATCGAGTACTGAATGGCGAATAAATAGACCTTTTTCCAATTCGAATGAGTTAAAATTAAAATGAGTTAAAAATCAAAACCAGCACTAGAAAGCGAGCACCAGATTGGAAAAAAGACAAAGTTTTTATCTGTAATAAATAATAATAAAGATTGATTGATTGATTGCCGAATAGGCAATAGAATAGGCAATCAATGCAAGCGATAGACTGATATGAACAAACTGACTTGATGAATGAAAAAACTTCAATCATGCATGACATTTCATCGAGAAAAATTGACAAATTTAAAGACGTTTGTACGTCGCAATGAAACCAAAGTTTTACGTTTATTATTTCATCGGGTACCTAGTCTCCTTTGCAGTTTAGTGTTGGTCTCAAATCCCTCTGGAAACAAAACAAGTAACTGATGTGATGGCATTCGCAATACATGTTTATTTACTCAGATACTCTTCTTCGTTTTGCTGCTGTATCGGACATTCACATTTTCTTATAGCCCATAAAATGAAACTAAATCCTTTAAAGTACAAAGAAATGCTACTAAATTTATTTAATAGACGAACAATTGTTGTTGTTTTACTGATAAATAGAACGAGATGTCAAGAATGATATTAAGAGAGATAAACTCGGCTAGCAGTAAAGCCATCAGGATCCGAGCCAGGATTATTTGCAACAAGTCTATAACATTATTGCTTCCTTCTATTTACACTGTGAAATCAGCAGATATTCTTCACAAATTCGTTTAGAAATGTTCTACAAATTCTCGATAGTTTATAGACGTTATTTGATTCTCGTTCAAAGGCAACTCGGAGTTTGTTTGCCGACTCCAAGGCTGCATCAAAATTATAGTTATTTAACTTGTTGTTCGAAATGGTAACATCAATTTGGTTTACTATTTTTACTTGTGTTGTTTTGCCGAATGAATTAAAGTTCGTACTGCCGGGCATAGTTGTGTCCATCAAGTCAAACCATTCCCGGCTGCCGAGCATATAGTCACAGCGAAAAAAAAGATGTTCAACTACTGGATTTCAAAATCTAACCACACGACAATTGAGTAATTCTTTTCAAAGGTCTTTACTTTATTTCACATTTTTACGATAGATTTTCTCATAATGATAAAAGCCTAAATCCTGGCTCGGATCCTGGCTTGAAAGATAGGTATCCTCACTTTAGTGTAATGTCGTGGTTATATAAATTAAGCGGCTGTTATTTCATAATTTTAAGCAATGCGTTTGTTCTTTTCAATTCAATAAAGCTTTATTCTCAGGTTTAATGGTGGTTTCAGTCCATTTTGCGAGTTCGGGACTATATGTTTTCATATAGTGCGTTCCATGCACATAACTTTTGCCAAGCGTTTCTGAAGTTCATTCTGAAGTTCGACTTCAAAATTAAATAATTTGCTAAACTGATAACATCTTGAATTCAGAAATTCGTTTAAAATGCTTTACAAACTTGTGTGATAGATTATATCAGAAAACAAGGTATCTGTCTCTATTACGCAGTATTGATTGATATGATCTTTGGGTTATTTGAAGCCTTATACAATTGGAACAAAGTATTTAGGTTTTAGACGATGGACAAGCTTGCTGCTCACTACTAGCTAATATGTGTAGTTCACTAATTCACTGCTCATTATTCACTTTGAACGTAATTTTCCAACTTGGGAAACTTCCGAACAAATTTTGAACCAGCGGTGCAAGGGTTAAATGTTATGTAGAACGCACTGTAATTCATTCTCTCCTGAATACAGCTATTCTTCGATTTTGCTTTTGGCGGTGTTGCTTTGGTCATTTATCAGTCAGTTTCGATATATCAATGATATTCATAGTCAAAACAACTGTCCAAAATAGGGACCCGATTATATTAATTTAGGTGGTGGGTATCGGTAAATGACTTCCTCCCCCCTCAGAAACCTGTTGAAATGCTCGATACTAACTTTTATAATAACAATAATAATTTATTAACTAATATTGCGCAAGAATCAACATTTCTGTTTTCTACTGCTAATAAAGGATACTGATATTTCTACATCTCATCCATTACCTGACAATAAGAAGGCTAGAAATAGACTTATCGTCAAAATTACAAGAAGAGATATCAAAGAGAAAATGTATAACGCAAGGAAAAAGATGATTGGCAAAACAGCCAACTCTTTACCTTGATGCAACATCTAGAAGATCAGACCGCGCGGATCCGAAAATCTACATGAACGAATCACTGACCAAAACAAGGAAAAAGATATTTGCACAAGCATACAAGTTCAAGAAAACAAATTAATGACTTTAAATACATCTGGACTGTCAACGAGAAGATACTACTAAGGGAAAGCGAAAATAGCCCTGTTTATATAATTACAACTATGAGAAACTTAAACGAAGTAACTAATTACGCAGAGTAACTTCAACTACCAAGATGCTAAATGATCCCAAACATAGATCAAAGCTCTGATGATGAGGCTTTCGAAGATATTATGCAAACATAACAAAGCATTCTCTGACTGTGGATCTAACAAAAATCTAACACTTTTGCATTGTAATATCAGAAGCTTATCCAAGAACATCGATTCTCTTAATAATCTAATATATAGATTTAGGCACTCCCTAAAAGCGGAGCTCCCATAAATAGTATATATAGTGCTAAAAACGTGACAATTGTGACAATTGTGTGACGCGGCAAACGCAGGTTACAGCGTTACCACTTATTTTGATTTTACCAGAACCCGAAGGAAAAACTAAAAGAAAAACCATGATTTTAAGCCTTCAACAAGAGACATATTCATTAAAGCAAGATAATAATTTTCTTTGTTTAATAGTAAGTTGGTCTTTAGTTTTTTCAGATTTATTCTTAACTTTATTATCGAGCGAAATGTCTTACAAAAACATTAGCTTATGGAGCCATAAAAAAAAACAAGCTCATCATTTTCGCGATTGTGTAATAATAATAGCTGGAAAAGCCCGATAAATAGCAAATAGTTGGTGTGATATGTATTCCTTTTTCATATTTCATTCAGCATTAAGATAAATTATCTATAAAATGTCAAAATATCCATATGATTATGAAAGAACTCCGTCTTTTTACTAACTCTTAGCCTTTTTTCTTGAAATGAGATCAAAAACAACTAGACTAGAATAGACTAGATATTGATTTAAATTTAGACTCGGTCGAATCCTGTTGGGTCGAGCTAAATAATGGCTCTACCAGAAAAAAAGAGTATAATAATCGGATGCATTTATAGACATCCCAATGCAAATTTTAGTGAATTTTCTAGTAAACTAGAAGAAACAATAAGATATCTAAACACAAATAACTATGAAGTATATATCCTAGGAGATATAAATATGAATTTTTAAAACTTAGATAAACATCCACAAACACAGGATTATATCAACATGCTTTATGCTAACTATTGTTATCCTATAATAACAAAGCCCACCAGAATAACTAATCATTCGGCCACTCTCAGATTGATCACATTTACACTAATGTTTTCAACAGTACTATAACCTCAGGTATATTGACGGCCAATGTATCAGACCACTTGCCAGTATTTTGCATCATAAATCAGAATAGAGATAAAAATCACATTCCAAACGCATATTATAGGAACTATAAAGTTTTTAGTAATACGCATTATCTTGATGAACTGAACACAATTAGCTGGAAAATTGTTATGACTCTGATCTTAACAAAACGGTGCAAAATGTTTTAAACAAAATACAACAAGTTATTGATAAGCATGCTCCTATGAAGAAAATGTCGAAAAACAAAGCAAACCAATTTAGAAAACCATGGTTAACTCCAGGACTTAATTACAGTCAATAAGTAAAAAACAAAAAATGTATAAAACGCATTTCTTCAAACATGATGATCCGGAAAAGATGACTGCCCATCTGATAACAAAAATGTAAGAAAGCATACTTTAGTTCACGATTCAAAGAGAACAAAGGCAATCTAAAAATGACCTGGAAGCTGATTGGTAATATAATATCCAGGAAAACAAAGGGACAATCATACCCAACCAAAATAGATTATAATGGTGAAACATTTACAGATGAAAACGACATATGTGAACAGTTTAATGAATATTTTAATACAATAGGTCCATAATTAGCTAGCAAATTACCTAGCCTAAATGAGGATCCCACCAAATTCATTGACAACTCACCAACATCAAGTTTCTATTTAAAGGAAATAGAAATTGAAAGCGTCTCACAGCAATTACAAGCCTAATCATATCCATTTTGAAATCATTAGCAAATCCTGCAATCTGATTGGCTACAAAGTGTGCGATTTAAGCATTAATCGCACTATTTTGAATCATTAATTGCATCATTTTGTCAACCACTCACTTTTGAAGCTACATATAACTGTTGAGTATTTGAATATATTGAGATTTCAAAATGGATATGATTAATAGGTAATAGAACTTTGTGTCGTGCAATTTTGGGCTGAAATCACACTCGTGATTAACAAATTGCACTCCCGCTACGCGGTCGTGCAATTTTGTAATCACTCTTGCGATTTCAGCCCAAATTGCACTCCACTTAGTTCTATTACCATTATTTAAACCCTTACGGAAAATCTACTTTTAAATATATAGCTTCTACTATATGGGAACATGTCCCATCTCAAATAAAAAATCTGTCTTATAGCAAATTCAAAGCCCAATTTAAGCTTTACCTGATCATGTCACAAAAATAAATTAACTGTAGATCAATCACGTCTTCACATATCACATGATTTTGTATATATGTTATTTTGTATATGTTATTAATTACCTGGGTGGCGGCCAACTCGAAAGTGTTAAACTACTTTGGCCACCACACACGTTTTTCTTTTCCCTTATATTTGTAAATCAAAACAGTATATTTTATAAAGAATGTAATCACATTTTAATATTTGTTATATCATTATTGTAAATGTAATTATACGTGTGAATAAACAAAAGTCAAAAGTCAAAGTACTGCGCATTACAATCTAATGAGAAATAAATAAATAATTAAAATCATTAATAATTAAAATTTACAAATTATCATAAAAATGTTCTCCTCCCACCCAACCTCATGCATAAGATCAAAAATAATATTATTTATTAAAACTATGTAGAAAGTACATGAGGACAAAATCCAGGATTTCCCTTGCAGAGGTGGTGGGTACCGGGTAACACCACCCCTCCCCCTGAATCGGATACCGTGAGATGACAAAAGTTTTGACCTTATCCCTAATGTATACAGATTAATAATCATATTTTTGCATTAGGTATGTGTCATAAACCGGTATACTACAGGAACTAAAAATGTCGTCGAGTGGGCATCCTATATCACAACAACAACAGGATTCATTAAATAATGTGAGTCTTAATGAATTTCCTTCTTCTTATTACTGGGTTGCCTGTGGCAAACCAGTCTTAAAATGAGGTTCTTTTTTTCTTTCTTTTTGGTTTGGTTTTGGTTTGTCTATTTCTCAAATATGATTGGACAAATGTTGACAGAATTAATCACATAATGTTATTGAGCAAGAGGTAGGCCGATCTCTTTGTCTTTGCTCGGTCGTAATTGCATCATTCCTTCGAGGTTCGTCGATACAGAATTACTTATTAGGGCTCTTTTCTTGATCAAGGTATGTGGCTGTAGGGATGTGGCCTACCATTATCTTAAGCGTTTTTATCGCTACGCTCAAACTACTTACGAACGTACACGCCGTACGTGGAAGACCTACATTAAAATACGTTATTGAGCGATTTTGGAACGGGTTCGTCCACGTACTCAAGGAGAGAACTCCGGGGGGGGGGGGGGGTACTTCGGGTCGTTTCATACGGGATGCTCCGTCTGGACTCTCAACCCCTTACCCTTTTCTATACCAAATTTCAGCAAAAAGTTACCCCTTTTTTATACGTTTTTGCCTAAAAAGGTACCCCTTTTTATACCAAAACTCACAAATTTCCACCCCTTTTCTATACGTGCAGCTTGAAAAAAATACCCCTTTCGGGCGGAGCATCCCCGTATAGTCAATTATAGGGAGTACCCCCCCCCCCCCTCCCCAGGAGAGAACTATAAAAATGTATGAGCAATCTATGAGAATCTTAGAACTATCTAGCCAAACTAGCCAATCTAGATCTTACCAGGTCTCAAATAAAAACTGTACGGAGACAAACTACAAAACAATAGACAAACAAGACTTTGAAGCTGACCACAATAACTTGAAGTCAGACGAGCAGGATAAAGTAATGAAGCTTAGATATTTCGTCAGCAATTAGCTGTCGGATCACCGTGCACTAAAGGTCAAGATGAGGAGTAACTTAAACACGCGTAATGCAACGCTATTTGTTAGCGGGAACAAAATGCGTCTTTCTTATATATATATATATATTTAAGGAATATAAAACGGCGCGCGTGTCTATATACTGTGATATAAACACGCTGGGAGCTGTAGAGCAAGAGAGAAGTCGTAGAGAAACACGAGGCGCAGCCGAGTGTTTCTTTGACTTCTCGAGTGCTCTACAGCTCCCAGAGTGTTTATATCACAGTATATAGACACAAGCGGACGTTTTATATTGCTTTTATAAAATATTTTGAACTATTTTATGACAATAAGTTGATGAAATTGAAATTCTCCCAACTTAGTATCAAAAACAAGACTTGTACGCATGACAAAAGTTTCATTGACAGCAACCAAATTCCTTAGTACAGAAATGGAATTTAACGAGGCAAAATCATTGAAAACTCTTTCAAAATCAAGGCGAGAAATGTTCTCAAATGTTAATGAAGCTACTGCAAAGTCGAAGATGTACTGAAAATGAATTGAAGACGTGTTTTTATAAGATTAAACAGATGAGGTAAGGTTTGAACAGGAAATCTTTCAGCTCGTGGTGTACGCTTTGGCTGATGTTCACAAGCTACAAGGACTGTAAGTTTATTCATTTTACAAAAAATTAAAAAGCTTAAAGGAAAAACTGTGAAAAAGCTTTCTTTTCTGAGCTTTCGCTGTCTTTTTCTACTTCGTCTACAACAGTAAAGAGTGACATAAGCCACACATTTCTGATAGTAAGGCCTTGTGAATTGTTTGGAGACGAATTTTTTCAGGTTGGTAAATTCATAGGATTTTTGTGCTTTACATTTTATTCTTTTCCCAGTCCTTGATGCTCCTGATCGCTGCATTTAACATCTGATTCGATAAACTAAAAGATGGGTTTGAATTTATCTGAATACATCTGTTTTACGGGGGACTATTGAGATTTTTCAATGCAGTAGTGAATTTTTAGCAGCAAAGATCGACTCTATTCCTTGCCTTCCTTGTTTTAGCTTCGCCGTAAAATATTCTCAGTTTTTTGTCAAGCTCTTCGTCATTCATTAAGTGAAACTCAGTCAGAATACCGTTTTCATTTCGCTGTTAAAAAGCTGTTAAAAATCATCATAAGTTCTCTTAAAAATAACTTTTTTAAATATATCTTGTTGTTGTTTTTGAAGCTGATGGTGGTTGTTTCGTACGCCGAGTTTTAACTTTTCGCAATTATGACTTTTACGCCAAACGCAGTTTGATATAAATAAAAATCAAGGCTTTCATGAAAAAAACATAGGTTTAAATTTATTATTTTATCATAATAGCACAGTATTTGCTTTCAAAAATGCACAATGTCCACTTAGCTTGGTATTTAGCTGTGATTGCAGTGGATTTCTCCCTCTGTTAGCTGAGAAAATCTTACTTTTTCATAGTTATTTTGCACTGTCACTTATTTTTCGTTTAATGAATTGTTTCCTAGGAAATTAAAGTCTTCGAAACAAAATTACGGCTCTACTTTAACATTCAAATCATTTTCTTCCGTGATTTTTCGGGTTTTTTCCCCTCAAAAGGCTGAGCGTGTCTCTGTCCTCTGATATAAACACGGTAGTCAGCCAATCAGAGCGCGCGTAGTATCTCAAATATTTTATAAATATATATATATCACAGTATGTCTTGTCTATGCTGCATAACAGTGCTCGATACACAGAAGTGCAGAGCATAAATATATATACTACTAATCTATTTTCCAAAATACAAATCTTTTTTGTAAGCTATTGAATAGTTACTTTAATTACGTAAGCTAGCAAAACAACAAATGGATATCTGGGGATATACTGCCACATTATCCACACTGGTTACCTAAGGCACATGAAAAATAAAGAAGTGATAAAAGGGGTAAAAAAATTGCAGAAAATTTCCTTTCTTTGGTACAACCATATGACTACTTTGTGAGTTGGTGAAAATTCTCTATAACCAAAATTTCATTTTGATATAAAAAAAGCTTATTTGGCAGCGAGCAGTGCAATAAATAGCTCTTATCAACTGAGTTTGAGGTCCGTACCGTAAGTTATGGACCGAGTTTTTTCACTGCCTTATGGCACAAAAAAATCGCCATAAAAAACGAGGATCCATAACTTACGGTACGGACCGAGCAAACGAGATTAATAAGATATTTATTATATGCAAAGGCTAGGAGAGACAATTTTTATTTTCGGTCCGTACTGTAAGTTATGGACCGCAGATTGACCAATCATAGCGCGCGAAATTACCTTGCCATATAAAAAATATAGTCATTTCATCAGACATGCTAGTCTTAGTAGCTTAAGGTAGTCTAGGTAAACATGTAACTTTTAGAACGCGTTAGTAACGCAATCAAACCTGTTGTCGTACTATTAAAGTAGGATAAAAGGTTGTTCAGTCAACAGGAAAGGAAAACTCCTGCGCGAAATAAGCAGGCGGGATTAGCTTGGAGATTTGGCGAGTCTTGGAATGTTCATCATCGAGCTCTAGAATACTTGCAAAGGCAACCCAGTGAACGCTCCAAGGGCGTCTAGTTAAACTTGATGTATCCCTGAAATGTTTTTCAATAATCTCTGCTTTTTTTCAGGATAATTTTAACCGTATAAATAGAAATTACCAAGTGTCTTGGAGTGGACAGCCAGTACAACAACCGCAACAGGACCCATCCAATTATGTAAGTCTTGTATTTTCTTGTTACTGGGTTGCCATGGTGGCAAACCAGTCTTAAAATGAGGGCCGTTTTTCGTGCCTCCGGTAGTCCATAATGTCTATTGTGACGTCACACGTCATGATTGGTCGAGAACTTGTAATAGCAATAGTTTGTCCAATGAAGTTGTGTTGTGTCGACAATTTAATAGAATTTACCACATGATATCGAGCACGAGGTATTTAAAGCTTTCGGTGTTTTGCCATTAATTCATTCGTTCAAGGTTCGTGAGGTATGTTGTCTGCAGACATGTTGCCTACCATTGTCTTTAGCTTTGTTAACGATACTACTTACAAACGCACACGCCGTACGTGGTAGATACACACTAAAAGATGTTATTGAGCGATTTTGAAACGGGTTGGTCCACGTACTCAGAGAGAAGTCTGAGTATCTATGAGATATCTTTGAGAATCTATGAGCAAACTATATATGAGAATCGTATAACTAGACAAACTAGTCAAAATTGACTAAGAGAATCTATGAACTATCTAGCTATGATCAAACTAGATCTTACCAGATCTCAGATACAAAAAATATACTGAGACAAACTACAAAACGAGTGACAAACAAAGCCTTGATGAAAGCTGACTCCAAGAACTTGTAGAAGTCAGACGAGCTGATAGTGATCTACAAGAACGCGAACTGCCAAGACTCCTTGTTGAATATTTCCATTTATGAAAATACAGAAAACAAAAACTGAGGGAAAAACAAATTACCAGTTAAACACATTTTGGCTAAGAGTATTTACATTAATAAAACGTTTGTTTTGTAGTGAACCGTTTCGATACTGAAATAGATATGTTTATTTCATCAGCTAGTCTTGAAAGGTCACGGTACTCTAGTAGGTCAAGTAGGAACCTAATACGCGTTGACGAGTCAGTAACTCAACACTAATATAATGTCTTACTATAATTTAAAATGTTTTTAACAAAGGGGGACTTTGAACCCAAAAGGAACACTTTCGTGTGAAATGATAAAGAGTATATAGGATTGGCGAGTGGGCGAGCTCTTGCACAGGCAACCCAGTGAACGCTCCAAGAGCGTCTAGTTCATATTAAACTCAATGTATCACTGAGATGGTTTTCAATAATCTCTGCTTTTTACAGGAATATAATATTCAACGAAACCATAGAAATGACCAAGAGTCCATGAGTGGACAGCTTGTACGACAGCCCCAACACGACCCGGCACTAAATGACGTAAGTCTTCATTTACTTGCCTTAGAGTGCTCTTAAACTTCCCAAAATGTGACAGTGATAGTGATAGTGGCGGTAAAAGTGATGATGAGTTTATCGCACGTGGTCTTAAATTGGAAAATATTGATATTTTATATTGATATATTTGTCGGTCCGGAGCGGTGGATCCTCGGATTGGTCGCCGTATTTCGATTTGGTATATATATATATATATACACTCGATTGCAGAAACGTTGTAGTATACATTTATGCGTATATACAAATACCTAATGAGATGCAAAAACGGAAAAAGCCCTAAAATAGTATGATCGTGTATATCTTGAAAGTTACCACGTGATCTGAAATGGGACAACATTACACCCAAGCCGATGAGGTCTATTGCTTTGATACTTGATCAACTTTGCAGTGTATGCCCAAAGTTTTGTTTGGTAGTGGTTTCCTAGCAGCAAGGGATCCATAGCAACAAAAACCGAATGCCCTTTGTTTAAACATTGGCGTTTTTCTCAAAATCTAGTCTAAAACTATATAACGAAATTTTCAGGCTTTGGAGTTCTCGAATGGTGCAACATGTGGGCCAAGTTTGAAAACTTTTTATGAGACGAATTTGTGGAGAGAAACTATCCAATTACTAGTAATTGGATAGCTTCAGCTTTCTCAGGAAACCATCCAAATTAATCTCTAATTTCGACAGGATGCAAATTTGAAAATTAAACAATAGTTGCTTATATGGGATTATAAAGTGATGATATAATTAACCTACTAATGGTCACAAATCCTGCGCTCTGATTGGCTGAGCTACTAGTGGTCTATAAGCGATAGACCACTAGTAGCGAAAAATTCTGGTTTTGAAAGCCAAAACAATGGCAAAAAACTATTATTTAATGGCAAAAACAATAATTTATTTGACCGATTAGTAGTTTTATACTAAAAAAATTAGACCTGCAGTCCGAAAAGCCGAAGAACTCATGGGCTATTATTGACTCGTAGACCTTTCGGATTGCAGGTCTGTTAAATACACTACAAACTTGACCAAGTGTCAAAGCAACTGAATCATTCTTGATTTCGTTATTTCAAGAGGTACCTCAAGCCTAAGAAAACTATATTAAGCCACCTTAAGCTATGTTATTAATGACTCTTTGTTTTACCATAGCAAGTTATTAGAGAACTAATAAATACAGCCATACCCCCTGAAGTATAGCAGTCATGATGAGAACCTCCACACAACTGAACCATCGTAAGTATGAATTCAGTTGTTTATAAGGAAAAATATCTGAATCTTAAAGGCTATTCCTGGTTTGTTTAGAGAGTATATGTGCAGGAGCAAATCGTTTTCTGTATGTAAACAAACTCATACATTGGAAACAATCCGTCTAGTTCGGTGATAGCGATCTTTAGCGGTTTGTTACTCTCAAATGTGATTGGTTAGAAAACAATAAACATTCCAGACAAATTTTAGGTGTTCACAGTTTTCTTAGTTTGACTGTAATTTACGATGATTTGGAACAAATGTAAAGACTTATTATCAAATGTTTGATATCTTATTATTTCTTTGCAGGCTTTGATGACATACTAGAAGCATCTCGTTTACAGCAAACTTGTTGGTTAATAACAATTGTCTATTTTTGGAATTTTATATATTTTTGTAACTGTCTGTATAATATTAATATATTTACGACATAAATATAAACAAAATATGGGTGAATAAATTATCATTATTATTCCTATCATTGTCGTTGTAATTAGGTCTATTACTTTCACTATCAATTAGACCTCCCTCATGGTCTGCGTGCCGAAAAAATTATATAATTAAGTGTAAACCTACTAATCGGTCAAATAAATAATTGTTTTCGGCCATTAGAAATTGTTTTTAAAACCAGCCTTTTTCGCTACTAGCGGTCTATCACTGATATACAACTAGTACCTCAGCCAATGACAGCGCAGGATTTGTGATAGACTATTAGTGGGTTTAAACTAATAAGATAATATCCCACGAATCTTTAGCGCAAAGTCATTTTATTTCTTCATTTTAAGAAACTGTGAACTTGCGCCATCCCAAGTAGTGCATTACCGGCATCTTTTTGCTCGCAGAACTCTTACAAAAGATATCCCGCAAAACCAAATCAGTGTAGCCACTTAATTAGAGCATGGATGAAAATGAATGTTTATTTGATGTTTATATGCATACGCAGCTAACCGGCCCGTTTCGGCACAGTAAGCTCGTGCTAAGTAATAAAATTACAACTTAAATACATTCTTCAATATTTCTATAAGATGGTTTCAACTGGTTAAAGAATCTGAGATTGGCTTCATTTTTGCCTCTAATTTGTTTATGTTCAAAAATGGTTTTCAGAAAATTATTTTTTTGCGAGAAAATTCGAGGGTAAAATAGTGTGACGTGACTATTGTTTTCAAACAGTGCGAACAGGTGTAGTGAAACGACAGCAAAACATCTTTTAAAGCGGCAACTTGATTGGATCAATTATCCCATCAAAATTAAGAGCCAATGAAACTAGAGCTTGTATAGAGGTTAAGGAGAAAGCATAACCTTTGAATGGATTGAAGAATATCACAATGGCGGACGAAGTCGAAAAACAAGAGTCCCAAGTTCTTCTTTACAAGGACTCATTCCATCCTTGCCATGTACTCGAAACACTCAGAAGTCTCTATCAACGACAGAAAATGTGCGACGTAGTCGTAGTAGTAGAGAAAGAAGAAATTTTCTCCCATCGATTAATTTTAGCAGCGAATAGTTCGTACTTTTATTCCATGTTTACGAATGGAATGAGCGAGACAAATCAGACTCGGATTACATTAAAAGAAGTGGACCCCGAAGCCGTCAGACAATTAATAGAGTTTTGCTATACTTCAACTATAGAAATCACTGAAGAAAATGTACAAAATTTACTATCCGTCGCCAACTTGCTACAGTTCACTACAATCATTGAGACGTGTTGTAGTTTTCTAAAAAATCAACTTCATCCATCGAACTGCCTTGGAATTGGAAATTTCGCGGATCATCATAATTGCACTGAACTTAAACTCGCAGCTCTAAACTACGCTGAGAAAAGATTTCTTGAAGTTGCAAAGACGGACGAGTTTTTGTTGGCTACTTATGATCAAATTTCTTCGATGCTAAAAAGCGATTCACTTAATGTTGTTAGTGAAAAGGATGTATTTGATGCAGTGCTCTTATGGACTAGACATAATTTAGGTGAACGAAAAAAACATCTTCCTTCTCTTCTGAAATACATAAGGTTACCTCTACTGCCTCCAAAAATATTGGGTAAGTTCTTGTACACATATCGAAATACTTTTTGTCATTCATTTTCTTTATTCCACCCCATTTTCCGCACTTTCAATACCTTGAAATAATTGTAAAAAATAACTGTAAAATGTAAACATGATTCTCATTTTTCCAGTCGTTAAAAACTCGCAAAAAATGGAATGGAACCCTTTTTGAGATATTTGAAACTCAGTTTGGTTCGAAACTAAGTGTTCCATTTTTGTGGCTAATGGAAACATTGATTTGTAAATTAGTTATTTATTTATTTTTTACTAAAAAAAGTATTTTTTTTTTTTAATTTAAAAAATAATATTGCAAAGATGTCAATCAAAATCTACCCATTAAGTATCTAATAAATCATATAAAAATAACTAAATTATTTTTGTCTTTCTCCAAAAATAATATATAGCACAGAGATCACTGAAATTATGGGAAAGCATCCTTAATTTTTTTTTCCTCTGATCTTTAGAGACATCTTAGAAAATTATATTTTTCGCAGGTTCTAATTTTCTAACTTCATTAATTTTTTATAACTTTCCAGTTGACTGTATTGAAAGTGATGATCTTGTACAGGAAAGTGACACTTGTATGAGAATAATAAGCCAAGCCAAAAACTTCCATCTCCTTCCTGAGCGTCGTGACAAGATGCAGGTGCCATCGACACCACGTCAGATGGACCATGGTGCAATGATGTATGTCATAGGAGGGGAAATTCACAACCAGGTGTTTAATGCTGTTCAACGATACAATTTCGAGACAGACAAGTGGGATTTTCTACCCAATATGCATCAGCGACGAGATGGTGTTGGGGTTGCATATCATGCTGGGCATATCTATGCTGCTGGCGGTATGTATATTACTCTAAATTTAACACAGTAATAATAATAATAATAATAATATTATAATAATAATAATTACCATTATTATTTATAACCAATATACTATCAAACTATTGATTTTTGGAGGTGATTGATGGTCTATATACCAGATTTAATAATAGTATGAGATAACCAGAATTCAAAGCATGAGAAGAAGCTGAATCATGAGCTGTATACAGGGAATCAGAACACTGGTTACATTTAAGAAAATGTAATAAAAATCTAATATTTAATTATTTTTTTAGGTTGTGATGGAGATGTGGCCCTCAGCTCTGTTGAATGCTTTGACTCAGCAACTCAGAAATGGTCATTTGTGCAGCCCATGGCATGTGGTCGGCATGCATTCAGCCTGGTTGAGTTAGACGGTTGGTTATATGCTGCGGGAGGTAGTGACTTTTCAGGCTCAGAGTATAATACTGTTGAGCGCTATGATCCAGTAAGGTAGGGTCCAATATTGATATCTAAAAACCTTAAGCCTCTGATGGAGGCAATGAATCACTCCCTAAAGTTTAGAATGAAAATCATTGTATTCAAGAGTCATTCTCACACTTCTGATAACAGCAAAAAAGAAAGATAAATTGAAAGTAGGAAGTAGGGAGAGAGAAAGGAAGGAAGAGAGGCCTGTTTGGAGTGAGGGGAGGGGGGAGGGGTATATGAATCACAAGAACTAGTAAGTAACAGATAATGTAGCAATACCAATGAGGTTTCTTATGTGAAAATATTTCAGAGACATGTGGAGTTCTGTTACACCCATGAGTACCATGCGAGAAGGAATATCCATGGTAACATTAGATGGAGCCCTATATGCCATAGGAGGTGACAGTGGCTTAACAATACTCAACTCAATGGAGCGATATGATCCTAGAATTGGCCAATGGAGTGCTTGTATACCCATGGGGTACAGACGACGATACTTTGGAGCAGCAATTCTTAAGAAGAAAATTATGGTGGTTGGTGGTAGTGATAATGACGAGGATCATAATTCTTTTGAGTGTTATGATCCAAGAATGAACAGATGGTTGTCACTACCACCTTTATCAATGCGAAGGGAGAGTCCTGCAGCAGTGGTAGTTGATGATCAACTCTTGGCACTAGGAGGTGCTTTCATGAATGTGGAGACTGATTCAATTGAGATATACAACCCTCTTAGTAATAAATGGGATAAGTTTCAGCCACTTCCTGGTCCTTTAGAAGGCATGGGAGTGATTGTAATGTAATATATAATGGCACCAAATGCATCATCACTTTGTTTCTTCCATAGAGATAAGATATTCATTCTAGTTTAGGCAAAGTTGAGACAAAACAGGAGCTTTAACAGACATAATTGTTGAAGTTTGTCGAATGTATTTTTGGTTTCTCAGCATTCTCATTTTGTATTGCATTCGTGCAGGCTTCTAATGGACCGTTATAGCATTAACAAGTGTGCCTACATTACCCTGCAAAGATTTCCTCTCTTTCTAATCCAATTGTCAAAGAAACAATTTCAGCCATCATAAATCAGATTTTGAAATTGCTAGTTACCCTGGGTTCTAGAGGGCTGGCTCTTTCACCCAAATGCTTCTTGGTTGTAGGTTTTGTTATCACAATGATGAAACTTACAGGTATGAACTTGAAGCACTGGTGTGGGAGAGCATCTAGAACCCAAGGTAATTGCTTTGTTGGAAAAACAATATTTATAGATAGCCAAAAAATAATCCATGTCTAGAGAACTCTAAAATAAAAGACAAAAATATTTAAGAATAAATTATGTTAAGAAAAATAGGATAACTATGTTTAGAAATTATAACTTTAAATAATATTATAAGGATTGACTTATTAGGAAGGTATAATACATGCGATCTTGAAAAGTAAATCAAATATAAATATGAACTGATATTGAGAGCAAGCTAAAACATTGGATATAAATAAAAACCAAACTTGTTTACAACTGATGGACGTAGTTTAAGGGCTGTCATCCAAATGTATGAGCACTTTGATGTTAGAACATGTGCATTGACAGGATGCAACAAAGTATAGTGTGGCTACAAAAGATAAGAAAAAGGAAGGAAGGAAGGAAGGAAGGAAGGAAGGAAGGGATCCAAATCAAATTAAAAGTAACAATTTCAAACCAATCTTCCCCTCACGTAGATAACAACTGGCTCACAATGGACATTTAATAGGGCCCCACTTTCCTGATAAAATAAGAATACTTTTCCTGATTTTACAGTAACCATATTCCACAGGCAACCCAAGCCAGAGGTTGTTAATGAATTTGGTTCCAGTTCCTCTATATAATTCTAAAGGAAACCCAAATTTTCAAATTAAGGTTTCAATACCTGTCTTTCACATTTTCATACTTTCTCTGACCAAATACCAAATTCCCTAGTTTCCCCAAAATTTGCAGGTCAGCAGGAACCAAGCAGATAGAATAACAGTGTAAAAAAGTAACATATACAGGTTAGAATACTGTATGAAAAAAATTAACCCATAGATTTTAATACCAGGGGAACAGGAACAATATGAAATTATGTAATGTATATACAATTATATTTTCATGCATTACTATAGTAGATCTATTTCTAATGTACTGTACTACTACCTAGACGTCCTTGTTCTGTGAGATGAGGGGCCAACATTATGTGGGGCAGGGCCTTTACCTCTGCTTTTGCTACTACCACCTAAAAGCAAATTCATACATGTACTGTAACATCAATAGATAAATCACACATTAGAGCAGTTTTGGTATGACCATGAAAAAAAAATTATGCAATGGACTTTTTATTTATTTAACGGCTTAACACACGCTGGGAACAGACTCGAAGTTCTTGCCGTGCATGAAAACATTCAACATTAGGTGACATGACCTTTCGCATTCACACGAAATCTGCTCTAAATTGGAATTTACTGTGTTTGGTTATGTGGAGGGAGGAAAGCTGGACAACCTGGAAAACCCAGGGGAAAAAAAACTCAAATCAAGCGAGAGACCAACTAAAAAAGTCGATTCCATGAGTCCAAGACCCAGGAAAGTAAATCCAAGAAATTAATGTAAATTGCTGTCTTAGGCAAAAAATTAACTCTTTGTGGTCTTGTCCTGCTTAGGAAAGCCAGACACTTAAAGAATGTTAATAGAAAATCATGAAAAAATACTTACTTGAACTTGAGGATGGTATAATTGGTACATTATGAGTCCAAGGGGCACCACAGTTACGATTGGGACATATATGTTGTGCTCTAGAGAATAAAAATCCTTTTATAAAAATCATTTTACTAAAGCATTAACTTTATTCAGATGCATTGGTGTTTATTATAGTCATATCAGGGATCCCAAACACCAAAGAAAGTAAAAGAAGAGAGATGCCTGCAGAGGAGGCTAAGGCCCAATAAAATTGAGTGGTTTATTCTCTGCTTGGGTTGTCTGTGGTGACCACAGGCAGTCCAAAAGAGAAGAAACAACAACTATTTACAGTACGAATCCAAAAACCATGGGCACCCAGAAATAATTTTGAAATTGATCGTTTATTGTTGTTGAACAGTCTGAAACAACTCTCTAACTACAATAAGTTTATCTGACTACAAATCAGTCAACATTCTTGCAGTTAGAGAGTTGTTTTACATGTAGACTGTTCAACAAACGATAAATGATTTCTGAAATATTTCAGGGTGCCCACGGTTTTTGGATTCGCACTGTAATACAAACTTGGAAGTAAAACAAGGATTGGCAATGCTTTACCTTCCTGCAAAGTATTTTCCAGCACAATGCTTGTGGAGTTTTCCTTCACACTGTTCACATGTCTGACTCTATCAAATAAAAAATATTCAAAAAATTGGAATCAGGGGCCACAATACCACTGTTTTTATTGCTACGTGCTGATCGAGGCAACAGTCTCAACATGGAAATTGAGTTTACGTGGTTTGTCTAATCCAGAAGACTTGACTAACCTTAAGGGCAATCTTTTTACACATCATACACTCCACTATATCATCTTCATAGACTCTCCTTAGGTACTGCTCTAATTCCAGCATCGCTCTTCCTCCAAGAGAGTAAATACCTGATGACTACAATAATTTAAACAATTAAACGCATGCATACTAAAGAATATTTATTTACAGGTTACAGTTTCGGTACATTTTTTACTATTCTGTAATTTTTCATTTCAAATTTTACGTTGTTCAACAATAATTGAGGACCGCTTAGAAGAAAGGAAAGTATTAGTAGTAAACAAAGAAATTATACTCAAGGCAATGACATGGCGGCTAAAATGGAAAATCTTAGGTATAATTGGCTTGGTTGGTTTGCAGCCTGTCTGTTGTGGAGATATGGAGGTCCTGCCTCTTTTGGGGATGCTAAACAGAGCCACAAGTTTATCATGATCAGTACGTAGTTGCAACAAAACAAAATAGAACCAGTTACCTCATCCATCCATTTATCATGTACTAGTCTTTCAAGAAGTTTTTCTGTATAAGAACAAGCCATTTTCTTTTCAAGGTCTGCAGCACAGTTTATCAGGTCCAATGAGGAGACAGTCCCGTCATCAGAATTGATAACTAAATCAATCTGAAATACAGATACAGAGAATATATTATTTTTATTGCTGTTTCTTTTAGCCCTGTATATGGTAAGAATACAAATACTGTAGAACATAACTCACTGCTTTTTTAAATAACGTGATGTCGTTTGGCGAGTAATCTGTAGCCATCTTAGAATGTTCATCTTCTGTTGTGTTTATCTGAAATATTTAAATATTGTGTTCAAGGATATATTGCCAAGTAGTAATGCATGTACACCTATTTCAAAAAAGGTTGTTGCATCTGAAAGCAACAAGTATCAAGCCAAGACAGCAATGATGTCCAGATGATGTCTGGACCTATCTTCATACCATCCCCCCACCCCCTCCCCCGCCAAAGCAAGACTGAGACACAATCAACTTACCAGTCCAAAATATTTCACGCCATCCTCCTCTGAAACCACATGTCTTATCTCAAGAAACAACGGCTTTAGATTCTTATTGACTGTGTTGATAAACCCCTGGAACTGTTCTTCGGAGCAATCCTCTGGACAAAACAACAAACCAAAATGGCTGTCAAATTATCACACCTCAAAGTCGTAGCTAGTTTTTTGTCATTAAACTCGCTTACCATCAAAAGCCTCGCAAGATTGTTGATAAACAGACTTTATCTCAGCTTCTTTCATAAACTGACGTGACATTAATGTCCTCAGGAAGAGTCTGTGTGCATTTTTCATCGACATTTTCCTCTGAGCTCCGCAGACATATGGCCAGCCTTGACGTCGCTAGCCTTCCTTTGGCGCGAAAACATCCCCAGTGGAATTTTGGGATATTTTTACCACAGGGACCCCAACAATCAATTTCAAAATGTTTTAAAATCCTTGAAATTGATAAAAAGGAAAAGAAGAAAAAACTGTGTCCAGCATTAAAAAACATGAAAATTAAATTGTATTCAAAATTATCGCAACTTACTTTCGATGCGTTTCTTAAAATGAATTCATTTATATTTTAAGCACTGTTTTTCAGATATTTTAAAAATATAACTGCCCCTATTATTTTTGTAATTATATTCAGTGTTAATCATCAGCTCTTTCAGCTTTTTCTCATTTGAGTCTATAGGAAATTTTGTGAATAGTATTCTTTTTTTTGGGGGGGGGGGGTAGCTTAAAGGGACCATCCGGGATATTTTCGCCAATAGACTGGTTCCCAGTCTTTTAGTAAAGCCACGCTGTCGCGCGTCAAAATGGCGGACAAAGCAGCTGAGTTGAACGATAAGACTGTAACACCAGTGATAAAACCTCCTTATGAAATCCCAACGTGGTATGTTATAAGCCTTAAATGTAGTATCTTACTTCTTTGACATGCTGTTCGCGTCTGATTAACTTTTTGTGTGTTTATTAGGGCTGGAAAGCCTTCACAAGGTCTGCACTTGGATGTCATGAAGACTGACAAACTCGTCGAGGTAAATATACCTCAAAATCATCTACAGTACTTAACGTAATCTAAGATTAATATCTTAGATTTAAGGAGCGAAACCCTCATAGACTGATTGAGTGCAGTTTGGTTTCAAGTCAAGAAATTGATCTTTGATCTTCAAAACAATGTTCAATCTTAATATTAATAAATTACTGTAATAGTAGTTTTATGATCATCAAACTTTATCAGAAGGGAGAAATACACTCAATCTGCAAATAAGGTGGTGTAGTGGTTTTAGTATTATGTGTGTGTGTGGGGGTGGGGGGGTTGACATTACTCAAAACCCTAAACACATTTTCATTGCAATTAAGGAGCTTGAGGGATAAAGGGTGAAGTTAAAGTACCTACAGTGTATATTCAATGTCAGTAATTCCTTCAGTTGGAATTCAACTGCTATCAATGGAAGCCAACAGTGCCAATTTACCCCCTCTCTCCATCAGTGCTCTGTATTTGAAACTGAAGCAACACGGATTAGAGAGAAGTGGAAACAGACATGGAGATCCTGAGGATCCAACCATGAACCTCTGGATCTGTAGGCAGCACACTAACCAACTGAGCTACGCCAGCTCCTAGGACTATAAATTCTTGGGGTGCATGTTACACTATAGCCATCATGTTGGTTGACAATAACAAAGCATTCTTCATTAGCTTCTCTCGTTAGATCAACCAGCATGGGGGTTGTTTCATTGTTACTACAGATTTCACTGAAGTGTGACACGCTAAAAAAATCACCTGTGTATTTGTGTGCCAGACGTCCACAAATACACCAACAAACACCAACATTTTAGTCTGCATTCCTTTCTCCACGGGTCGGTATCTTTTTGATGATTTTCTTCCCTACAACTCATCAAAAGGATGCTGACCCGTGGAGAAAGGAATGAAGACTAAAACGTTGATGTTTGTGGGTGTATTCATAGACATATGTCACACATATGTCACACATATATGCAGACAATTGTTTTAGCATGTGCCACACTTCAGTGAAATCTGTAGTATTTATATCTGAAAGGGGTTTGAGTCATGTGGTTACACCTAAGGAATAGGGCAAAGTTAGCATCTCGAAGTATAGTACATTAGTAAATAAACACAAGTCATTTTCATTAGTAAGTTAACATTTTTTTGAAAAGTAAAAGTTTTGACATATAGTAACACTTTGTAACACAGTTAAATACAGTACCATAATCTAAGGCACTTTTCTCACTGATAAATTATCTTTTTTTCCCAGAAACTGATCATAGATGAAAAATCCTGCTATCTGTTTGGAAGGAATAAAGATGTTTGTGATTTTCAGCTGGAACATACATCATGTTCCAGGGTACATTCAGCTCTTGTTTTCCACAGACACTTGAAGAGATGTTTTCTGGTTGATTTAGGCAGCAGTAAGTATGCAATGACATATTCAAGGGGGCTTATTGGTAGCTAACATAGGTAATGACGGGAGGACCCTAAGAATGTCTGCATAGGATGCTAGCTTATGGGAGACTAGAGGAATGCCTATTTCTTCTTATTCAACCATTAATACAATATTTATTTATTTTTAATAGTTTACATTCTTTTAGTAACATTAAGCTTTTGGAGATTCTAGTATTATGAGATTTTATGAATGTGGAATTGAGTGTGGTGTAGTGGTAACTAGTACGCTCAACTGTCAACAGTCTCAGGTTTGATTATTGGGTTCAGCATTACATGTGAGCAGAGTTTGTTAGGTCCCTTCAAGGGGTTTCTCTGGGTTTTCCAATATTAATCCCTGCACAAAAATACATGTATAACATACTAAATTCCCATTCATTCTGGGGGTTTGTCTCCCCTTAACCTTGAACAGCCCTGACATTTCAAGTTTTGATGTTTTGTACCTTTTCAGCTCATGGTACATTTATTGGTACTGTAAGAATCGAAAAGCAAAAACCAACTCAGGTCCAAGTAGACAGTGTCATTAGATTTGGTGCTTCTACGCGTACATATACACTACGAGAAAAACCTACAGGTTCATCAAAAGGAGACAGAGAAAATGGAGAAGATAGTGAGGAGAATTCCAAGGCTGGTCTTTTGGGTCTGCCTGAATCTGATACAGAATTAGATGTAAGTGGCTATGAATATTATACAGTTTTACATGAATAAAATGTTTGGTTTGCAGTTGATGTCATAGTGAGATTGTTGGCTGAATTTAACGGGGGAGGGGGGCACTAACATTTTTGTTTTTTGAAATGCTTGGACTTCAATAATTTAAATGGTTCAGCTTCTTGACTCCCATCTTTCTACATACTTCTTGCAAGCCTGTTCATTTATTGTCTCATCCTCCCACCTCTTCCATCCCTGCCTTTCTTTATTTATTCGAACCATTTATTCATCCATCCTTCCCACAGCCATTCAGCCAACTCACATATTGATCCACCCTTAAATGTCTACAGTCTTTGTCCCCCCATATGATAGTCCATTCCTTGCTTTGTTTCATGAATTGTTTTGTTGCTGTTGAATTATTTGATTTTAAATTGCAATAATGTCCATATTTTTTTTGCCATTTCGTATACCAGGATCTTACCGAGTTTAATACTGCACACAACAAGAGACTGGCATCTGTAGGCTTGGATGAGTCAGGTGGTGGTTTAGGTCCTCTGTCAAAATTAAAGCGCAAAAGAAAATCTTCAACTGGTGTTTCTTTTAAAGACATCGAAGAAGTCATTAATCCAGGTAATACTTAATTGAGTACAGGCCTTGAATATAATACACTCTTTATTTGGCCTTCTACATGTATCTTGTCATTACTTTTAAGGGAGCTTATTACAGTAGTTTATCAGTTGAGAGATGTCATCTTCTCTTACTAAAGCTGCCATACTTAGATAAAAGTGTGATGGTTTTTATTTAAATTGACGGTCTCTGTACATGTATGTTTTCTTTCCACAGAGGATGTTGATCCCAGCATTGGGAAGTTTAGAAATATGGTTCAAACATCAGTCGTTGTGCCAAACAAGGTATGTTGTTTACATGCACTGCTATGTCTTCCCATGCTTGTCGTTGAGGCTTTATAAAATCCAAATCTAAATTTTATGCTCTTTTTTCATTTAGAAAATTCGTGGTCCACTATCTCCAGGCATTAGTCTTACAGATAACATCACCAAACGTCTACAAAGTTTCCCCTATTCTCAAGGTCTTTATGCTAATTTACCTGGCACTGGTACAGAAGAACCAACTAGTCCTACTTCTCCAACAGCTACAATGCCTAAATTAAATATTACCTCTGCCCCTGAGGTTATTTCGCCTGGTGTTGAACAAATGGAAGTCAATCCTGAACCATTGGTTGCTCGAGCAGCTGTGTTGATACAGGCGCAGCCTCTAGAAGCACCCAAAAAGAAGTATGCCAAGGAAGCTTGGCCTGGGAAAAAGCCGACACCATCGCTATTGATTTGATAGGGTTTTATAGTAGTAGAATATTATGGTTTAGTGGAACTCAGATCTTTGTAACTATGGCAACAATCATCATGGTGTCTCAACATGCAGAATCACAAAAAAGGAGATACATCAGGGTCAATAGACCTCTTTAGCTTTGTTGTTTGTTGTGCCCATTTCAGACCATGTGATGCCGCTCTTGGAAGTTGATTCTTTCATGTGTAAATATTTAACCAAAGAAAATTTCTCAAGGGAACGTCATGTGGTCGGGCATGGGCAATTTGCATATTGGCCTGGGTGAAAGCCAACACCATTACTATTGATGATATTGTTTTATATTTTTCATGGCATTGTGCATATGTGGAGACCAGATTTTTGTAACTATAGCAACTGTTGTCATGGTGTCTCAACATGCAGAATCACCAAAGGAGATACAGTACATCTGAGCCTAAGTAAAATTACTCTAAGATGAAATTATTTTGAGGAAAATTTTAGATTTGTTTATTATTGTCGTTGAACCTCAATAGTTACTTTTATATAAGGATGTATGTAAATGAAATTTTCTTTTGTTTTAAGAATCATACAACTGAGGCTATCGGGTCGATACAATGTTTGTTCTCTCATTTGTATGCATCCATAATAATTGCTAATTAACATTAGAAAAAACCTACTAATGGTCTATCACCAATCGAGCCCTGTGATTGGCTGAGCTACTAGGGGTCTATTAGTGATAGACCTCTAGTAGTGAAAAGCGCCGGTTTTGAAAACCAAAAAAAATATATTTAAAGCAAAATCCAAAACTTTTTGCATCCTTTTATTGGACCGATTAGTAGGTTTTTACTAAAACAATTAGTCCTCTCGCCCTCATGGCCTACAAGTCAATAGCCCATTCGGCCTTCGGCCTCATGGGCTATTGACTCGTAGACCATTCGGACTCGAGGACTAATTGTTAATTATTATCTCTAATAGACAATGGTTATTATAAAACATTCACAATGAAGTTTGACATAAATGAGAGAAATTCTTATGTTTCTGCGACTCAGACAATTCCATAGGCATGTTTTTGAAGTGTTGGTAAGAAAAAATCGAATTATTTTTTACAGGCCAAAAAAATACAGGCCTCTGGAACAAAGAGTAGAATTCCAAATTCTGCAATCATCTGGAATAGACCTTTTTAGCTTAGGTGACCTTTTGTCCCACCTCAGACCATGTGTCATTCTCTAGAGAATAAGATTCTTTGTTTGAGTTGTATCCATATCCATGTGTCTTCTCTCACACAACTGTTAAACAAATAAATGATACTCTAGGGAATGACAGCTGGTCTGAAATGGTACAAACTGCCCAAGCTCTGTTAGAGATCAAAAGAACTGCTAGTTAAACTGGTCAAATATTTGTCTTTCTTGTCATAATTATTATATCAACTGGTTTTACATTTTGGTTGTCCTGACTAAGTCTAGCCTCCTCCACATGCTACTAAACGAAGAGAGATGCATGTAGAGGAGTCTCGATTACGTCATAACTGACATGGTAAACTTTATTGTCATGATAATTATACCTATTTCAAGTAATGTTGATAACAGGAGATCTGAAATGTCACTGTCAGAATTAATGTCAAATTGTGGGTGTCACTATGCATTTACAATACTTATGAAGTGAGCATGCAGCCTTCTTATTGGTCTCAGATCAACAATTTCAGATCTCCTGTTATCAGCATTACTTGAAATATTATGAATTGCAACCTATCTCATTTATAATCTTGTACCCCATTGTGAAATAGCTGCCTTATTAAAATTATGGATGAGTATGACTTTTATTTAATAACTATTTAATATTGTTTTTAATCCTTCTTAGCTTTAGCTTTCTTCTTTGCAAACCATTCATCGCTCTTGTCATTGTCAATTGCCTAAAAATGAAAAATATTAATATGATAAGACAGAGAAAGAAGGAAATCTGATCTATAGACATGTTGAATTACTAAATCATATCTATAAATACGTACGATGCATGTGCATCCTGGTTAAGGCAAAACGAGTGACATCCGTCTCAATTGTATCAATTTATAATAATTATTATATAAAAACTTCTTATTACTTTTTAAAAAAATCATAAAGTTTAAAGAAAAAATACAACTAATATGGACGGTCAAACTTAATTAATGGCTATAAAAAAAATATTAAAACTTGGTATGCACGTGCATTCCAGTAGGCAAAACACTCTAACTTGTAAAAATGTAAACATTGGGAACTGTTGTTCTTTAAATTTGCTGTACATTTACCTCAGTCAAAAGTTTATCTCCTTCAGGATCCACTTTAGATAACTCCCTGAACGCCTCATCCCCAACAAAACAAATTTCATGGCCATCCTAAGAAGAAAGATATCACCATCAATAACAATATTTAACACCTTTCTAATTTAAAAGTTTCAACTGAAGGGTGAATTCCCCACCCCCCCCCCATTCCAGACAATGCGTCATTTTCTTGAGAATAAATTTCTTTGTTTGAGCTGCGCCCATTTTATTTAGTTTCCCAGTGCATTACCACCATGTTCATAACTGTGCTGGTGCCAGTTCAAATCGCATTGAAAATTTGGCATTTCGCTGCTGTCAATCAAACCCTATGGAATTTATTTAAGTCGAGTCTTTGAATGGAAAGTCGAAGAAATATGTCTATATAGAAAATTGAGACAAAAAAAAACATAAAACGAATCTTCACAGGTGTTAACAGTAAACAAGGGAATCATTCAAATGGGCAGGAATGACACATGGTCTGACTGGGTAAACTCTAAGATAGTAATCCCTTGTTGAATAATTTACAACATGGGGACTGTAGTGCCTTACAGTGTGCCATGGAAGATTGTCTTACCGGATCAGCCAGGATAACCACTTGAACAGTTGCCTTTCCAGGTGTATCTAGACTGACCAATGGTGTTAGTATAGCATGCCCTGCTTCTTTAACAGCACTCTCAATCCCAGGTAGCTCATCCTTCGGACATGAAAATGCAATTCTTCCAAATGCAGTTGCATGATCAACTTTGCCATCAAGTTGCACCAGCTCCAGCTTGCATTTACTGGTATCGTATGCCAGAGTTGCTTTAGATTCTGACTGGTTTACAACTGTCATTCCTAGCAGTTTTTGCCAGTAATCCAAGGATTTGCTGAGAGAAGAAACTCCTAGAGATACCTTCTGTACAGGATCTAATGAATACACAAATTGGTAGAGATCTGTAACATTCCTTTAAAACATGCAATGCAACACAGCTTGGAGGCAAGTTCCAAAATAGACAACTTAAGGTACAGACACTTGATGCAATTTTTCATGTGACATTGCATGCATTCGACGTTGCATGCAGGGTCGCAAAAACTAGAGATCGCACCATGTGACCACCTGTGTGATGTTGCATGTGAGGTCACCAGCGATGCTGCAAAAATGGAAACAAGTTCTACCTTTGTGACATCACACACAATGAACCTCACCATGTAAACACAACATGGCACAGGTGGTTGCACAGTGTAATCTAGTTTTTGCGACGTCACATGCAACGTCATATGAAAAATCCCATTGTGTGTCCCTACCTTTAACATTCATGATGCAGCAAGTACAGGGACCTGGTGGAGCAAACTTTAAAAAGGTGTACATATCAGGGAGGGGGTTAAGATTGGAAAATCTAACATAAATGTCTAGTAGTTGTGAAGGCAGAAAATGCTTTTATTTTCTTACCTCCAGAAACATTTTCATCAATGAGAAAGAAAGGATATCCACCAGGTGCTTGGGTCAGGTAATAACCTGCTTCCTTCTCTGTCATTGCATAGCCATTCTTCTTCGCATTAGTGACAGCATCTTTGGAGTGAATCGTAAGGCCCTGGAAAATATTTGACAGAGTAATTTACTGGTGTCTTAAATGTTGCTTATTTTTCTTGTGAGTCAAAACATGTGAAAATCCTGTA
The DNA here is from genome assembly GCA_964019055.1 of Anthopleura xanthogrammica. Classification (NCBI taxonomy): domain Eukaryota; kingdom Metazoa; phylum Cnidaria; class Anthozoa; order Actiniaria; family Actiniidae; genus Anthopleura; species Anthopleura xanthogrammica. The sequence continues at coordinate 15,236,975 of OZ025209.1, read as the reverse complement.
AACATTCTAAATTTTACCAGCGGTTTTTGACCAGTTTTCAGTGTGTCCACTACAGGCTATTATTTCTCAAAAAACATGCACTCTGCCACAGGTAGCCCAAAAACTTTATAGGTACTATAGATTACCTGAAAATCATTTCCTAGCTTGTATTCCTTTATTCCATAGTTATAAGTGAGTTCAACAACAAAATGATCATCTTCTGATCCATAGCCAGCCATTGTCTTGCTCCATTTACCATCATAAGGGCTAAAAATAAGCAAATAGAGCAGACTCTGTGTGAGTGTGAAAGGTTACAACACATGACATGCTTACCATGGGGCATAGCATTTCAAATGTTTTCATGCACAGCATGGCATGTCACTGACAGTCACGTGACATAAGTTTTTCATAGTTATACCAAAACTGCTCTATATCAATTTAAAAAATGGCATCCATTTGAAAATAACAAGCTTATTGGCTGAGATTGTTCTGTCTGGCTAAATAGGCTGGGTGTCATGGTTAATTTTGTCAATTGGCCATGGGTTGCACCCTAAAATGAGATTTTTCATGTCATCTGTCTTGAATAAAAAAACTGATTTTAAAACAAACTTGGGAACTTTTGTGAGACTCATGCTCAGCCTTTGATTGGATGAAAGCTTTAACGTTGCCCCTCTTAAAAAGGAAACAGCTAGATTTTAATCATTATAAACATTACCCATTACAGGATGCTTTACATCCCTCTTCAAACTCCTCATGTCTCAAGGCCTGTTGATAGAAATTCAATTATTATATCATTGTAAAATACGAAAGTTTCATTCTCAAAATTTTCATTGAGAGTTCAAAAATTAAGATTTGTAAAAAAAAAAAAATAAATAAATAAGTAAAAATGAACAAACAAACAAACAAACAAACAAACAAATGAAAGGAAGAAAGAGCTAGGAAAAAAATAGGTATTAAAAATCTCCCCCCCCCCCCCTCATTTTTTTTGTGTGCACTCCTTTAAAAACTGTGAAATCAATCAAATTTGCCACTCTCCCCCCACACCCATTGAAAAAAACGAGGCCTCTTCGCTGTATTTTATGTACATATTTACTACAAGTTTTATACTAGCCATTAGTAAATAGTAGCCATGTGAATCTCCTAGTGATCCATTGTTGAAGATCATTGTTGAAGCTGTAGCCAGTGCACCACGTACACGACACCTCTACGATACAATGTCTTTCTTATGGATGCATGCAACTTTAGTTAAAATTTTACCAGGATCGAATATTACCACCTTCAAAACATCCCTACAAATCACAGATATAGGGTGATTCTCAATCAAACATCAAACGATTTTTAACAATTCGTTAAATAAACAATCTTTAAAAAGCACTAAAAAATTGAATAGTTTATAGTTTATTGTAGTAGTTTATTGTGATTATGGCCATTGACTTTTCACACTTGTTACGTAATTTCTGAGCCTGTTTACAGATTTTTCCGTTCTTTTATTTGCTATTCTAACTTCTAAATATATAATCAAGCTTCAGATAACTTTTTCGTTTAAACAAAAATGAGCATTTTATTTTTTTTGTTCATGAGATCGAGCCATTCAAAGAAATTTGGGACCGAAATTTGTTTGGTTCGATTCGCGAACAGACTTCAAGACTTACGAAAACATTTAAGCTTATGCCTAAGCCAAGATTATGAAGTAGAAGAAGAATAAAGTACTTACCTTCATGCCCAAAATTGAGCGATAAAATTTCGCAGTTTCATTTCTATTCCCAACTTTGAAAACAAAATGCAGAGCTCTCCTTGAGGACATCTTGTTTGCAGAGTATTGAGGCATTGAGGCACAAAGTGGAGTTGCTGTGGCTAAATATGACAGAGAAGGGATTGGACTTTGGGAACTTGGGTGGAGTCTGGGAACAAAGAAACAAAAAAATAGAACAGGTAGGGAGGGGAGGGGTTCGAGGTAAAGGAAAAACTGAGTCAAGTTGACATTGCAGTGATTTGTGAGACTGTTTTCAATAGGGCACGGTATATATATATATATATATATATATAAAATAGTTCAGATATAACGCGCGCTCTGATTGGCTGATAGCCGTGTTTACATGAGGCTGTGTAAACACGGAAATTTCAATATTTCATAAAACAAATAGAAAACGTTATGCCGTGTTTACATAGCCTGATATAAAAGTTTTCTATTTGTTAAATATAAACACCAACTTACTTGGCTGATATCTAATATGTGCCCTCAACAATTCCAAAATGCAATACAATGGCAACTCGACCCAGTTTTTCCCTAAACCTTGGTGAATGGCTAATATAAAGAATGTACCTAGTGTAATGAATTGGATGAAGGGTTAGGAATAATAATGGACACGAGATGGATTGGATGAAGGCATACGAATAATAATGGACACGAGATGGATTGGATGAACACATAGGAATAATAATGTACACGAGATCGATTGCATGAAGGCATACGAATAATAATGGACACGAGATGGATTGGATGAACATATAGGAATAAGAATGTACACGAGATGGATTGGATGAACATATAGGAATAAGAATGTACACGAGATGGATTGAATGAACGCATAGCAATAAGAATGTACACGAGATGGATTGGATGAACGCATAGGAATAAGAATGTACACGAGATGGATTGGATGAACATATAGGAATAAGAATGTACACGAGATGGATTGGATGAACGCATAGGAATAAGAATGTACACGAGATGGATTGGATGAACGCATAGGAATAAGAATGTACACGAGATGGATTGGATGAAGGCATACGAATAATAATGGACACGAGATGGATTGGATGAACATATAGGAATAAGAATGGACACGAGATGGATTGGATGAACATATAGGAATAAGAATGTACACGAGATGGATTGGATGAACGCATAGGAATAAGAATGTACACGAGATGGATTGGATGAACGCATAGGAATAAGAATGTACACAAGATGGATTGGATGAACGCTTAGGAATAAGAATGTACACGAGATGGATTGGATGAACGCATAGGAATAAGAATGTACACGAGATGGATTGGATGAACGCATAGGAATAAGAATGTACACCAGATGGATTAGATGAACATATAGGAATAAGGATCTATACGAGATGTATTGGATGGACGTATAGGAAAAAGAATTTACACAATATGTATAGATTGGATGCCACCTTGCAATTTTACCCAGTATCCTGCTGTGACATATTAAGAAACAAAGAAAGGAAGAAAGTTAATGACAGCTGAAGTCAGTCAAAGAGACAGATGCTTTTCTTGCTTTTGACATTTTCTTTTCTTATTTTGGGTCACGTGATTTTGGAAATATCTCTTTGTGAATGTAACTATAGAATAAAAAAGGAAAAATGATATGCTTTTGAGATAGAGAAATGGTAGACTGCTGTTTTGACATACATGGGTACACGCTTAAATTGAATTCCTTACTTGGATGTTATAAGAACAATCTATAAGTGGGTTGGGCTCCCTGTGGTATCTGCATGGACGTTCGTCGCACCACAGGCAGCCCATACACATAAACATACAGACACACACACTCATATATTGCTTCTTGAATATACATTGAAACCTCTTTTCACGTTTAATGTTTTCACTTGAATACAATTAAAACATTAATATGTACCTTACAGAATATTTATCCCTTGGGAATATAGAGTTTCTTTTTATCCTTTACTGTAGCCATGGTAACGGTACGATCGCCGACTTTCTGTTTTTGCATGTGTTTTGGCCACTAGTTATGGATTTTGGGATGCTTATCTGAGTTTTTGTTTGATGAAGCTGAAAAGAAATTGTAAATATGGGGAATAAATTCACTTTAATCACACTAAGTGCCCCTAACCGTTTCCTTTTCATAAAAGCCACATTTTTCATCGAATTTGAAAAAAACTGCGTCAACGTATTTTTAAAAGTGTTGTTAGACTTTTTACATTGATTTTAAGCTGAAAAAGCAAAGTAGCTTTTTTGTCGATCCCACACTCCACTTAGGAAAAGTCCATTCCAAGGAGTAGATCCACGGATCCGGATTTTCCACAATGGATTTTCATACTAAAACCACCAAATTCTAAAAGAGCAAGTCAAATAGATATCAACGGTGTAAGATTTTTGGTTTTTAATGAAAAAAAGTTATGTTTTTGCGAACATCAAAAAATCCATCTGCAAGCTACTTGTACTCTTTAATACTCACACCTCCCCTCCCCCAAGGAGTATGGATATTTCAACTTCTTTTTTAGCGGCAAAAAACTAGAGCTAGATACGCAGACTTATCGATAGAACATGCACTGCTATTGAACAGTATATGAACTACATAGGAAAGTGAAGACTGATCGAAATACTAAAGTAAGTATCAATATGTTTCAGCTTCTCGCCATATTTTGCTTAGGTAAACTATATGTCCAAATAGAAGCCTTTAAGATTTACAATTTAGAAGAAAACTGAAATAAAGATTTATACTGAACAAGATTAACATTTTATCACGTTTTTAAATCTTTGATTTTTAGGCCTTCCGAATAAGTTTTAACCCAATTGAGACACTCTTATAACCTGGCCATATATATATACATATATTGGTAGTAACATAAGCCAACGTTTTAAGTTCATTGACACAGCTGAGAGCCCTAAAGTTCACTGGTGAGAGGACTACACATCTGAACGGCAAACTTTACTCCAGAATATATCGGATACTCCAGAACACGATTTGATGATTGGATCCTCCAGAATATGATTCGATCCTCCAGGATATGAATGGATCCTCCAGAATATGATTGGATCCTCCAGGATACGATATTGGATCCTCCAGGATATGATTGGATCCTCCAGAATATGATTCGATCCTCCAGGATATGATTGGATCCTCCAGAATATGATTTGATGATTAGATCCTCCAGAATATGATTCGATCCTCCAGGATATGATTGGATCCTCCAGAATATGATTTGATGATTGGATCCTCCAGAATATGATTCGATCCTCCAGGATATGATTGGATCCTCCAGAATATGATTGGATCCTCCAGGATATGATATTGGATCCTCCAGGATATGATTGGATCCTCCAGAATATGATTTGATGATTGGATCCTCCACAATATGATCGGATCCTCCAGGATATGATTGGATCCTCCAGAATATCATTGGATCCACCAGAATATGATTGGATCCTCCAGAATATGATTGGATCCTCCAGGATATGATATTGGATCCTCCAGGATATGATTGGATCCTCCAGCATATGATTTGATGATTGGATCCTCCAGAATATGATCGGATCCTCCAGGATATGATCGGATCCTCCAGGATATGATTGGATCCTCCAGGATATGATTGGATCCTCCAGAATATGATTGGATCCTCAAGGATATGATTTGTTGGTTGGTCCTCCAGAATATGATTGGATCCTCCAGGACATGATATTGGATCGTCCAGGATATGATTTGATGGTTGGTCCTCCAGAATATGATTGGATCCTCAAAGACATGATATTCGATCGTCCAGGATATGATTTGATGATTGGATCCTCCAGAATATGATCGGATCCTCCAGGACATGATATTGGATCGTCCAGGATATGATATTGGATCCTCCAGGATATGATTGGATCCTCCAGAATATGATTTGATGATATAGGATCCTCCAGAATATGATGCGATCTTCCAGAATATGATTGGATCCTCCAGGACATGATATTGGATCGTCCAGGATATGATTTGATGATTGGATCCTCCAGAATATGATCGGATCCTCCAGGATATGATTGGATCCTCCAGGATATGATTGGATCCTCCAGAATATGATTGGATCCTCCAGGATATGATTTTATGGTTGGATCTTCGAGAATATGATCGGATCCTCCAGGACATGATATTGGATCCTCCAGGATATGATTGGATCCTCCAGGATATGATTGGATCCTCCAGGATATGATTTGATAATTGGATCCTCAAGAATATAATTGGATCCTCCAGAATATGATTGGATCCTTCAGGATATGATTGGATCCTCCAGGATATGATTGGATCCTCCAGGATATGATTGGATACTCCAGGGTATGATTGGATCCTCCAGGATATGATTGGATCCTCCAGGATATGATTGGATCCTCCAGAAGATGATTGGATCCTCCAGGATATGATTGGATCCTCTAGAATATGATTGGATCCTCCAGGATATGATTGGATCCTCCAGAAGATCATTGGATCCTCCAGGATATGATTGGATCCTCCAGGAGATGATTGGATCCTCCAGGATATGATTAGATCCTCCAGGATATGATTGGATACTCCAGGGTATGATTGGATCCTCCAGAATATGGTTGGATCCTCCAGGATATGATTGGATCCTCCAGGATATGATTTGATGATTGGATCCTCCAGGATATGATTGGATCCTCCAGGATATGATTGGATCCTCAAGAATGTGATTGGATTCTCCAGGATATAATTGGATCCTCCAGAATGTGATTGGATCCTCCAGGATATGATTGGATCCTCAAGGATATGATTGGATCCTCCAGAAGATGATTGGATCCTCCAGGATATGATTGGATCCTCCAGGATATGATTGGATCCTCCAGTATATGATTGGATCCTCCAGGATATGATTGGATACTCCAGGGTATGATTGGATCCTCCAGAATATGATTGGATCCTCCAGAATATGATTGGATCCTCCAGGATATGAGTGGATCCTCCAGAATATGATTGGATCCTCCAGGATATGATTTGATTGTTGGATCCTCCAGAATATGATCGGATCCTCCAGGATATGATTGGATCCTCCAGGATATGATGGGATCCTCCAGGATATGATTGGATCCTCCAGGATATGATTGGATCCTCCAGGATATGACTGGATCCTCCAGGACATAATTGGATCCTCCAGAATGCGCCCCTGTGCATAGGGTCCTAACGCGGTCTACGTGTGAAGGGAAAGGAAACATTTTAATGGCAGACTTTGAGTCGCAATTGTTTGCATTTTGTTTGCTTGCTTTGTTTTCACTGCTGTTATTTCTTATATACGCATGCGCATGCTCGGTGCACGTGCATTTGCGTATATTATATCACTCGATACTAAAATGCCTTCTTTTAAAGTATCTTAAAGGATACGATACTGATAAAAACTTAGTTCTGATTTTTGCTCGAAGCTGATCCGTGTATTCGTCTTGGCTGGGATTTTGAAAACGCGTCCCACATGGAAAGAAGTAACCATAGCGACAAAACCATCAGTGACACAAGCGACATACCGGGTGTGCTGGTCATAGCAAGGGGTTAATCATCTATGGTCTAGGGGCCGACTAACCTCTCCCTTAGGCTTCGGCCGAGCTTCCTGATCAGTCAGTAATGTCCTCCCGGGATAGCGGTGTTGGGGCCGAAATCTCCAGCATAGCCGTAAGTCCATACGATGCTTCAGCAATCGATGTCTGGAAGTATGGTCCTGGTTAATCAAGCAATAAAAACAAATAAATCCCCAAAAAACTAAGTCTTCCAATTTGGAAAGGACAAGCGGAATGCTAAATGCGCGTTTTGCTCCTGGTAGTTTATTATTCTGAGCATCACTTCTAGCATAGTAAATCATGCATGAATATTTTCTATTTTTTTTTTCACAATGGAAAAATAAATTTAAAAAATATATCCCAAAAAAACTCACTAAACTAACTCTACTACTATTTTTTGTGACCATATTTCAGTCCTACCTCAGCTGGATCGATTATATTTTTAATTTTGAAATAAATGTTAAATATCACCTTCGCATTTTTGTGGCTATCTATGTTAATGGCTGATATTTGCTAAAATTATTTTGGAAAATTCGTTATGCTTATCTAGGGTCACTTTATCGCAAATATCAACTTCCAATATCAATTCTAATTCAATCTAGAAGGGCACGTCCAGACAATTACTCTGTGTAACTCTAGGCGTATAGGAATAAGAATGTACATGAGATGGATTGGATGAAGGGGTAGGAAAAAGAATGTACACGAGATGGATTGGATAAGGGGTAGGGATAAGAATGTACATGAGATGGATTGGAAAAGGGGTAGGGATAAGAATGTACATGAAATGGATTGGATGAAGGGGTAGAAAAAAGAATGTACACGAGATGGATTGGTTAAGGGGTAGGGATAAGAATGTACACGAGATGGATTGGATAAGGGGTAGGGATAAGAATGTACATGAGATGGATTGGATAAGGAGTAGGAATAAGAATGTACATGAGATGGATTGGATGAACGCATAGGAATAAGAATGTACACTAGATGGATTGGATGAACTCATAGAAATAAGAATGTACACTAGATGGAATGGATGAACGCATAGGAATAAGAATGTACACGAGATGGATTGGATGAACGCATAGGAATAAGAATGTACACTAGATGGATTGGATGAACGCATAGAAATAAGAATGTACACTAGATGGATTGGATGAACGCATAGGAATAAGAATGTACACGAGATGGATTGGATGAACGCATAGGAATAAGAATGTACACTAGATGGATTGGATGAACGCATAGGAATAAGAATGTACACTAGATGGATTGGATGAACGCATAGGAATAAGAATGTACACGAGATGGATTGGATGAACGCATAGGAATAAGAATGTACACGAGATGTATTGGATGGACGTATAAGAAAAAGAATTTACACAATATGTATAGATTGGATGCCACCTTGCAATTTTACCCAGTATCCTGCTGTGACATATTAAGAAACAAAGAAAGGAAGAAAGTTAATGACAGCTGAAGTCAGTCAAAGAGACAGATGCTTTTCTTGCTTTTGACATTTTCTTTTCTTATTTTGGGTCACGTGATTTTGGAAATATCTCTTTGTGAATGTAACTATAGAATAAAAAAGGAAAAATGATATGCTTTTGAGATAGAGAAATGGTAGACTGCTGTTTTGACATACATGGGTACACGCTTAAATTGAATTCCTTACTTGGATCTTATGAGAACAATCTATAAGTGGGTTGGGCTCCCTGTGGTATCTGCATGGACGTTCGTCGCACCACAGGCAGCCCATACACATAAACATACAGACACACACACTCATATATTGCTTCTTGAATATACATTGAAACCTCTTTTCACGTTTTCTGCTTTCACTTGAATACAATTAAAACATTAATATGTACCTTACAGAATATTTATCCCTTGGGAATATAGAGTTTCTTTTTATCCTTTACTGTAGCCATGGTAACGGTACGATCGCCGACTTCTTTCTGTTTTTGCATGTGTTTTGGCCACTAGTTATGGATTTTGGAATGCTTATTTGAGTTTTTGTTTGATGAAGCTGAAAAGAAATTGTAAATATGGGGAATAAATTCACTTTAATCACACTAAGTGCCCCTAACCGTTTCCTTTTCATAAAAGCCACATTTTTCATCGAAATTGAAAAAAACTGCGTCAACGTATTTTTAAAAGTGTTGTTAGACTTTTTACATTGATTTTCAGCTGAAAAAGCAAAGTAGCTTTTTTGTCGATCCCACACTCCACTTAGGAAAAGTCCATTCCAAGGAGTAGATCCACGGATTCGGAATTTCCACAATGGATTTTCATGCTAAAACCACAAAATTCTAAAAGAGCAAGACAAATAGATATATCAACGGTGTAAGATATTTGGTTTTTAATGCAAAAAAGTAATGTTTTTGCGAACATCAAAAAATCCATCTGCAAGCTACTTGTACTCTTTAATACTCACACCTCCCCTCCCCCAAGGAGTATGGATATTTCAACTTCTTTTTTAGCGGCAAAAAACTAGAGCTAGATACGCAGACTTATCGATAGAACATGCACTGCTATTGAACAGTATGTGAACTACATAGGAAAGTGAAGACTGATCGAAATACTAAAGTAAGTATCAATATGTTTCAGCTTCTCGCCATATTTTGCTTAGGTAAACTATATGTCCAAATAGAAGCCTTTAAGATTTACAATTTAGAAGAAAACTGAAGTAAAGATTTATACTGAACAAGAATAACATTTTATCACGTTTTTAAGTCTTTGATTTTAAGGCCTTCCGAATAAGTTTTAACTCAATTGAGACACTCTTATAACCTGGCCATATATATATATATACATATATTGGTAGTAACATAAGCCAACGTTTTAAGTTCATTGACACAGCTGAGAGCCCTAAAGTTCACTGATGAGAGGACTACACATCTGAACGGCAAACTTTACTCCAGAATATATCGGATACTCCAGAACACGATTTGATGATTGGATCCTCCAGAATATGATTTGATGATTGGATCCTCCAGAATATGATTGGATCCTCCAGGATATGATTGGATCCTCTAGAATATGATTGGATCCTCCAGGATATGATTGGATACTCCAGAAGATGATTGGATCCTTCAGGATATGATTGGATCCTCCAGAAGATGATTGGATCCTCCAGGATATGATTGGATCCTCCAGGATATGATTGGATACTCCAGGGTATGATTGGATCCTCCAGAATATGGTTGGATCCTCCAGGATATGATTTGATGATTCGATCCTCCAGAATATGATTGGATCCTCCAGAATACGATTGGATCCTCCAGGATATGATTGGATACTCCAGAAGATGATTGGATCCTCAAGGATAAGATTGGATCCTCCACGATATGATTCGATCCTCCAGAATATGATTGGATCCTCCAGGATATGATTGGATACTCCAGGGTATGATCGGATCCTCCAGGATATGATCGGATCCTCCATGATATGATTGGATCCTCCAGAATATGATTGGATCCTCCAGGATATGATTTGATGATTCGATCCTCCAGAATATGATTGGATCCTCCAGAATATGATTGGATCCTTCAGGATATGATTGGATCCTCCAGGATATGATTGAATCCTCCAGGATATGAGTGGATCCTCCAGGATATGATTTGATCCTCCAGAATATGATTGTATCCTCCATGATGTGATTTGATTGTTGGATCCTCCAGATTATGATTGGATCCCCCACGATATGATTGGATCCTCAAGAATGTGATTGGATTCTCCTGGATATAATTGGATCCTCCAGAATGTCATTGGATCCTCCACGATATGATTCGATCCTCCAGAATAAGATCGGATCCTCCAGGACATGATATTGGATCGCCCAGGATATGATTGGATCCTCCAGGATATGATTGGATCCTCCAGGATATGATTTGATGATTGGATCCTCCAGATTATGATTGGGTCCTCCAGAATATGATTGGATCCTTCAGCATATGATTGGATCCTCCAGGATCTGATTCGATCCTCCAGGATATGATTGGATCCTCCAGGATATGATTGGATCCTCCAGAATATGATTTGATGATTGGATCCTCCAGAATATGATGGGATCCTCCAGGATATGATTCGATCCTCCAGGATATGATGGGATCCTCCAGGATATGATTGGATCCTCCAGGATATGATTGGATTCTCCAGGATATGACTGGATCCTCCAGGACATAATTGGATCCTCCAGAATGCGCCCCTGTGCATAGGGTCCTAACGCGGTCTACATGTGAAGGGAAAGGAAACATCTGAATGGCAGACTTTGAGTCGCAATTGTTTGCATTTTGTTTGCTTGCTTTGTTTTCACTGCTGTTATTTCTTATATACGCATGCGCATGCTCGGTGCACGTGCATTTGCGTATATTATATCACTCGATACTAAAATGCCTTCTTTTAAAGTATCTTAAAGGATACGATACTGATAAAAACTTAGTTCTGATTTTTGCTCGAAGCTGATCCGTGTATTCGTCTTGGCTGGGATTTTGAAAACGCGTCCCACATGGAAAGAAGTAACCATAGCGACAAAACCATCAGTGACACAAGCGACATACCGGGTGTGCTGGTCATAGCAAGGGGTTAATCATCTATGGTCTAGGGGCCGACTAACCTCTCCCTTAGGCTTCGGCCGAGCTCCTGATCAGTCAGTAATGTCCTCCCGGGATAGCGGTGTTGGGGCCGAAATCTCCAGCATAGCCGTAAGTCCATACGATGCTTCAGCAATCGATGTCTGGAAGTATGGTCCTGGTTAATCAAGCAATAAAAACAAATAAATCCCCAAAAAACTAAGTCTTCCAATTTGGAAAGGACAAGCGGAATGCTAAATGCGCGTTTTGCTCCTGGTAGTTTATTATTCTGAGCATCACTTCTAGCATAGTAAATCATGCATGAATATTTTCTATTTTTTTTTTTTTCACAATGGAAAAATAAATTGAAAAAATATATCCCAAAAAAACTCACTAAACTAACTCTACTACTATTTTTTGTGACCATATGTCAGTCCTACCTCAGCTGGATCGATTATATTTTTAATTTTGAAATAAATGTTAAATATCACCTTCGCATTTTTGTGGCTATCTATGTTAATGGCTGATATTTGCTAAAATTATTTTGGAAAATTCGTTATGCTTATCTAGGGTCACTTTATCGCAAATATCAACTTCCAATATCAATTCTAATTCAATCTAGAAGGGCACGTCCAGACAATTACTCTGTGTAACTCTAGGCGTATAGGAATAAGAATGTACATGAGATGGATTGGATGGGCGTATAGGAATAAGAATGTATACGTACATGAGATGGATTGGAAAAGGGGTAGGAATAAGAATGTACATGAGATGGATTTGATGAAGGAGTAGGAATAAGAATGTACACGAGGTGGATTGGATGAAGACGTAGGAATAAAAAATGTACACGAGATGGATTGGATAAGGGGTAGAGATAAGAATGTACATGAGATGCATTGGATGAAGGGGTAGGAATAAGAATGTACACGAGATGGATTGGATAAGCGGGGTAGGGATAAGAATGTACATGAGATGGATTGGATGAAGGGGTAGGAAAAAGAATGTACACGAGATGGATTGGATAAGGGGTAGGGATAAGAATGTACACGAGATGGATTGGATAAGGGGTAGGGATAAGAATGCACATGAGATGGATTGGATAAGTGGTAGGGATAAGAATGTACACGAGATGGATTGGATAAGCAGGGTAGGGATAAGAATGTACATGAGATGGATTGGATGAAGGAGTAGGAAAAAGAATGTACACGAGATGGATTGGATAAGGGGTAGGGATAAGAATGTACACGAGATGGATTGGATAAGGGGTAGGGATAAGAATGTACACGAGATGGATTGGATAAGGGGTAGGGATAAGAATGTACACGAGATGGATTGGATAAGGGGTAGGGATAAGAATGTACATGACATGGATTGGATAAGTGGTAGGGATAAGAATATACATGAGATGGATTGGATGAAAGGGTAGGAAAAAGAATGTACACGAGATGGATTGGATAAGTGGTAGGGATAAGAATGTACACGAGATGGATTGGATAAGGGGTAGGGATAAGAATGTACATGAGATGGATTGGATAAGGGGTAGGGATAAGAATGTACATGAGATGGATTGGATGAAGGGGTAGGAAAAAGAATGTACACGAGATGGATTGGATAAGGGGTAGGGATAAGAATGTACACGAGATGGATTGGATGAAGGGGTAGGAATAAGAATGTACACGAGATGGATTGGATAAGACGTAGGAATAAAAATGTACATGAGATGGATTGGATGAAGGCAATGGAATAAGAATGCACACGAGATGGATTGGATAAAGGCATAGGAATAAGAATGTACACGAGGTAGATTGGATAAAAGGCAGGAATAAGAATGTACACGAGATGGATTCCTTTACTTACAGGGTTACACGCTTCAATTGAATTCCTTACTTGAATATATCATACAAGAACAATCTATAACTGGCGTTGGGCTCCCTGTGGTATCTGCATGGACGTTCGTCGCACCACAGGCAGCCCATACACATAAACATACAGACACACACACACATATATATATATATATATATATATATATATATATATATATATATATATATATAGCTTTCTTGAATATACATAGAAACCTCTATTCAAGTTTTCTGTTTTCACTTGAATACAATTAAAACATTAATATGTACCTTACAGAATATTTATCATAGGGAAATAGGGAGTTTCTTTTTACCCTTTACTGTAGCCATGGTAACGGTACGATCGCCGACTTTCTGGTTTTGCATGTGTTTTGGCCACTAGTTATGGGTTTTGAAATGCTTCTATAAGTTTTTGTTTGATGAAGCTGAAAAGAAATTGTAAATATGGGGAATAAATTCACTTTAATCACACTAAGTGCCCCTAACCGTTTCCTTTTCATAAAAGCAACATTTCTCATCAATTTTTAAAAAAAAACGCATAAAAGTATTTTTAGAAGTGTTGTTAGACTTTTTACATTGATTTTCAGCTGAAAAACCAAAGTAATTTTTTTGTCGATCCCACACTCCACCTGGGAAAAGTCCATTCCAAGGAGTTGATCCACGGATTCGGAATTTCCACAATGGATTTTTATGCTAAAACCACAAAATTCTAAAAGAGCAAGTCAAATAGATATCAACGGTGTAAGATTTTTGGTATTTAATGCAAAAAAGTAATGTTTTTGCGAACATCAAAAAAATCTATCTGCAAGCGACTTACACGTCCCCTCCCCCAAGGGGTATGGATATTTCAACTATGGATATTTTAGCGGCAAAGAACTAGAGCTAGGTACGCAGACTGATAGAACATGCACTGCTATTGAACAGTATATGAACTACACAGGAAAGACAAGACTGATCGAAATACTAAAGTAACTATCAATATGTTTCAGCTTCTCGCCATATTTTGCTTAGGTAAACTATATGTCCAAATCGACGCCTTTAAGGTTTACAATTTAGAAGAAAACTGAAATAAAGATATATACCGATTAAGATTAATATTTTTTCACGTTTCTAAATCTTTGATTTTTAGGCCTTCCGAATAAGCTTTAACACTCTTATAAACCTCGCCATAATATATATATATATATTGGTAATAACATAAGCCAACGTTTTAAGTTCATTGACACAGAGAGCCCTAAAATTCACGGGTGAGAGGACTGCACATCTGAACGGCAAACTTTACTCCAGAATGTATCGGATACTCCAGAATATATCGGAATGTATCCCAGAAAATAATTGGATCCTCCTCCTCCAGGATATGATTGGATCCTCCACGATATGATTGAATCCTCCAGAAAATAATTGGATCATCCAGGATATGATTGGATCCTCCAGGATATGATTGGATCCTCCAGGATATGATTACATCCTCCAGAATATGACTGGATCCTCCAGGATATGATTGAATCCTCCAGGATATGATTGGATCCTCCAAGATATGATTGAATCCTCCAGAAAATAATTGGATCATCCAGGATATGATTGGATCCTCCAGGACATGATTGGATCCTCCAAGGTATGATTGGATCCTCTAGAATATGATTGGATCCTCCCGGATATGATTGGATCCTCCAGCATATGATTGGATCCTCCAGGATATGATTGGATCCTCCAGGGTATGATTGGATCCTCTAGAATATGATTGGATCCTCCAGGATATGATTCGATCCTCCAGATATATGATTGGATCCTCCAGAATGTGTTCGGATCCTCCAGGATATGATTGGATCCTCCAGGATATGATTGGATCCTCCAGAAGATGATTGGATCCTTCAGGATATGATTGGATCCTCTAGAATATGATTGGATCCTCCAGGATATGATTGGATCCTCCAGAAGATGATTGGATCCTCCAGGATATGATTGGATCCTCCAGGAGATGATTGGATCCTCCAGGATAGGATTAGATCCTCCAGGATATGATTGGATACTCCAGGGTATGATTGGATCCTCCAGAATATGGTTGGATCCTCCAGGATATGATTGGATCCTCCAGGATATGATTTGATGATTGGATCCTCCAGGATATGATTGGATCCTCCAGGATATGATTGGATCCTCAAGAATGTGATTGGATTCTCCAGGATATCATTGGATCCTCCAGAATGTGATTGGATCCTCCAGGATATGATTGGATCCTCCAGGATATGATTGGATCCTCCAGAAGATGATTGGATCCTCCAGGATATGATTGGATCCTCCAGGATATGATTGGATCCTCCAGGATATGATTGGATCCTTCAGGATATGATTGGATACTGCAGGGTATGATTGGATCCTCCAGAATATGATTGGATCCTCCAGAATATGATTGGATCCTTCAGGATATGATTGGATCCTCCAGGATATGATTGAATCCTCCAGGATATGATTTGATGATTGGAACCTCCAGAATATGATAGGATCCTCCAGGATATGATTGGATCCTCCAGGATATGATGGGATCCTCCAGGATATGATGGGATCCTCCAGGATATGATTGGATCCTCCAGGATATGACTGGATCCTCCAGGACATAATTGGATCCTCGAGAATGCGCCCCTGTGCATAGGGTCCTAACGCGGTCTACGTGTGAAGGGAAAGGAAACATCTGAATGGCAGACTTTGAGTCGCAATTGTTTGCATTTTGTTTGCTTGCTTTGTTTTCACTGCTGTTATTTCTTATATACGCATGCGCATGCTCGGTGCACGTGCATTTGCGTATATTATATCACTCGATACTAAAATGCCTTCTTTTAAAGTATCTTAAAGGATACGATACTGATAAAAACTTAGTTCTGATTTTTGCTCGAAGCTGATCCGTGTATTCGTCTTGGCTGGGATTTTGAAAACGCGTCCCACATGGAAAGAAGTAACCATAGCGACAAAACCATCAGTGACACAAGCGACATACCGGGTGTGCTGGTCATAGCAAGGGGTTAATCATCTATGGTCTAGGGGCTGACTAACCTCTCCCTTAGGCTTCGGCCGAGCTTCCTGATCAGTCAGTAATGTCCTCCCGGGATAGCGGTGTTGGGGCCGAAATCTCCAGCATAGCCGTAAGTCCATACGATGCTTCAGCAATCGATGTCTGGAAGTATGGTCCAGGTTAATCAAGCAATAAAAACAAATAAATCCCCAAAAAACTAAGTCTTCCAATTTGGAAAGGACAAGCGGAATGCTAAATGCGCGTTTTGCTCCTGGTAGTTTATTATTCTGAGCATCACTTCTAGCATAGTAAATCATGCATGAATATTTTCTATTTTTTTTTTCACAATGGAAAAATAAATTTAAAAAATATATCCCAAAAAAACTCACTAAACTAACTCTACTACTATTTTTTGTGACCATATTTCAGTCCTACCTCAGTTGGATCGATTATATTTTTAATTTTTAAATAAATGTTAAAAATCACCTTCGCATTTTTGTGGCTATCTATGTTAATGGCTGATATTTGCTAAAATTATTTTGGAAAATTCGTTATGCTTATCTAGGGTCACTTTATCGCAAATATCAACTTCCAATATCAATTCTAATTCAATCTAGAAGGGCACGTCCAGACAATTACTCTGTGTAACTCTAGGCGTATAGGAATAAGAATGTACATGAGATGGATTGGATGAAGGGGTAGGAAAAAGAATGTACACGAGATGGATTGGATAAGGGGTAGAGATAAGAATGTACATGAGATGGATTGGAAAAGGGGTAGGGATAAGAATGTACATGAGATGGATTGGATGAAGGGGTAGGAAAAAGAATGTACACGATATGGATTGGATAAGGGGTAGGGATAAGAATGTACATGAGATGGATTGGATAAGGGGTAGGGATAAGAATGTACATGAGATGGATTGGATAAGGGGTAGGGATAAGAATGTACATGAGATGGATTGGATGAAGGGGTAGGAAAAAGAATGTACACGAGATGGATTGGATAAGGGGTAGGGATAAGAATGTACACGAGATGGATTGGATAAGGCGTAGGAATAAGAATGTACATGAGATGGATTGGATGAAGGCAATGGAATAAGAATGCACACGAGATGGATTGGATAAAGGCATAGGAATAAGAATGTACACGAGGTAGATTGGATAAAAGGCAGGAATAAGAATTTACACGAGATGGATTCCTTTACTTACAGGGTTACACGCTTCAATTGAATTCCTTACTTGGATATATCATACAAGAACAATCTATAAGTGGCGTTGGGCTCCCTGTGGTATCTGCATGGACGTTCGTCGCACCACAGGCAGCCCATACACATAAACATACAGACACACACACATATATATATATATAGCTTTCTTGAATATACATAGAAACCTCTATTCAAGTTTTCTGTTTTCACTTGAATACAATTAAAACATTAATATGTACCTTACAGAATATTTATCATTGGGAAATAGGGAGTTTCTTTTTACCCTTTACGGTAGCCATGGTAACGGTACGATCGCCGACTTCTTTCTGTTTTTGCATGTGTTTTGGCCACTAGTTATGGGTTTTGGATTGCTTCTATAAGTTTTTGTTTGATGAAGCTGAAAAGAAATTGTAAATATGGGGAATAAATTCACTTTAATCACACTAAGTGCCCCTAACCGTTTCCTTTTCATAAAAGCAACATTTTTCATCGAATTTGAAAAAAACTGCGTCAACGTATTTTTAAAAGTGTTGTTAGACTTTTTACATTGATTTTCAGCTGAAAAAGCAAAGTAGCTTTTTTGTCGATCCCACACTCCACTTAGGAAAAGTCCATTCCAAGGAGTAGATCCACGGATTCGGAATTTCCACAATGGATTTTCATGCTAAAACCACAAAATTCTAAAAGAGCAAGACAAATAGATATCAACGGTGTAAGATTTTTGGTTTTTAATGCAAAAAAGTAATGTTTTTGCGAACATCAAAAAATCCATCTGCAAGCTACTTGTACTCTTTAATACTCACACCTCCCCTCCCCCAAGGAGTATGGGTATTTCAACTTCTTTTTTAGCGGCAAAAAACTAGAGCTAGATACGCAGACTTATCGATAGAACATGCACTGCTATTGAACAGTATATGAACTACATAGGAAAGTGAAGACTGATCGAAATACTAAAGTAAGTATCAATATGTTTCAGCTTCTCGCCATATTTTGCTTAGGTAAACTATATGTCCAAATAGAAGCCTTTAAGGTTTACAATTTAGAAGAAAACTGAAATAAAGATTTATACTGAACAAGATTAACATTTTATCACGTTTTTAAATCTTTGATTTTAAGGCCTTCCGAATAAGTTTTAACCCAATTGAGACACTCTTATAACCTGGCCATATATATATACATATATTGGTAGTAACATAAGCCAACGTTTTAACTTCATTGACACAGCTGAGAGCCCTAAAGTTCACTGGTGAGAGGACTACACATCTGAACGGCAAACTTTACTCCAGAATATATCGGATACTCCAGAACACGATTTGATGATTGGATCCTCCAGAATATGATTCGATCCTCCAGGATATGATTGGATCCTCCAGAAAATGATTAGATCCTCCAGGATATGATTGGATCCTCCAGGATATGATTGGATCCTCCAGGATATGATTTGATGATTCGATCCTCCAGAATATGATTGGATCCTCCAGAATAGGATTGGATCCTCCAGGATATGATTGGATACTCCAGAAGATGATTGGATCCTCCAGGATATGATTGGATCCTCCAGAATATGATTTGATGATTGGATTCTCCAGAATATGATTCGATCCTCCAGGATATGATTGGATCCTCCAGAATATGATTGGATCCTCCAGGATATGATATTGGATCCTCCAGGATATGATTGGATCCTCCAGAATATGATTTGATGATTGGATCCTCCACAATATGATCGGATCCTCCAGGATATGATTGGATCCTCCAGAATATCATTGGATCCACCAGAATATGATTGGATCCTCCAGAATATGATTGGATCCTCCAGGATATGATATTGGATCCTCCAGGATATGATTGGATCCTCCAGCATATGATTTGATGATTGGATCCTCCAGAATATGATCGGATCCTCCAGGATATGATCGGATCCTCCAGAAGATGATTGGATCCTCCAGGATATGATTGGATCCTCCAGGATATGATTGGATACTCCAGGGTATGATTGGATCCTCCAGAATATGGTTGGATCCTCCAGGATATGATTTGATGATTCGATCCTCCAGAATATGATTGGATCCTCCAGAATACGATTGGATCCTCCAGGATATGATTGGATACTCCAGAAGATGATTGGATCCTTCAGGATATGATAGGATCCTCCAGAATATGATTGGATCCTCAAGGATATGATTTGATGGTTGGTCCTCCAGAATATGATTGGATCCTCCAGGACATGATATTGGATCGTCCAGGATATGATTTGATGGTTGGTCCTCCAGAATATGATTGGATCCTCAAAGACATGATATTGGATCGTCCAGGATATGATTTGATGATTGGATCCTCCAGAATATGATCGGATCCTCCAGGACATGATATTAGATCGTCCAGGATATGATATTGGATCCTCCAGGATATGATTGGATCCTCCAGAATATGATTTGATGATATAGGATCCTCCAGAATATGATGGGATCCTCCAGAATATGATTGGATCCTCCAGGACATGATATTGGATCGTCCAGGATATGATTTGATGATTGGATCCTCCAGAATATGATCGGATCCTCCAGGACATGATATTGGATCGTCCAGGATATGATATTGGATCCTCCAGGATATGATTGGATCCTCCAGAATATGATTTGATGATTGGATCCTCCAGAATATGATGGGATCTTCCAGGATATGATTGGATCCTCCAGGATATGATTGGATCCTCCAGGATATGATTGGATCCTCCAGGATATGATTTGATAATTGGATCCTCAAGAATATAATTGGATCCTCCAGAATATGATTGGATCCTTCAGGATATGATTGGATCCTCCAGGATATGATTGGATCCTCCAGGATATGATTGGATCCTCCAGGATATGATTAGATCCTCCAGAATATGATTGGATCCTCCAGGATATGATTTGATGGTTGGATCGTCCAGGATATGATTGGATCCTCCAGGATATGATTTGATGATTGCATCCTCCAGGATATGATTCGATCCTCCAGGTTATGATTGGATCCTCCAGGATATAATATTGGATCCTCCAGGATATGATTGGATCCTCCAGAATATGATTTAATGATTGGATCCTCCAGAATATGATGGGATCCTCCAGGATATGATTGGATCCTTCAGGATATGATTTGATGATTGGATCCTCCAGAATATGATTGGATCCTCCAGAATATGATTGGATCCTTCAGGATATGATTGGATCCTTCAGGATATGATTGGATCCTCCAGAATATGATTGGATCCTCCAGGATATGATTTGATGGCTGGATCCTCAAGAATATGATCGGATCCTCCAGTTCATGATATTGGATCGTCTAGGATATGATTGGATCCTCCAGGATATGATTGGATCCTCCAGGATATGATTGGATCCTCCAGGATATGATTTGATGATTGGATCCTCCAGAATATGATTAGATCCCCCAGAATATGATTGGATCCTTCAGGATATGATTGGATCCTCCAGGATATGATTGGATCCTCGAGGATATGATTGGATCCTCCAGGATATGACTGGATCCTCCAGGACATAATTGGATCCTCCAGAATGCGCCCCTGTGCATAGGGTCCTAACGCGGTCTACGTGTGAAGGGAAAGGAAACATCTGAATGGCAGACTTTGAGTCGCAATTGTTTGCATTTTGTTTGCTTGCTTTGTTTTCACTGCTGTTATTTCTTATATACGCATGCGCATGCTCGGTGCACGTGCATTTGCGTATATTATATCACTCGATACTAAAATGCCTTCTTTTAAAGTATCTTAAAGGATACGATACTGATAAAAACTTAGTTCTGATTTTTGCTCGAAGCTGATCCGTGTATTCGTCTTGGCTGGGATTTTGAAAACGCGTCCCACATGGAAAGAAGTAACCATAGCGACAAAACCATCAGTGACACAAGCGACATACCGGGTGTGCTGGTCATAGCAAGGGGTTAATCATCTATGGTCTAGGGGCCGACTAACCTCTCCCTTAGGCTTCGGCCGAGCTTCCTGATCAGTCAGTAATGTCCTCCCGGGATAGCGGTGTTGGGGCCGAAATCTCCAGCATAGCCGTAAGTCCATACGATGCTTCAGCAATCGATGTCTGGAAGTATGGTCCTGGTTAATCAAGCAATAAAAACAAATAAATCCCCAAAAAACTAAGTCTTCCAATTTGGAAAGGACAAGCGGAATGCTAAATGCGCGTTTTGCTCCTGGTAGTTTATTATTCTGAGCATCACTTCTAGCATAGTAAATCATGCATGAATATTTTCTATTTTTTTTTTTTCACAATGGAAAAATAAATTTAAAAAATATATCCCAAAAAAACTCACTAAACTAACTCTACTACTATTTTTTGTGACCATATGTCAGTCCTACCTCAGCTGGATCGATTATATTTTTAATTTTGAAATAAATGTTAAATATCACCTTCGCATTTTTGTGGCTATCTATGTTAATGGCTGATATTTGCTAAAATTATTTTGGAAAATTCGTTATGCTTATCTAGGGTCACTTTATCGCAAATATCAACTTCCAATATCAATTCTAATTCAATCTAGAAGGGCACGTCCAGACAATTACTCTGTGTAACTCTAGGCGTATAGGAATAAGAATGTACATGAGATGGATTGGAAAAGGGGTAGGGATAAGAATGTACATGAGATGGATTGGATGAAGGGGTAGGAAAAAGAATGTACACGAGATGGATTGGTTAAGGGGTAGGGATAAGAATGTACACGAGATGGATTGGTTAAGGGGTAGGGATAAGAATGTACACGAGATGGATTGGATGAACGCATAGGAATAAGAATGTACACGAGATGGATTGGTTAAGGGGTAGGGATAAGAATGTACATGAGATGGATTGGATGAACGCATAGGAATAAGAATGTACACTAGATGGATTGGATGAACGCATAGGAATAAGAATGTACACTAGATGGATTGGATGAACGCATAGGAATAAGAATGTACACGAGATGGATTGGATGAACGCATAAGAATAAGAATGTACACGAGATGGATTGGATGAACGCATAGGAATAAGAATGTACACTAGATGGATTAGATGAACATATAGGAATAAGGATCTATACGAGATATATTGGATGGACGTATAAGAAAAAGAATTTACACAATATGTATAGATTGGATGCCACCTTGCAATTTTACCCAGTATCCTGCTGTGACATATTAAGAAACAAAGAAAGGAAGAAAGTTAATGACAGCTGAAGTCAGTCAAAGAGACAGATGCTTTTCTTGCTTTTGACATTTTCTTTTCTTATTTTGGGTCACGTGATTTTGGAAATATCTCTTTGTGAATGTAACTATAGAATAAAAAAGGAAAAATGATATGCTTTTGAGATAGAGAAATGGTAGACTGCTGTTTTGACATACATGGGTACACGCTTAAATTGAATTCCTTACTTGGATGTTATAAGAACAATCTATAAGTGGGTTGGGCTCCCTGTGGTATCTGCATGGACGTTCGTCGCACCACAGGCAGCCCATACACATAAACATACAGACACACACACTCATATATTGCTTCTTGAATATACATTGAAACCTCTTTTCACGTTTTCTGCTTTCACTTGAATACAATTAAAACATTAATATGTACCTTACAGAATATTTATCCCTTGGGAATATGGAGTTTCTTTTCATCCTTTACTGTAGCCATGGTAACGGTACGATCGCCGACTTTCTGTTTTTGCATGTGTTTTGGCCACTAGTTATGGATTTTGGAATGCTTATCTTAGTTTTTGTTTGATGAAGCTGAAAAGAAATTGTAAATATGGGGAATGAATTCACTTTAATCACACTAAGTGCCCCTAACCGTTTCCTTTTCATAAAAGCAACATTTTTCATCGAAATTGAAAAAAACTGCGTCAACGTATTTTTAAAAGTGTTGTTAGACTTTTTACATTGATTTTCAGCTGAAAAAGCAAAGTAGCTTTTTTGTCGATCCCACACTCCACTTAGGAAAAGTCCATTCTAAGGAGTAGATCCACGGATTCGGAATTTCCACAATGGATTTTCATGCTAAAACCACAAAATTCTAAAAGAGCAAGACAAATAGATATCAACGGTGTAAGATTTTTGGTTTTTAATGCAAAAAAGTAATGTTTTTGCGAACATCAAAAAATCCATCTGCAAGCTACTTGTACTCTTTAATACTCACACCTCCCCTCCCCCAAGGAGTATGGGTATTTCAACTTCTTTTTTAGCGGCAAAAAACTAGAGCTAGATACGCAGACTTATCGATAGAACATGCACTGCTATTGAACAGTATATGAACTACATAGGAAAGTGAAGACTGATCGAAATACTAAAGTAACTATCAATATGTTTCAGCTTCTCGCCATATTTTGCTTAGGTAAACTATATGTCCAAATAGAAGCCTTTAAGGTTTACAATTTAGAAGAAAACTGAAATAAAGATTTATACTGAACAAGATTAACATTTTATCACGTTTTTAAATCTTTGATTTTAAGGCCTTCCGAATAAGTTTTAACCCAATTGAGACACTCTTATAACCTGGCCATATATATATACATATATTGGTAGTAACATAAGCCAACGTTTTAACTTCATTGACACAGCTGAGAGCCCTAAAGTTCACTGGTGAGAGGACTACACATCTGAACGGCAAACTTTACTCCAGAATATATCGGATACTCCAGAACACGATTTGATGATTGGATCCTCCAGAATATGATTGGATCCTCCAGGATATGATTGGATCCTCCAGAATATGATTGGATCCTCCAGGATATGATATTGGATCCTCCAGGATATGATTGGATCCTCCAGCATATGATTTGATGATTGGATCCTCCAGAATATGATCGGATCCTCCAGGATATGATCGGATCCTCCAGGATATGATTGGATCCTCCAGGATATGATAGGATCCTCCAGAATATGATTGGATCCTCAAGGATATGATTTGATGGTTGGTCCTCCAGAATATGATTGGATCCTCCAGGACATGATATTGGATCGTCCAGGATATGATTTGATGGTTGGTCCTCCAGAATATGATTGGATCCTCAAAGACATGATATTGGATCGTCCAGGATATGATTTGATGAATTGATCCTCCAGAATATGATCGGATCCTCCAGGACATGATATTGGATCGTCCAGGATATGATATTGGATCCTCCAGGATATGATTGGATCCTCCAGAATATGATTTGATGATATAGGATCCTCCAGAATATGATGGGATCCTCCAGAATATGATTGGATCCTCCTGGACATGATATTGGATCGTCCAGGATATGATTTGATGATTGGATCCTCCAGAATATGATCGGATCCTCCAGGACATGATATTGGATCGTCCAGGATATGATATTGGATCCTCCAGGATATGATTGGATCCTCCAGAATATGATTTGATGATTGGATCCTCCAGAATATGATGGGATCTTCCAGGATATGATTGGATCCTCCAGGATATGATTGGATCCTCCAGGATATGATTGGATCCTCCAGGATATGATTGGATCCTCCAGAATATGATTGGATCCTCCAGGATATGATTTGATGGTTGGATCGTCCAGGATATGATTGGATCCTCCAGGATATGATTTGATGATTGCATCCTCCAGGATATGATTGGATCCTCCAGGATATGATTGGATCCTCCAGGATATAATATTGGATCCTCCAGGATATGATTGGATCCTCCAGAATATGATTTAATGATTGGATCCTCCAGAATATGATGGGATCCTCCAGGATATGATTGGATCCTCCAGGATATGATTAGATGATTGGATCCTCCAGAATATGATTGGATCCTCCAGAATATGATTGGATCCTTCAGGATATGATTGGATCCTCCAGGATATGATTCGATCCTTCAGGATATGATTGGATCCTCCAGAATATGATTGGATCCTCCAGGATATGATTTGATGGCTGGATCCTCCAGAATATGATCAGATCCTCCAGTTCATGATATTGGATCGTCTAGGATATGATTGGATCCTCCAGGATATGATTGGATCCTCCAGGATATGATTGGATCCTCCAGGATATGATTTGATGATTGGATCCTCCAGAATATGATTAGATCCCCCAGAATATGATTGGATCCTTCAGGATATGATTGGATCCTCCAGGATATGATTGGATCCTCGAGGATATGATTGGATCCTCCAGGTTATGATTGGATCCTGCAGAATATGATTTGATGATTGGATCCTCCAGGATATGATTGGATCCTCCAGGATATGATTGGATCCTCCAGGATATGATTTGATGATTGGATCCTCCAGAATATGATTGGATCATCCAGAATATGATTGGATCCTTCAGGAAATGATTGGATCCTCCAGGATATGATTGGATCCTTCAGGATATGATTGGATCCTCCAGGATATGATTGGATCCTCCAGGATATGATTGGATCCTCCAGGATATGATTGGATCCTGCAGAATATGATTTGATGATTGGATCCTCCAGAATATGATGGGATCCTCCAGGATATGATTGGATCCTCCCGGATATGATTGGATCCTCCAGGATATGATTGGATCCTCCAGGATATGATTGGATCCTCCAGGATATGACTGGATCCTCCAGGACATAATTGGATCCTCCAGAATGCGCCCCTGTGCATAGGGTCCTAACGCGGTCTACGTGTGAAGGGAAAGGAAACATCTGAATGGCAGACTTTGAGTCGCAATTGTTTGCATTTTGTTTGCTTGCTTTGTTTTCACTGCTGTTATTTCTTATATATGCATGCGCATGCTCGGTGCACGTGCATTTGCGTATATTATATCACTCGATACTAAAATGCCTTCTTTTAAAGTATCTTAAAGGATACGATACTGATAAAAACTTAGTTCTGATTTTTGCTCGAAGCTGATCCGTGTATTCGTCTTGGCTGGGATTTTGAAAACGCGTCCCACATGGAAAGAAGTAACCATAGCGACAAAACCATCAGTGACACAAGCGACATACCGGGTGTGCTGGTCATAGCAAGGGGTTAATCATCTATGGTCTAGGGGCCGACTAACCTCTCCCTTAGGCTTCGGCCGAGCTTCCTGATCAGTCAGTAATGTCCTCCCGGGATAGCGGTGTTGGGGCCGAAATCTCCAGCATAGCCGTAAGTCCATACGATGCTTCAGCAATCGATGTCTGGAAGTATGGTCCTGGTTAATCAAGCAATAAAAACAAATAAATCCCCAAACAACTAAGTCTTCCAATTTCGAAAGGACAAGCGGAATGCTAAATGCGCGTTTTGCTCCTGGTAGTTTATTATTCTGAGCATCACTTCTAGCATAGTAAATCATGCATGAATATTTTCTATTTTTTTTTTCACAATGGAAAAATAAATTGAAAAAATATATCCCAAAAAAACTCACTAAACTAACTCTACTACTATTTTTTGTGACCATATGTCAGTCCTACCTCAGCTGGATCGATTATATTTTTAATTTTGAAATAAATGTTAAATATCACCTTCGCATTTTTGTGGCTATCTATGTTAATGGCTGATATTTGCTAAAATTATTTTGGAAAATTCGTTATGCTTATCTAGGGTCACTTTATCGCAAATATCAACTTCCAATATCAATTCTAATTCAATCTAGAAGGGCACGTCCAGACAATTACTCTGTGTAACTCTAGGCGTATAGGAATAAGAATGTACATGAGATGGATTGGATGAAGGGGTAGGAAAAAGAATGTACACGAGATGGATTGGATAAAAGGTAGGGATAAGAATGTACATGAGATGGATTGGAAAAGGGGTAAGGATAAGAATGTACATGAGATGGATTGGATGAAGGGGTAGGAAAAAGAATGTACACGAGATGGATTGGATAAGGGGTAGGGATAAGAATGTACATGAGATGGATTGGATAAGGGGTAGGGATAAGAATGTACATGCGATGGATTGGATGAAGGGGTAGGAAAAAGAATGTACACGAGATGGATTGGATAAGGGGTAGGGATAAGAATGTACACGAGATGGATTGGATAAGGGGTAGGGATAAGAATGTACATGAGATGGATTGGATAAGGCTGAGGAATAAGAATGTACATGAGATGGATTGGATGAAGGGGTAGGAAAAAGAATGTACACGAGATGGATTGGATAAGGGGTAGGGATAAGAATGTACATGAGATGGATTGGATAAGGGGTAGGGATAAGAATGTACATGAGATGGATTGGATGAAGGGGTAGGAAAAAGAATGTACACGAGATGGATTGGATAAGGGGTAGGGATAAGAATGTACACGAGATGGATTGGATAAGGGGTAGGGATAAGAATGTACATGAGATGGATTGGATAAGGGGTAGGGATAAGAATGTACATGAGATGGATTGGATGAAGGGGTAGGAAAAAGAATGTACACGAGATGGATTGGATAAGGGGTAGGGATAAGAATGTACACGAGATGGATTGGATAAGGCGTAGGAATAAGAATGTACATGAGATGGATTGGATGAAGGCAATGGAATAAGAATGCACACGAGATGGATTGGATAAAGGCATAGGAATAAGAATGTACACGAGGTAGATTGGATAAAAGGCAGGAATAAGAATTTACACGAGATGGATTCCTTTACTTACAGGGTTACACGCTTCAATTGAATTCCTTACTTGGATATATCATACAAGAACAATCTATAAGTGGCGTTGGGCTCCCTGTGGTATCTGCATGGACGTTCGTCGCACCACAGGCAGCCCATACACATAAACATACAGACACACACACATATATATATATAGCTTTCTTGAATATACATAGAAACCTCTATTCAAGTTTTCTGTTTTCACTTGAATACAATTAAAACATTAATATGTACCTTACAGAATATTTATCATTGGGAAATAGGGAGTTTCTTTTTACCCTTTACGGTAGCCATGGTAACGGTACGATCGCCGACTTCTTTCTGTTTTTGCATGTGTTTTGGCCACTAGTTATGGGTTTTGGATTGCTTCTATAAGTTTTTGTTTGATGAAGCTGAAAAGAAATTGTAAATATGGGGAATAAATTCACTTTAATCACACTAAGTGCCCCTAACCGTTTCCTTTTCATAAAAGCAACATTTCTCATCAATTTTTTTAAAAAACTGCTTAAAAGTATTTTTAGAAGTGTTGTTAGACTTTTTACATTGATTTTCAGCTGAAAAACCAAAGTAATTTTTTTGTCGATCCCACACTCCACCTGGGAAAAGTCCATTCCAAGGAGTTGATCCACGGATTCGGAATTTCCACAATGGATTTTCATGCTAAAACCACACAATTCTGAAAGAGCAAGTCAAATAGATATCAACGGTGTAAGATTTTTGGTCTTTAATGCAAAAAAGTTATGTTTTTGCGAACATCAAAAAAATCTATCTGCAAGCGACTTACACGTCCCCTCCCCCAAGGGGTATGGATATTTCAATTATGGATGTTTTAGCGGCAAAGAACTAGAGCTAGGTACGCAGACTGATAGAACATGCACTGCTATTGAACAGTATGTGAACTACATAGGAAAGTGAAGACGGATCGAAATACTAAAGTAACTATCAATATGTTTCAGCTTCTCGCCATATTTTGCTTAGGTAAACTATATGTCCAAATCGACGCCTTTAAGGTTTAAAATTTAGAAGAAAACTGAAATAAAGATTTATACTGAACAAGATTAACATTTTATCACGTTTTTAAATCTTTGATTTTAAGGCCTTCCGAATAAGCTTTAACACTCTTATAAACCTGGCCATATAATATATATATTGGTAATAACATAAGCCAACTTTTTAAGTTCATTGACACAGAGAGCCCTAAAGTTCACGGGTGAGAGGACTGCATATCTGAACGGCAAACTTTACTCCAGAATGTATCGGATACTCCAGAATATATCGGAATGTACCCCAGAAAATGATTGGATCCTCCTCCTCCAGGATATGATTGGATCCTCCACGATATGATTGGATCCTCCAGAATATGATTGGATCCTCCAGAATATGATTGGATCCTCCAGGATATGATTGGACCCTCCAGGATATGATTGGATCCTCCAGGATATGATTGGATCCTCCAGGATATGATTGGATCCTCCAGGATATGATTGGACCCTCCAGGATATGATATTGGATCCTCCAGGATATGATTTGATGATTGGATCCTCCAGGATATGATTAGATCCTCCAGAATATTATTGGATCCTCCAGAATGTGATTGGATCCTCCAGGATATGATTGGATCCTCCAGAATGTGATTGGATCCTCCAGGATATGATTGGATCCTCCAGGATATGATTGGATCCTCCAGGATATGATTGGATCCTCCACAATATGATTTTTGTGATGATTAGATCCTTCAGAATATGATCGGATCCTCCAGGATATGATTGGATCCTCCAGGATATGATTGGATCCTCCAGAATGTGATTGGATCCTCCAGGATGTGATTGGATCCTCCAGGATATGATTGGATCCTCCAGGATATGATTGGATCCTCCAGGATATGATTGGATCCTCCAGGATATGATTTGATCATTGGATCCTCCAGAATATGATTGGATCCTCCAGGATATGACTGGATCCTCCAGGATATGATTGGATCCTCCAGAATGTGATTGGATCCTCCAGGATATGATTGGATTCTCCAGGATATGATTGGATCCTCCAGGATATGAGTGGATCCTCCAGAATGTGATTGGATTTCTCATATAAGCATGCGCATGCTCGGTGCACGTACATTTGCGTATATTATATCACTCGATACTAAAATGCCTTTTTTCAAAGTATCTTAAAGGATATGATACTGATAAAAACTTAGTTCTGATTTTTGCTCCAAGCTGATCCATGTATTCGTCTTGGCTTGGATTTTGAAAATGCGTCCCATATGGAAAGAAGTAACCATAGCGACAAAACCATCAGTGACACAAGCGACATACCGGGTGTGCTGGTCATAACAAGGGGTTAATCATCTACGGTCTAGGGGCCGACTAACCTCTCCCTTAGGCTTCAGCCGAGCTTCCTGATCAGTCAGTAATGTCCTCCCGGGATAGCGGTGTTGGGGCCGAAATCTCCAGCATAGCCGTAAGTCCATACGATGCTTCAGCAATCGATGTCTGGAAGTATGGTCCTGGTTAATCAAGCAATGAAAAACAAATTAATCCCCAAAAAACTAAGTCTTCCAATTTGGAAAGGACAAGCGGAATGCTAAATGCGCGTTTTGCTCCTGGTAGTTTATTATTCTGAGCACCACTTCTAGCATAGTAAATCATGCATGAATATTTTCTATTTTTTTTTTTCACAATGGAAAAATAAATTAAAAAAATAAATCCCCCAAAAAATCACTTATCTAACCCTACTACTATTTTTTTGGGACCATATTTCAGTCCTACCTCAGCTGAATCGATTATATTTTTAATTTTTAAATAAATGTTAAATATCACCTTCGCACTTTTGTGCCTATCTAGGTTAATGGCTGATATTTGCTAAAATTATTTTGGAAAATTCGTTATGCTTATCTAGGGTCACTTTATCGCAAATATCAACTTTCAATATCAATTCTAATTCAATCTAGAAGGGCACGTCTAGACAATTACTCTGTGTAACTCTAGGCGAATAGGAATAAGAATGTGCACGAGATGGATTGGATGGACGTATAGGAATAAGAATGTACACGAGATGGATTGGATGGACGTATAGGAATAAGAATGTACATGAGATGGATTGGATGAACGCATAGGAATAAGAATGTACACGAGATGGATTGAATGAACGCATAGGAATAAGAATGTACATGAGATGGATTGGATGGGCGTATAGGAATAAGAATGTACATGAGATGGATTGGATGAACGCATAGGAATAAGAATGTACACGAGATGGATTGGATGAACGCATAGGAATAAGAATATACATGAGATGGATTGGATGGGCGTATAGGAATAAGAATGTACATGAGATGGATTGGATGGGCGTATAGGAATAAGAATGTACACGCGGTGGATTGGATAAGGGGTAGGAATAAGAATGTACACGAGGTGGATTGGATGGGCGTATAGGAATAAGAATGTACACGAGGTGGATTGGATGGGCGTATAGGAATAAGAATGTACACGAGGCGTGGTTTGGATAGGCGTGTCAGAATAAGAACATTCGAAAGTAAAAATGTATGAGACGATATTCACTGTCGAGCAGTGATTATGAGGTTTGCCAACGTTCCCAAAACGGAAGGTAATACTATTAAAAAGGTTATATTGATTTATTTTATTTATTTATCCGGACCGATCTTGTCTTATCTCTGATATTCAAGCCTAGAATTAAAATCGTCTCGGTACACCATATTCACCAATATTCAGTTCGCCTTCGATGAATATAATAACTATGAGGTTGTATTTATTAAGGGGCCACGTGAATCATAATTCTGGCTACAACTTACATTAAGAGAATAACCGTTTCTCTAGATTTAACAATTAAGCCAACTTTGAACGTACAAAGCGACTCAATTAATGCTAAACTTTTTACTTAATTTAATTTTATTATTTTATTTCTTTGTTTAACATAGCTATTCTTATTATTCTTTTCTTGTTTGTACATATTTTTATACACATATTTGTAAATTAGTTTCGTTGTTCTATTTCCTATATATGTATCATGTAATTTTCAATTCATTTTAGGCTTGATAATGACGTTAAGCAAACGTCGAAACGTCGTCTTTTATTAAAATGTTCTTTAAAAAAAGTTTTCTATCGCTAAATTTCTTATTGAAATTATCTAGATTTAACCCATAAAAATAGAAAACAAAAAAGGAATACATGTCCAATTAACTGACTATTTAGTAATAATAAGGTATGCAGGCCCATAGGCTGGGGGGGGGGGGGGGGTGACGGAGGGAAGGGTACGTACGCACCCCCCACATGGGGATTTTTTGCCTTTTTTAAGGATTAACCGTAAATGAAAAAACATTTAACCGTAAAAGCTAGCATCCCATTGAGATCCTCATCACAAAATGAAAAGCCTGTCTGAATTAAGGTGACTGACTACTTTTGAACGTTTGATTTTGATTCCACGATGTGTACACGGAAAGCACTCTTCAAAATCGCATAGAAAAACTTTCAAAATTTCATTGAGGATCTATACACGACTTGAACTTCAATATGGCAAAACCTTCACAGGGCAAAGCACCCAAAGTCTCTCACCAGAATTCGTTTTCCATTCTTGATTAAATATACTGCAATTTGAAATTTTTCGAATCGCAATACTTTACTTGAATTATCTTACTTCAGTGTTTCATCACGAGAGAGCAGTGCTTAAAGCAAGGGCGTAGCGAAGTTTCGATCATAGGAAGAGATGTACCGTTTTCACGCCAGAACCACAGGAATCCCGGATGCATTAATGAAATTTCGGTGCCGGGATCAAAGTTTGGTGGGAGTGGGCGCCCCCTCGCTACGCCACTCGCTTAACGTAAAATCAAAACCTATGTTTCCCCTTCCAATGCGGCTTGATTTTTGGTATTCACTTCTTCTACAGTTTCCTTTTCTTCTACATGGGGTACAGAACTATTACTAGTATCTGCCGTATCATTACTTTTCTCCTGTTCTAATGATTCCTGACTTGCATTTATTAAAGAATCCCACGACTTGTCCCAGAATGCTTTGAGAGCTCCATCTTTATTACTACAAAAATGTCCGAAGTCAGTCATTAACTTTCTAGCGAATTCCACATCGCCAGTCGCGGCTGATCGCCATCGTTTCGTCAACATGTAGTTATCTGTCCAAAAGAACCCAACGCTTCCTTCCGGTGGTGATTCGTCCCCAGGACAAAACCCGTAGAGTTCAGGCTTGGCCGAGGTGTCCTGGTCATGTATTCGTGTAAAGGCAACCCCAGAGGAGTGGACATAGTCGGCAGCACGACACTGGACAGGTGGGGCATAGAATGAGTGACTGTTGTGAGATGAGCCATACGGAGAGTCTTTTATGAAGCCGAATCTGTAAAAAAATAGTATTAATGGAGGCTAATTATTTTACTTTTGAGCTGCGTGTGACGTCATATCCGTCACGTTGGATGGCAAGATTTTTTTTTATGACAAGATATTGTCTTTATAACCTTATGTCAGTCAACATGGCGGCCAAT
Organism: Anthopleura xanthogrammica; assembly: GCA_964019055.1. NCBI lineage: Eukaryota > Metazoa > Cnidaria > Anthozoa > Actiniaria > Actiniidae > Anthopleura > Anthopleura xanthogrammica. The sequence continues at coordinate 15,202,943 of OZ025209.1, read as the reverse complement.
AACCCTGGGAAAAAGTTGGTAAAAGTTCGTCACTCGTAATACGCTCGCGATTTGCACCCACCAAATTTTTAACTCTTTAGGTCCATGAACAGGGAGAGAAAAAGAGAGGGTCGTTTCCAAAGATTTTTTCAGCCAAAAACCCGGGGGAAAAGTTGGACAGTTTCCCTAAGATTTTTCAAGCCAAAAACCCGTGGGGGGAGGGGGGAATTGGACAATTTCCCTAAGATTTTTCAAGCAAAAAACCCGGGGGGGGGGGGGGAATTGGACAATTTTCCTAAGATTTTTCAAGCAAAAAACCCGGGGGGGGGGGGGAATTGGACAATTTTCCTAAGATTTTTCAAGCCAAAAACCCTGGTAAAATCAGTTGCACAGTTTCCTTGAATAACTATCGCACTTACTTTTCAAGAATAGCTTCCAGAAATAAGAACTTACGAAGTCGATACGTCGAAGGACCAAAACCTAAAAGGCAAAACGGGAATGACAAAGATGTTTAATAAAGTACTTTTTCCCGAACTAAGGACACTTTCTTTCACAAATATTTCTGCACGACGTGAGGTTTCCACCCCAAAATTTCAGGGTTTTCGTTTTGCACATTATACTACTCACAACTATTCCTGTCGTAAAGTGAATTAAAAGTTTTATAAGTTAATTATTTTTACCTAGAAATATGCTTTCTTGCTCTTGATCCTGGCACGTACTCAGAAGGACTGGAATATACACTGGTAGTCTGAATGGGTTAAAGCTGAAGCCCAATGGGTCAGGAAATGGACTAACAGGGGCTGGAATAAGATGGAACCCACAAGAAGTGGCCTTACGTGCCCAACCTTGGATCTGTGAACAGACAAATAGCAATGGTCAGGGCCCCAGCTCTTGTAATTGTTCCATTTCAGACCACGTGTCATTCGCTTGGGTATAAGATTTTTTGTTTGAGTTGTATCCATAATCATGTGACTTCTTATGCGCAACCGTTAAACAAAGAAATGATACTCTAGAGAATGACACGTGGTCTTAAATGGGACAACAAACCGCCCAAGCTTAAAAGGTCCATTGTTAGCTTCTTATATTGTATGTATAATTTCTGAACTCACCAAATCACTAACAACTGAGCCTGTGGTTTCTATCCAGTGGACTTCAATCTCGAACGCATGCGTGTTACAGTAGTTGCCATGGTAACGTATGACTGCCCATTCAGGGCGTTCACTTTTTCTTTGTGCATCACAGTTGATGTTGACCGTCTTGTAAGCTGGTCCACAGCCACAATCTACACGAACATTCAATACATGATCTTTGAGTATTTCTTTCTAAAGAAATATTTTGAAAAAACCTGCTTTGGAGGTTTATTGGGAACAACTTACCATCACTCGGGTTCTGTGCTGTACTCCTAGATCTTCCCCTCCTCATAAAGGCACCCTGACGAAACAAATGGGAATCTTCAAGATACTCCAGTAAGTCTTGATCTGGTACGAGGAATGTTGGGATACTCCTCGAGGGGGACTTGGACCGACTAATGGCAACTTCGAACCAGTCTTCTTGAAAGTGTTGTAACGGCAGATCCAACATGACGTACGACTGGTAGATCCTCTGGGGTCGTTTTCTATCAGATGTGTCTGATAAAAACAGAAGCGAGAAAGTCATCATAAAGAAACTATAAAGGTTGTCAAAATTTGCGGTATTTCTTAATGTCTTCCTTTCTTTCTGTTTATTTGCTTAGAGGGAGTTCATTTGTCATAGTAAGAAGGATGCTTTTTTATTACAGGGGGAGTGGGGGATTATTGCGGTCTCTGGAAGCTACGCACCAGAGGGTCATGAAGTCTGCAGCATATTTGTTTCCAGGGCGGATCTTTTTGACATAGAAAATGGCATTTTAAGTTCATTTGTTTTGGTAGCAGGTTTCAATTATTTTATTAATCAAAAAATTATTCCCTTAATATTCAATGAAGTCAAAGCCATATAATCAGGCGAATTGACCTTTCTCACGCGGCCGCAACCATGTTCACTGCAACAATAGATTCTTCCCCACGTAGCCTCGCATTCAAGCGTTTCAGGACGAGGTTAAGGGGGTTGAAACAAAGATTTTCTATACTCATGGGAATAAGATGGCGGTGTGTGATCAAGGTCCATGGGTCAATACGTTGCAATATTGACCCTTTATGAGTGTCGTACCCTTGGCCTTATTTGAATGTCGTACCATGATAGACATCTATGATAGAGCAGTTTTTGTATGATTATGAAAAACTACGGCACGAACTGCGCCTTGCCGTGACCGTGTCACGAGAACATTCGCCATTCGCTGCCGTGCCCGCGCCCCGCCGTAAACGTGCCGTGACTTTTCACATTCATGCGAAATCTGCCATTACCTTCTTTTTCATTCCATTTTTCTTTTGCTGTGATGCAGAAGATCGCGAAACCACAGACAAACTTGTGTCTGCTGCTGCCTGAGGCGTGCTGGAATATCTTGGCATCAACCATTTGCTTTAATGAAAATATGGAGATTTTAGAAGTTTTCAAACACGACTGATATCTTTAAAAAACTATGGAATACTTGCTTGAGTCTGGGTTTATATGTGCTTTAAAGAACGGAACGGACGGTAGTATATGCCAGCTGAGTTGATCGCCTTCCCCGAAAGGAATTATGGGTCACTATTTTTGGTTAGCATTTTTCAAGCATTTTCCGAGTATACAATGTACTAGACTTTTCTTGTTGAATAAAATAAAATTCCGCCATGAGTTCGACTAGCGTTTACGATTAATTTAAAGAAGGAAGAACTCGTATTTCATAAATTCTCTTTGCAGAATAATGGGAAATTCTAATCGAATCCTAAATTCTGATTGGTTGACCTTGAGTTTGTTCTGAAGGTCAACTCAACTGGTGTGATCATGAAGAATGAGTGAATAATGAGAAGGTGGAGAGAGAGGGGGGTGGATGGGGGAGGGGCGGATGGGGATTTGATGAGCACTTTAATCCATTATTTGGAGTCAGAGAGTGGATATCTAAAGCTCTGGGTCAGTGAGAAACAAACACAGGGATCCCAATACCAACCTGTGCCAGTGCAACAGCTTCTTTTCGCTCATCCAGTCCTCTAATGTTATGCATCATCCACCATATCGCTTCAATGCTTAGAAAACATGCCGGACCCAGCCCCTTAGTAGATGGTAGGAATGGAAAACTATTCCTGTGGGAAATAAAAACATGTGATTAAAATTACATTCATTGATGGACTTGTCAGAAATTAGCAGGGGGAGGGGGTGGAAAAAAGGAGGGGTCATAACTTTTTGAGCCCCTGAAAAGGGATGGTCATGAAAAAATGGCAGCTTCTTCTTATTTGTTGTTTTTCAGAAAGCGTGGGGATCCGGACAGCATTACATGTGTTGTACTTACGACTCATCAAGCATTGCGTCTGCGATCATCTCAAGTGGTGACGTCTTGTTCAGCATCCCTTCGTGTGAGCTGTCCGCTGACTCATCTGTCGCACCGCTTCCTGCTGTCTCACTGATAAAACAATGGTTAAATTCTGTATCGTCAACTTATTATATGAAGTAGATCAATTTAGAATGATTCTTAAAAGTACCTGGAATTCTCTGACGTTCCTTGACTTTCTGTTGTGTCTTTCTCTGTTACAGGAGCAGTACTTCTTTCGTCTTTCTTTACAGTCGCATCTTGTTGTTGGTTCTGTTGTTGTTCTTTCTTGGGCTCTGGTGTTCGAGATCGACTTCTTGAAATTTTTTTCGACTGAAAAGTAAGAATATCGATATACTAATCCACGCATTTTCTTTAGATTATTTGCGATTTTTTTTAGAGAGGCTGTGCTTTTCACTTCTGGGGCACGGGGTTGTATTCCTGGACTCTGCATCACAATGTGAGTATGGACACGCGTGAAAAACGTCTGCGCATGCTCTAAGTCCGCATGCAAATTAGTCAAAAGCGTCTTTGTGCTATTGTAGAAATATGCAAATTTGACTTTCACACTTGCCTGAGGAATAGACTTTACAAAATGCCAAAACTTAAAGTCAGTTCTTGAAACTTAAGGCTCATTCTTTCATATCGCCTTTATTAATACAGTATCTTGTTCCCACAAAAGTATACCCGCGAATTATTTTGTACACTCGGAGAAAACAAGCATTTATTTTCTCACTGAAACTCTTGTAAATTCTTGGAAAGCGTGCTGAAAGGCACGCATGCGCAAACGTTTTTCTCTAGTGTCGTGAGTATGTGGAGTTTGTTACATGTTGTACGTCTGTGCCTAGATTTGGTGGATTTTCTCCACGTTTTCAAGTTTTCCACCCTCCGTAAAAATTAAGACGATAAATTCCAATTCTATGTGAGCCATGCCCTTGTTTAGACCAGTCAAATGATTTTTCGGGGTTCAACAAAGTCAATTTTTCCCCATCCCATACGTTGTCTAAAGCGAGTCTACCATTTGTTACTTAAATGAAGAGATCTTGTTTCACTTACACTGGGAGATAGTGGTCTCCTTCTAGCTTTGCTTCTCTTTATCCCATTCAACATTTCCAGGTACTTTAGAATTCCTTCAATACGAGAGTCTTCCTCGTTGGCATTTTTTCTGTCTCCTTCTTTCTCCTCGCAGTTGTATCTTCTGTGGTTGGTGTCGGGAAGCAACAGGAAACGAGCCTTCCAGTATCGGAGGGACTAAAACGAGGTAACTTATTATATTTAGTTGAACTTGTCGATATTTCTTAATTGGATTTTGAGTGTCTTTTTATGATCTTATTTCACTCAACCCATCCCATTTTATTGCAACTTGTTCTAATACAATTAATCTGGCGACATCTTTCTTCCTCATACAATTTTATCTCATCTCATCTCATCTCATCCTATCCTATCCCATTAATCTTCATCATCCTATCACTCCCCATCTTATCCCATTTCATGTCATCCCAACCCACCCCATCCGATCTCATCTCATCTTATCATAATTTATGACAACTTATTCAATCCCATTTCATCTCATCTTATATCATCTTATCCTTGTCGTGTCATGTCATCCACCAATTCTATGCCATCTCATTTCATCCCATCATGTCTCATTCCACAATATCCCTTCAAACCTCAGCATTTCAATGTATCTTCGTTTCTAAACTTTCTCTCCTCCCATCCCATTCCATCCCTTTCATTTCTCATCCCCTCCCCCCCCCCCCCCCCCTAATATCCCAAAACATTAAGTATTGTTTACCTCCACCAGTTCAGTAAAGTCTTGGTCGCCACTGATGTGCTGATCAAGGTAGTTCCAATTGTACTTATCCAGTTCGTCGTATTGGAATTCTGCTTCTTTGTAGTAATACTGTTTGGCTTGTTTACCCCACAGACGATACCTAGCGTCAAAAAGTTAAGATTTGATTACGACCGTTAAACCTTAAGGTATTTCATACGAGAACCATTCTTATGGGAAGCCATTTAAATGTTACAGCATGTCGTATCGTGCGCATGTGCTGTAAAACAGTACCGTACGTTTCCCACTCACACGATAAACATTCTTATAGGAAGCCGTTTCAGTGTTACGGCATGTCGGACCGTGTACGCGCTTTAAGTCAGTACCGTATGTTTCCCATTCATATGATAACCATTCCTATGGGAAGCCATTTCAATGTTACGGCATGTCGTACCGTGTACGTGCTGTAAGTCAGTAACGTATGTTTCCCACTCATACGATAACCATTCTTATGGGAAACCATTTCAATGTCACGGTATGTTGTACTGTGTATGTGCTGTAAGTCAGTACTGTCAGTACGTTTTCCAACTATACGATAACCATTCTCATGGGAAACCATTTCAATGTTATAGCATGTCGTACCGTGAGCACACTGAAGTTAGTAGTATATATTTCCACTCAAAGGAAACACCCCCTCTCCATTGAGTATTATATCTTTCTTTAGTAGTCCATACCTGTATTTAATTGGATTGAGCTCACGTCTCGCGTGACGAGGTCGGTATCGTGTGACGTTGATTTGTGATCGTTTAGGAATCACACTCAGTCTGTGGATATTACGTCCAAGACTCAGGAAGCTTTCTTCTGATTCAAAATCGTCATCTTGTGCAATGAAGGCTGGGAAGGATTGACCTCGCTCGTGATAGGGAGGGTTCGTTAGGATCTGGAAACCCTGGAAAGAAAATAGAATAGAATAGAAACGTTCGTTATCGAAAATTTTGAAATCTCATTAATATTTTATGAATAAAAACTTTTTTTAAAACATTTTTTTAAAACAAAATTAATACGTGAGACTTTCGCGCGCATTAGATCCTATATGAATGTTATTTTGCGCTTTATAAATTATAATTATCATTATTATTATTATTATTATTATTATTATTATTATTATTATTATTATTATTATTATTATTATTATTATTATTAACCTGGTGGTTAAAATGGTTGGCACATTAACATCTAATATATGGAACATCTCCTGTGTTTTTCTTACCTACCTTGGATAATCTTTGAGCTACAAGCTCGAGGATCATTGATTGTACAGATATTGGGTGTCTACTTTGTTCAATTCTGTTGGTACGAATTATCATTACAAATGTTAAGAATTTGGGATTAATTTCTAAGTATTCTACATAGCAAGTGTGCTGTTAAACCAGTGCTAACTGATTCTATTTTGATTTCTTCCAAGCCTATGTCACATCATCATCATCGTCATCATCACCATCATTAATTAACACCCTCATCATCATCATCATTAATCATCATCATCATCATCATCTACATCATCATCATCATCTACATCATCATCATCATCCCCCGGACTCCTACCTTGCAGGATTACTAGTAGATCTTGGTCTGCTCACAGCATACTCATCATCATCACCAACACATAGCTCATAATGAAATTCCAGGTAGTCATTATCTAGTGTTTTCATATCTGGGCAGTACTCCGAGGTCAGGGGGAGGCACGCTGGTAGGACTAGAGACTCCCAATCAACACTAGTCTGGAAAAAAAGGAGTCTGTTTTACGACAAGATTGAACAATCGTGGAAAGAAGATCTTGCAGTAATTCCCAAAACAGCTCAATTCAAGAAGAAAACGAATGAACGAAGAAAAAGAATGTTGCGCGACAAGTTGCAGCATTTTAGTCGCTCGTATTACCGCACCTTAAAAGACTTGACCTACCTTTATTGCTGCTGTCCAATCATGCTCCACTTTATCTGAAGAATGATAATAGGAGCTAGTACGATGCGGAACACGAGCCCTACGTAGTGATGATCCACGATCTGGCGTCAAAGGAGTTTCCACTGAACCACTTGTCTGCACGTCTTGCTGTACTGGCGTTTCATTCAGAGAATCAAGAAAAGATCTGTCATCGCTCTCAGTTGACAGGCTGATTCTAGCTACTTCAGCATCGTCAGCATCTTCTACTTCGTCTTCTTCGTCGAGGTCATTACTGCCTTGTGAATCGGTAAAGTTGCGTTTGCGAGTATCAGCTTCACCTAAGGCAGCTTCTTTGGCAGCTTTTGACTGAATGGAAAGGAAAAAGTATGTTGAAGTAACATCAAAATTGGGTTTCTACTGTGAATGTTGCGCGCGACACATTCTGGGGTGTTAAAGAAGCAAACTCTAACACCACTGATCGTTTGGTTGTGAAAAGTTGCCCAGCAATGGCTTGACCTTCTCAGCCAATGATAGACGACTCTTCGGCGCCGGTTAATAAGCGTTCCTTTATTTTATCGTTTTTTTGCCACACAAAAAAGTTGCTACCTGTGACACCCGCCAGCAACGTTACTCGAAATATTTGCACAAAGACAGAGCCATGAACAGCTAAACACATTTGTGGAATATCGTCGACTTGAGCCAGACACCATTCATGTTGTACTTTCTACAGCAATGGGGTGGGGGGAGAGTAGAACCAGAGTTAATATAACCAACCTTCTTTGGGGTATCGTCTTCTTTCTTTTCATTCTGCTTCTCGAAGTGTCTGTGGATACTCTCCCCGTCCGGACCCTTGGGAAAACAATGCGCCCAACGATGCCGATTACAGGTCCATCTGGAATACAAAAAAAGACATCAACTACTGGTTTCGTTTAGAAAAGCATCTTATAATAAAAAAATCCTCTACTAAAATGAGATGAATAGTAAGCCACATTTAACAAAACTCACGTCTCTGAGAGGTGGCAGAATTTAGACTCGATCAATAATATTTATAATAATTTATTATTGTAATATCGTTGGCGTGGCTTCCTACTAAAATATCGAATGACTGCAAACGGGTAGAAGCATCATGTATGATAAAACGTTGTGTTTATGACAGTAAAAACATTTGGTAATCCCATTTTCTGTAAAGACATGTTGTACCACGCGATTTAAAGCTTGACATCAAGTCAGTCAAGTTTTTCCATCCATTTACATATCAATTAACATCAAACTGTCACGTGAGTGTCACGTGACGCACCAACCTGCAGGGGATATCGAGAGGTTTGAAGGGATTGAACAAAGTCCGTCGAGGATCATGGGTAACACGGGAAAGAAAGCCCGGGAAATGTCTTGGCGCGCCTGCACTACCAACAACGACTTGATCTATTTCAATTCGGAATTCATCATCGTCTTCATCGTTATGATAGCCTGGGGTCTGACCTGCAATTCAATCAATAAAAAATTCTGGACACTTATCTTTTGCGGATATTTTTGCATGGGTTGTACAGCAAAGAAATTATGAAAATCCACATCCATTAGCTAAACCAGCAATTTCATGGGGTTTTTTTCTTCTTCTCATCTTTAGCCCGTTTCCTACCGCTGAAATGCTACTTGCGTTTGGCGACAAAAATGCTGCCAATTCTGAATCTTTTTGGCTGATATTGTGATTCACTAAGTGACACATGAAACGTCTGCAGTTCCGCCAGTAAATGCCTTAGATAAAAAGACAGAAAGACATGCAGAGGAATGTCTGAGTATGAGAACGATATGCCTAACTTACCCTTAGATAACTGCGAGTATATCGTGTGATCCATCGACGCTGAGATGCGATATGTTGTTATATCTGTTTGCGAGTGTCTTGCAGGCTGAAAGAGAACGTGGTTATTCAGAATATCAAATAAATTAATGAAATCCTTTAGTCGATAATCCTTTTTTCCATTCGGTCAATACCACTGTGATCGTTTACTAGAGACAGTTATATAAGTTTAGTCTCTCTAATTAACAACTCTAGTCAAAATCCTCCGGGATGATGCATAGCTAACTCACAGATCAAACCCTAAAACAACCTCTGAGCTGGCCGAAGTCAGGGCACGGCTAACTCACAGATTGAAACCGAAACAACCTCTGGGCTGATCTAAGTCAGGGCATGGCTCACTCACAGATCGAACCCTAAAACAACCTCTGGGCTGATCAAAGTCAGGGCACGGGTAACTCACAAATCAAATTCGAATTTAGCGCGTTGGGTTTGTGGAAGGAGGAACCAGAGAAAACCCGCGGAGAAAAACTGGAATCCAGGGAGAGATCTTACAAAATCTATTCACAAGCGAAGCAGGCTCCAGGTTTGTAACTCAAGACCCCAGAGGTGAGAGGCGAGTGTACTACCTCTAACGCGCCACCCTTGATTCCCTTAGCCATACTGATATATAAATGTGTAAATGCCGGTCCGTGCGTTAATATAATACTGGTATACTTACCGATCTAGATGGTATGGATATAGCACCGTGGACCGATTCACGTGGGGAATGTTCTCGAATTACATTCCCATCGTCACGTGACCTGTTCAGTTTCTCGAGGTCTGACGAGCTGTTGGGGCGAGAGAAAGAAGGCGCAGAGCGAGAGGATTTACCACGATCGATGTTCTTTGCCTTCGGTTTAGCTGAGGTTCCAGCGCGAAACACATTGGCATCGTATTCGTCGTAGTTTATAAAATCTGGGATTTGATGGGCGAGTTGGTCTTTGGCGTTTTTTGGAAGGAAATTCTTGTGCAAACCTTTGAAAGAATTGAAAAGATCTGAATTGGCTTTCCATTACCTTCAAGTAATTCATCCAGCCACAACGCGCACCTACTGACGTACAGGACACACACGGTACAACATGCCGTAACACTGAAATGGCTTCCTATTACCTTCCAGTAATTCATCCAACCACAACACCTACTTACAGCTACGGTAAGATACGCCACGGCTTTAGTAAGGCTGCAAAGTCATATCGTTACTCATTCACACAAAACCCCTCATTACCAACGTTTACCTTTCATGTAGGGATTTTCTTCTGGTTTCACATTAAAGTAATTCAATACAACATCCGGTATCTTGACTCGAGGTCGAAAGGAGTCATGTTTGTTCTTGGCCTTGTGTGATGTATAAAAGCTATGGTTCATCCAGTGTGGGATGTTATAATCATCACCAATGCTGACCCTGCGATCGCCATCTTTATTGTAGAACTTTAACAGTGGAACAGAGTGTAGCGGCTGCTCTGCCATGCAAACCAAATCCACTGCCACACCTGAAACATTTTGGAACAGTAGACTTTAGTATCTAAATGTTTTCCCATGTCATTTCCTAGAGTACCATTTCTTTCAAAGAATCTTATTCTCAAGAGAATGACACAGTAATGATTTGAAATGTGGAGTGGAATGTGGAGTGGAATGTGGAGTGGAATGTGGAGTGGAATGTGGAGTGGAATGTGCAGTGGAATGTGCAGTGGAATGTGCAGTGGAATGTGGAGTGGAATGTGGAGTGGAATGTGCAGTGGAATGTGCAGTGGAATGTGCAGTGGAATGTGCAGTGGAATGTGCAGTGGAATGTGGAGTGGAATGTGGAGTGGAATGTGGAGTGGAATGTGGAGTGGAATGTGGAGTGGAATGTGGAGTGGAATGTGGAGTGGAATGTGGAGTGGAATGTGGAGTGGAATGTGGAGTGGAATGTGGAGTGGAATGTGGAGTGGAGTGGAGTGGAGTGGAACAAAAGCCCTTACCACTATCAACCATACGCTGTTTAGTGATGCTGTTCAGTGTGCGGTCCACTTCAAAGACACCCGGTCCTGGGGTTACCATGACAATAGTTTGACCTGTGCGGTCAAAATTACGATCCAAATGATGCTTCTCAAAAACTAAAGAAAAAAGTGCATACTAGTTAATGGAATGTTTATTCATACTTTAAATTTTGACATCATTTAATTGCAAAAAAACCCACATCAAAAATGGCTTCTGAATTCAAAATATTTTTGCAGTTTTCTTTTCTTCTTTTTTTTTGGACAGTATGTAGAGGACTTACTATTCATCGTTAGGTTGATTGCTTCCAGGAAGTTCCCCTCGAAAGCTGAAGAGTTGTTTCCTGTAGGCATTCCAGGGATATCCTGACAGCAGTTAATATACTTGGGGTACTGATTGAAGTGGTACTTGAGTGTGACCAGAACAGGTAGCCAGTCATCTCTCCTCTCCTCGTGGACCAGTACCTGGTAGAAGTCTTCATAGAATCGACCGTAAGGATCTTGAAGAATGCTCCTTCTTTTCTCAAGTGGAAAGTCATCTAAGAATTCACATGAATAGGAATTATGAGTTTAGTCTCTACACGAAATGTAACACCCTTATGGTATTAACTTCAAAAGTGAGGTTTGCTGTACAGATGCTGCAATAGATCCTTTTAACTATCTAGACCACATGTCATTCCTTAGAGTATCATTTCTTTGTTTAACAGTTGTGCATGAGAAGACACATGAATATGAATACAACTCAAACAAAGAATCTTATTCTCAAGAGAATGACATGTGTTTGGGAAGCATGGGTGGCATAGCGGCGTGTGCGCTTGCCTCTCACCAAGACGGTGGTCTGAAATGGGAAAACATTACGCCCAAGCCGAAAGGGTCTATCCTTTTGTGTATTGAGGGTTTGATTTCAGGATAAAATTATCTTGTTTCTTCCCTCCAAAAATCAATTTTCAAATTCTAATTTAATCTTTTGGCTTAATTCATCTAGAGCAATACTGTACTCTTTTGTGATATAAATGTCACACAGACAACTTCTAGAAACTATCAAACCCTAATAAAAAAAAACCACTCAGTTGTCAATATTGCTACTAAATTAATAAACTTCACTTGGCAAAACAAAACAAAAATATTTTTGATGAGTTGATTACTGCCAAGTTTGAGTTAGGCAAATTACCTTCAGATATGCAGTCATAAAACGTCCTGGAGAAGAGCACAATCGTGACTTCATGGTTAGCTTTAACCTCTTTCCATTTGGTAAACAATTCATACAGAAATCCATTGATGACTTTTTCAAAATACAAGTCACCATTGAATTCAAAGTCCCACATCTCTTGACTCATTTGAATGAAGAGGAAGATCTCAGCTGCCAGGGAACGAAACACGACCTGTTTTAAAGTTCAAAATAAAAGTTACAAACAAACCAAAAATATGCAAAACAGTGTGAAATTTTTATCTAGTAATTATTTGTTTAAGGGGGATCATTTATGATTAGTTAGAGGTGGGGGCTTCATGTAGGTGGATTTTAAGGGATGATACCTTTTTTTTTTTCAAGCAACACTAATTGGCCATTTTGAAAACGAGCAAGGGACTGGAATGAAACACCTTCAAATTTGCCAGACTTACTAATCTTGAGATGCTTTATCAGATGACAAGCCATAAATAAAGAGCAGTTCATAATTACTACATGTGTATCATACCTAAAACAACCTTTCCAAATACTCTCCACAGGTAGCCCATTTATAGAAAATGGACTCATATGCTTAAGTTACATTATGTTGAAGGTATACCAGAGCTTGAAATAATGGATTGTCAGTCATCAATTGGTCATGATAACTGGTCAAATTAGTTTTAGCTTGGTCATAATTCATTTCTGGTTCAAGGTTCATACTGGCCAAAAAGACTGGTAAGGCAAAGATTTGATTTAACCAGACAAGTTCCAATTCTGGCCAGAAATCATCCATTGACCAGCTCTTATTTGAAGCCCTGCATGCATAGAGTACAAACAGTATATCCGTGAAACATTAGTTATACTAAATAGTACTATTTCAAGCAAATTCTATTGTTTTCTATTGTTTAATTAGCACTATTTTGTACTATTTAGTAATTTGTATTTCACGGATATATTGTTTGCACTCTACAATCTCATATATATCTACCAACCCTTGTATCCTTAGATATCACTCCACATGCTTTCTGTTCTCCTTTTTTCCATAGTTCATTGATTTGTCCTCTGATACCAGAAAAAGAGACTTTCTTGGAGACATAGACACACTTGCCGACCAGTGCCTTGGCCAGCCTCCACATATCATTCCTACTGAGGTATTGGTCCTTAACCAGAACATCAACTAAGTCTACACTAACTTCATCAGGATCCACCTATAAAACATTGAAATAAAAAATAAATTTATAGAGCAATACTCATTTTTTTCTTCTCATTACAGTGCAATTAACTACAGTACTATAACTGGGGCTACTTAGACAACAAGGACCAATCAAAATGTTGAACGAAAACAATGCATTCCAACTTTGGGTAGTCAAGCCAATCACAGACCATCAAAGACAATAGCATTTCAACATCGTATTCATCTGATGTAACAAAATTATATATTCTGATTCCCCCATACGAGAAAAAGACAAGCATGTATAAACCAGGCCTCAAAATAACGGCCACTCAACGGTCCATGTCCGGCCAAATTTAGTACTTGACCGGTCAAATACGGTTTTGAATGGGCATGTTGACAATTCACATTAGAAAAAAAATAATATAAAATATCATATGCCAGAATGGCCATTATTTTGAGCCCTGTAAACATGTAAACAACTCATGCTGTCCAAGTTTCTGATTGGCTCAACCACCCAAAGTTTGAATGCATTGTTTTTATTCTACATTTTGATTGGTTCTCATTAAAGTTATAACTATTTCCGTTGAAGTGCGGCCTGTGAAGTTTGATGTCTTGTTTGCCAGCTAGCATTTCTACGGCCATCAATCAAGGACTTAAACTAGAAAAATTTGTGAGAGAAATCTTTAATTCAGTCCAAATCTCTCTAAAAAATGTAATTTTTCTAGTTTAGTCCTTTGTCTGATCACAGCCATCGAAATGCTGGAGATATAAATTACTTTGCAGGTTGTACTCCAATGAAAACAGTTATATGTATAGCTATAATAGTCCCTTTCCCTGTGCCATGTTCTGCCGTGCCTTTGCATTGAAGCGAGATGAACAGTGAGCTTGCAAAAATAGAGACATGTGAATGATTGTCCAAGGTGTTAAAAAAGGTCTCTATCATTGTAAGGTCACCTCATGTCTCGCTTCGATGCAAATAGGCACGCCAACTTTTCAAGATGGTGCAGAGAACTGTGAAGGGGGTGACTGTTACGTCACTAGGCGCCATGTTAGTTGACTATACGAAGCATTCCTCATTAGCTTCTCTTGTTAGATCAACCAACAAGGGACTGTTCATTGTTATTTATATTACAAGGGATTTTGAGTCATGTGGTTGCACCCAAAGAATTCCAGCAAATCATAACACAAAATACCTTTTTCACGTTAACATTTGAATAGGTACGCAGCTGAAACAAGTTAGCGACAGACTGCTCAATACTGACAGTATCTTTCTGCTGGAAATCACTATTAATAGAGTTGATCTGTAACAAAAGTCTTCCAGACCCTTGGTCCTCAGGATGGTAGATCTCCAACACATCCCCAACACTTCCATCAGGGAATTCCTTGGGATTGATGATCAGGTCGTCCTCACTGAAGGTATGCTGATGAACCCAAAGCTTGAAAAGCTTCATCCTGCTAGTCAAATAGCTGTAACATCCATTTGAATTCTTAAAAAAATACGGTTAAATTTGACTAATTTTAGAACATTTCCGTCGAATTTCAAGTCTTCGTTGTAAACCGCTGGATTCTACTTGTTTTGCCATAGCGGGCACATTATAGTGCCAGTCTACGCGCGGTCTTAAAACGCTCGAACGCCTGGTCGATATCGTTAAATGTTAAAAACTTTCGATTTTTCCCCAAAAATATATCGTTTTGGATTCGAAGAAGTGGAAAGAATATGCTGCTCTTCACCTCCCTATCGTAAATAGTATCAACAGGTCAATTTAAATACGAGAATGGGTGTTTTAAAAATCTGTTTTGCACAACGAGTTTCTAGACATCTTTTCGTATGGATTCCATCGATCCAAATAAGATATTTCAGCAGAAATCCAGAACTCAGGGAAGCTGAATCATGGAGTTTGTCAACAGAAAAACGAAGTCCAAGAATCAAGTACGTTTTCTACTAACCTTTAATTCAATTTTATTTCAGGAAAGCAAAGAAACTCAGACATTGAAATGATCGAACCACAGGGAACCCAGACTAAGTTTCTGTAATTAAGAAAAATCAAAACAACAGCAAACGATTGCAGCCATTTATAATCGAAATTAATGCCATTGTTATTTACTTGAAACTTGTATTGTAGCAACTGAGAATGAGTGGTAGAGTAGTATATGAAATTATTATTTACAAGAAATACAAAATGTTACCTAATGGGTTGCCTGTGGATCGACACACAAGAATACCAAGAATACTAAGAATACCAAAAGCTGGAATGCCCATGTTTCAAGGCCACTTTTGAAATTCTAAGCCTTCTTCTTAGTTTGGTCAGTGGAGCTACCCACTTCATCAAGAAAGTAGAAAATGAGAAGGTCTGGGAATACTGTAGTCTGTTTTCAATTTTTCTTCTTCTCGTTGTTGACGGCTTGCATCCCACTGTTTTTGAACTACAGACTCCTGATTAAGGCCTTTTTCTAACTTGGAACTTATTCTATGACCACATGCCAAAACATTTTTTTCTTATCTTGAAATAAAGGTTAGCTATCTCACTAAAGGAAAGAAAATACAGAGAAAAACACGAAAAAATTCTCCTAGAAGGATGGAGGCTTATCAAAGATGCACTATTTTCCAAGGCTGAGGCTGTAAACATATTCTTCTCAGATAAAAGACTTCTTGAAAAACTTCCATTAGCGATAGATCAAAGACTTTTGATGCCAGTTGATTCAAATGTAATGCAGAGGATATCATCAACCGTTACTCCACCTGGTATTGTGGGTGTGTTCAAAAGACCTCCTCAGGGGGATAGTGATAGGTCATCTAAGGAACTTCAGTATGAAAAGCAACGTCTACCGTTGACTATCATTTGCGATGGTGTGAAGGATCCTTCTAATCTAGGTAAAATGTTTTCATAATATGACAAACAATGATAATGTATACTTTCAAGAAATTTGCCTTTTTGTTGAGAGGTGAAGGGTGCTGGGGAGTTTTAGCAATTTCTTCTTAAAATTTTCATAGCACTACCCATGTCTCCCATAGCAACCTATGATGCTAGGACCACTACATCTCATTCATGGTACCGTTGGTTGATTGTCAAGAATTGTTGCCATTATATTTTTTGCAGGAACTTTAATTCGAGTATCTGCGGCAGCAGGCTGTAGATCTTTGATAACAACGAAAGGATCAATGGATGTTTGGGATCCTAAAGTGTTACGATGTGCTGCTGGTGGACATTTTCACCTTCCTATATTTTACTCATTGCCATGGGAATCGATTTCCAAGCACTTTGAGAAGAATACAAGGATATTTATGGCCGACAGCAATGTGCAAAGTAAGTCAAAACTTCTAAAAGGAGTTCTGTACTGTAATTTAGTTTAAGTTAGACTTTCTCGTGCATGGTTTTCAAAAACAGTAAAATGAAATGAAATATGCGGACCAAAAAACGTTCAAACTGTGAGAGGATCATTACACTCAAATGCATTAAAATGGTCTTTAAATGATAACATTTTAATTTCATATATTCACTCATTCATTACCCATCGTATTCGTACACTTTTTCACCCTCATTCACTGATTCTTACTAAATTATTTTTTTAAATTTCTCAATCGAACCAAGCTTCAAAAGGATCCCTAAGCAAAGCACACTACGAGGTGAACTGGACACTAAGCCCCAGTGCTCTAGTTATCGGAGGAGAAACTACGGGACTTAGTAACGAGGCTCGTGGTTTGATACAAGAACAAAGTGGCCAGCCAATCAGAATTCCGATGATTGGAGGTGTAGATAGTCTTAGTGCAGGTGTTGCAGCTAGTATCATAGTTTACGAGGTATACAGACAGACACATAACAAGGACATGAATAAAGGTTGATCCCGTGTGTTTACTTTTGAAATCAGTTTCCCTTCTCCTTTCCTCTTTCCTTCCTGCCTCACTTCTTCTCACTTCTTCTCCCTCCCTCCCTCCCTTCCTCCCTCTCTCCTTCCCTCTCTCCTCCGTTCATATTTCATAGCATTTTCTTATAACCAAATCTTCTCCACAATACTTAACTTTTGAAATCAGTTTCCCTTCTCCTTTCTTCTTTCCTTCCTGCCTCACTTCTTCTCCCTCCCTCCCTTCCTTCCTCCCTCTCTCCTTCCCTCTCTCCCTCCCTCCATTCCTCCTTCTCTCCCTCCCTCTCTCCTCCGTTCATATTTCATAGCATTTTCTTATAACCAAATCTTCTCCACAATACTTAACTTTTGAAATCATCTTCCATAATATGTTCGCTCATTCTCACTGTTATCTTCACCTTCTCCTCAGTTCCTAATGCAGAATGCTAACTATCTATCACATTGTGTATTTCTGAAAGTATATATTTAAAAAAAAAACAAGATATTTCATGCTTTCGTCTTTTATTATTCTTACCTTTTCCACAAGATTATATTCTCATCTTCTTAACTCAGTGCAATAATTATTACTAACAGTTCACAGCTATGTTTACGTGCTATCCAATTACCTGGCTCTACTTTCATTTCCTAGCTCTTTACAAAGTTTTCTCTTCTTGGGTTAACATTTTCAAGGTAATTGGTTCTTAACCTGTCTTCAAGCTAACAAGTGTTAAATCTATCATGGAGTTGTCCGGCCAAAAAGACATGGTTCTGTTTGGTAATTTTTTTATGCAGGTTTTATTTTCATCTCAGCTCTCTTTGCGGAGTAGTTTTGCCCCTTCCATGAGCTCCAGTTAACTCCATCAGCATAGGATGTGTGTTTCCCGTTGTGGTACAGACCGTTGAGGTTAGAGGAGTGACAATTCGTGTACCACCAGGCACCCTTAAACACGACAGCACAGTTGGTCTTATAAATATCATTGTCACGATCTTTGGTGGTGAAGGCCATACCACGATGATTTGACAACGAGTCACCAGCAGTACCTGGTTAAAGATAAAGAAAGAAACAGATGTAAAGGAGAAGTATCAGAATAAATAAAGTAATTGCAAGCTAGTGAAATCCTTGCAACTGGTTACCACAGGCAAAAAAAACAACATTAGAAATTCCAGTTGCAAATATTGTATGATTCCGATCTCGGATAATGTTTTAATTTGCCAATTAGCTCTCTTCGACCCTTCCCGCAAAAACATTAAAAAACAGTGCATTATTTCTCTCACCTGAGTAAGTTCCAATACTCAGTTTGTACTTGTTTCTTTCACTGCTCACAGCAAAGTAGTCGTACTCGGCATATGCGCTGTTCCCTGTCGTGTCTTGTAGGTCAACACGAAGACGGTTACGAGTCTGATGGGTCAACCGGTTGATTTTATCCAGTCCCAACCAGAACTCGCCTTTCAGGTCACCAAAACCGTTCTTGTAGTCAGCCCAACCTCGATAGAAGTCGACTGAACCATCTTGTCTCTTTTGGAAGACTGTCCATCCACCTCCACTAGTCTTCTGGTCACAGTAAACCTAGAAAAGAAACATCACCGCATTAAAACTTTCTTTTTAAAAAAAGAAAATATCCACATTGACAAATTTACCTTGAATGGTCCTTTGCCATCAGGATCAACTGTGTAAACACCACTTTTCTTTCCGCCACTTTTAAGAACTTCACCACAATTTTTTGATACTGAAATTAAAATTAAAAAAGTTATGAACTTTTCTTGCGAGAAATGGTTACATTTTTGGATGATTTAGCGCGATATGGAAGGTTGATTTTAGAACATGAGGCAACGTGAACGCAAACAGTACAGATAGAACATAAATTTGCGCTTCCTGAGAAACAAACGAATTCAATCCGCCTTCGAAATTCCAATTTATGCACTAGGACCAGTCTTCGCCATTTTATACTGATACAAAAAAATGAACTTATGTTTGATGAAGTTATAATGGCATAACAGTTACCGCTTGTTACCAACTTATCTCGCGCATGTTGTACATATTTTCACTTGCCCTGATGATGGATGCTTTGTCCGAAAGCTTGGCATTTTAATAAATCTTCACGTGGTTGAAACTTTGATTTGTAATATGGATAAACCCACGTACAATGGTATTCTTAATCTAATGGCATACCTGTTTCATTGGAAGATGTTACCAACTTGTCCATGAGTTTATTCAGCTTCTTGTCCATGGTCTTCAGGATACCCAAAAACTGTTTTGAGTCAACTGCACTTCCAATGTTGATATGATAGACACTGCCATCTTTCTCAACCTTGGACACTTGTTTTCCTTCAGTGATGAAGAAGACTCCGATTAGAATCATAAAAAGATTCAAGACTTTCATTTTCAGTGTGTAGGTCTGTTCATCGATACTTGCGCACAATGAAAAAACAAGAGCGTGTGCAGGGAAGATTAAAACGCAGCGGAACAAAGAGTTTAAACACGAATTTTAGTCTTGTTTTCTGCACATGTTTGAGGGTTTTCAGTTACCCAATCGTCATTTTTCAGCTCATTTCTGATAATGTTTTCTGTAATATAACTAATTAATCATTAGAAAACCGAATAATGCCAAAGAATTCACCAGTGAATGCCTTTTAATTTGTAAACTCGACTCTCCATAAATGTCAATAGATACATAAGGTCTGAAAATATCACTCATTGTCTGCAAAATATTGATTTTGTAAAAACCTCGTTCAAACTTAAAAGTTCCCATTAAATATCCTATCATTACAACAAGTGATGTTAAAGAGACTTGCATGGGTTGGAACAATTTACTTTTACAGCTATTACCACTACGAACCTTGTGCGTGCGTATGCTGAATTTACTGACAAAGTCCCCAAAGCACTTTTGCCATAGTTAACACTGGAGCTAGATATCTGTTGCAAATTTAAAATGGCTTCAGAGAACTTCTCATGGTATTTTAACAAACGAAGTTGTGTCAATAAACTATGGTTTGTTTAGTTAACTAAATGTGTAAGACGATCAGCCTCCTAACTAAATCTTAAAACCTCTTTGATGTGTCTAGGCCCTCAGGTGCAAGTGGCAATTTAGTGCAAGGGGGTTTTGATCTGATTTCCTTAGATAATGAAACAACGAAAGACACGAAGACTATGTTAGTTATATGAAAAAATTGTATACCAGTATTTGTTTAAATAGAAGCAATAGACCCCTTGAAGCACTTTGAATGCAGCTCAATTTGGAGGGCAAAACAATAGGTTCCAATTCTCAGGAGATTAAAATTCTTTTATTTTGCCCTCCAAATTGAGCTTATCTGACGTCACGTGCAAGGGGCCTATAGTTAATCATGCAGTCCAATGCTTTTGAATTCCATTGCTACATTTCCCCCCCACATTTGAAGTCTGTTTTTCATGTATCGCATCGAAATTTGGACAGAGAAAAACCTTCATTTACTGATTGAACTTGAATAGTATTACTCTTTGCATTCGCGTATGTCGCTATGCCTGCTTATGCTTGCGATGGTCTCTGCCAAAATAAAAGCAAGCCCTTAACATTGAACAAACACATACGACATGAAAGAACATGTTTAATTCCAAATGTTAAGTAAACTAGTCACATACATGTCCAAAAATGAGTCATGACGAAAAATGAGTCATAATGAAACATGACAATAGACTAGACGTGGGCAAAAAAAGCAAGTTTAAAATTCGTGCTTAAGTTATTCTTCCTCAATTAGATCAAATAATGAATCTTTACAAATCCTAACACAACTTTGTCTCTTTGACTTTACTCGAGTGACAACGTACAACGACACCAATACTGAAATGAAAGCCTTAAGCCTGCTATCGGTTTTGATTGGATTTTTCATCATCACTGGAGCAAATCAAGTCTCCAAAGTCGGAAAAGATGGAAACGTGTATAACAACTATTTCGGCAGTGCAGTTGATTCAAAACAGTTTTTGGGTATCCTGAAGACCTTGGACAAGAAGCTCAATAAAATCATGGATAAGTTGCAATTGGGGACATCATCCAATGAAACGGGTATGCAGGTTCACACTGCTCTAAATTCTAAAATCAACCTTCCATATTGCGCTAAATTATCCAAAACTTAACCATTTCCCGCGCTCGCAAGAAAAGTCCATAATAACCCTTCTATATATATTTACATTTTAGTGCCCAAAAATTGTGCTGACGTTCTTAAAAGTGGAAGAAAGAAAAGTGGTGTTTACACAGTCGATCCTGATGGCAAAGGACCATTCAAGGTAAATTTGTCAATGTGGTATTTTCTTTTTTTTTAAAAGAAAGATTTAATACGGGGATGTTTCTTTTCTAGGTTTACTGTGACCAGAAGACTAGTGGAGGTGGATGGACAGTCTTCCAAAAGAGACAAGACGGTTCAGTCAACTTCTATCGAGGTTGGGATGAATACAAGAACGGTTTTGGTGACCTGAAAGGCGAGTTCTGGTTGGGACTGGATAAAATCAACCGGCTGACCCATCAGACTCGTAACCGTCTTCGTGTTGACCTACAAGACACCAAGGGGAAGAGCGCATATGCTGAGTACGACTACTTTGCTGTGGCCAGTGAAAGAACAAAGTACAAACTGAGCCTTGGAACTTATTCAGGTAACGAGGAAACAGCACATTTAATCGACTGCTAGCAGCCGACCGTAATGAACAATCGTCTTCATGCATATTTTGCATATTTTCATGGTATGGACTCCAAACCTTCAGTTCTTTTTTTTTTTAATCGTTCAGGAACTGCTGGTGATTCGTTGGCAGGTCATCGTGGTATGGCCTTCTCCACCAAAGATCGTGATAATGATACTAGTGGGGGACACTGTGCTGTGGCCCACAAGGGTGCCTGGTGGTATACAAGCTGTCACCACTCTAACCTGAACGGTCTGTACCACCACGGTAAACACAAGTCCTATGCTGATGGAGTCAACTGGTATAACTGGAAAGGATATAACTACTCCGCTAAGAGAGCCGAGATGAAGATAAGACCAGTTTAATTACAAGTACTTCGTGCCGTAACATTGGTTGATTAGATTTCCCAAAAAAAGTAAAGAATCGAGCTCTCTTATCATTGAAATTAAGATCCTGTTATAGTTTCCCTTATAAAGGCCGTGACAGTCACGCATTTAATGTATTTGTAAACTTTAATTCCCTAGTTGAGAAGAGAAATCTTGTAGGATTTAAAAAGTAAAAAATAAAACACTGCAGCATGGAATATGGTAGTTGATTGATTTCAAATGAGAGATTATTGCCAAGTTGTTTTCTATTGTTGTATTCAGCTGATCTGAGAAAAAATGTTACTAATCAGAAATGAGAAAATTTGCAAAACTGAGGTGTCATCCTTAGTAGTTTACTCGCTACAACTTTAGATAAGAAAACACTGCATGCTTCTTCGCTATTTTGTTTAGACATTGTTGAGCTCGAGATTTTTGTGCCCCGGATATTTTCTGTAGTTCCCAGGCTTCATGACACCTCAGTTTTGCAGTGACGTCATTTCTACGTCACTATTTCAGAGCGGAGAAATTCAGTAACCGTGAGATAAAAGAAACTGTGTCCAAACAATGAACACAAGATACGAGCAGACAGTTCCAACCCATAATAACTTTCCCAGGATTAGGACAAGTAAAATAAAGTAGATTTTGGACAACTTGTTCACTGTTTTACTGCTACTGGCGAATCTCTGAATCAATTTATACCCAATACATAACTATCCATACTATGGGCACGTGCCCTTGAACACTTTGTGATTTCTCAAAACACCATGGAAACACTTTGATTGACGTCCATTAAAACCTACTTTGTCGTGATGACAATCCCTCTCGTGTTATTGAGGAGGCATTGTAACTGATTAACTAAATTAATTTGAATTTACAAATACAATATTAATTTGATTAATAATTTTTTTACCAGATATATTTTCAATACTGATTTGTTGTGATAATATCTAGAGCGATCGTATCGTCCGTGACAAGCTGTGGGCTATTCGGTTACGCCAAAAGCAAGTTAAATTTCGTGTTCAATTTTCCGCTTCTTCAGTTGTCGTAACAAAGGGATATATATTTAGATCTTTTCAAGTATTTAGAATCGAATGCAAAATTAAAAGACAGCTTAAAAATGATCTTCAAGAAGTTTTTATTGCTATCTGACCAACAAGAATTGCACAGCTTTCTGAAAGTACCCCTTTCTATCCTTGAAACCTAAAGTCCGAATACAGCTGGTTCAGATGTTTGTTTATTTACGGTGTATATTTAACATAAGTAGTAGCGAACGAAAGAGAGTTGGAGAGAAGGAGAGATCGTATAAAATAAGACAAAATGTTTCATGTAGTATTTGGTTTCCAAGAAACATTTCAGTTGAAAGAGACTTCAGTTCAATCTCTAGCAGCGCTTTGTGGTGCAAGAGCATTGCAGTAGCTTTATACTGATGTATTTTGCTCGCCGGAGATAGACGGGAAAGAAAGAGTCCCTGGGGTCACCCGCGGGTAGAAGACAGAGACAGGCACAGAGCTAGACGCAGAGACTACGGAATAGATGGAGAGAGCCAGAGATAAGATTGAATTGAGAGACTGCATGTGTTGACGACATAATTAACCTTAACCAACATGTACAGACGATGGATATTTTTGCTACTAGTATTCGTATGGATAATAACATACATGCAAATATATGAAATATATATCACATTTGTTTTAATCAATCGTTCAACATAGTATTTTGTTAGTTCATTCATTCATTTATTTTTGTTGTCTTTCCTTTCTTCTATACATTGTTGAGCATGCTTTGTCTGATCAACACCCAGATATCCATCCATCCAGCAAAAAGAATTGCAACAAAAATTGACATCAAATTTTTTGTTCTTTAGAATACTTTTATCAATTGTAAATATTGTTTTATATCGTCGCTCTCTCAGCATACACGTAAATTATAAATTATTGTTCGAAAAGGGAGGCTATCTTCACTGATCCCCACTTCTTACTCGTGAATGCGTCTCGCCCAAAGACAGTATAATTCATCGAGCGGCTGGCCCATAATTCTTAGAAGGGTTATATTTTCATTCTACTTTAAAGGACTCATTAACAGTAAGTACCAGTTTTATCGTCAATCAAACACTTTCAATTATTTCCTTTTTGTCGCTATCGCTATGGAAATGACCGTAACCCACTGTGCGCACTAAAATACGGGTATACATCTCGTTATGCGTACTTTGTCGCCACGGCGATCCCTCGCGTGTTATCGAGAACGAACTAGTAGTAAAACAAACTAACTTGTGCACATCGAGACCTTTACTAGATTAAAAAGAACGTAGTTTTTTTAGTACAAAAACATAGTGACGTGATTAAATTTTGTATCAGTTTTTGTTCCAATACTGGTAAATTGTTGGGATAAAATCCATCGTATTGTTTGTGAAGCAAAATATGAATAACTGTTTCATCAATAGACCCTTCACAGCAGGGACCACAGAAGGGGTGAGCTGTAGGCTCAAAAAACACGTTTAACTTCGTGTTTAATTTTCCGCATTTTGTCGTTACAAAGGGATTTATTTTAAACTTTTAGCCCTTTAGAAATCAATTCAAAATCTTAAGATATCTTAACAAAGATTCTTAAATATTAAATTTTTTTTATTGCTATTCAGCCAAGAAGACTTGCCCAGCTTTCTAAACTGGTCCCTCTTCTCGCCAATTGTATTCCTAAGCACAAGGAAGTGTATTCCCGTCATTGAACACAGATTTAATTCTTTATTTACAAATTGCTGGATTCACCCCCATGCTGTTTTTCAACAGATATATTTTATATTTACACAAACAGTCAGGCGAAGGAGAGTGAATTCAGTTATAAATTTCTTGCAGTACTTTTGCGATGCAGGTGCATTGCAGTAGCTGATGTATCTGCTCTGGAGAGAGGATACTCATTTCAATAATCGAAGACAGAGATTTTTAAGTAATTTATGTGAAAGATATATATGAAAAGAAAAATGAACGCACCGTCGCCCTCAAGTTTATCAGCCAATGACTATTATACGAGCTACCGACGTAAAGTAAGGACGCTTTACCTTTCATATCAAATTAGAGATTCTTAATTAACCGTTTGGTCTCCCCGACTAGCAAAGCACGTGTGCCAAGCTAGAAGTTTCGAGACGTACATTAATAAAGTTTATTATTATTATTATTATTATTATTTTAACATGAATTGTGTTCGTTCGTTCGTTCGTTCGTTCATTATTTGTTTTTTTTCCTTTGTTGATCTTGCTAATGCATTTTTGCTGATCAACACCCAGACACACTAGCGTAGGGGGGGGGGGGGAACGGGGGGCAGGTGCCCTCCCCCCCCCCCCCCAAAAAAATGTTTTTTCGGTAAATAGGTAATTGTTTGTTTTTTTTCCCTTTTTTATTATTTTGGCCTCTTTTTTGTTGTACTTGGCGCCCCCCACTTTTTGTAGAGAAAGTTTTATTCCCTATTTCGTCCTAAACATCGCGGTTTTTTTTGTTTATTGTTTTTCTTCGACGATTTTTGGCGGAGCTGCCCCCCCCCCCCTCCCCCTGAACCTTGGTCCTCGCTACGCCCCCGCCCAGACATCTAGCTATTTCTACCTTTAGTCCAGAATTAGATATTATGTAAAGTAGGACAGATGGAGCTACAAGAAAAAAACATTGATTCCATAACAATAGAAAGGATCAAGATTGGCTGACAGAAAGATTTGTTCAAAATCAAGTCTAAAATTCGTGTTTGAGTTTTTTCTGTCTTTATTCCACGGCATCCAGTGAGTTCTACCACAATCTGTTGTCCTGTTGACCGTACGCGAGTATCGAAGAGGAAAAACACTTGAAATGAAAGTCTTGAGTTTTGTGCTGATTTTGATCGGCTTGTTTCTTGTCAGTGAGGGAAAGCAAGTCACCAAAACCAAAACGCATGGGAATGTGAACCTATACCAATATTTTGGTGCTGTCGCTAATTCCAAGAAGCTTTTTGGTGTCCTTAAAAACATCGAAGAGAAATTGAGTACCATGATGAAAAAATTGGGAGCATCCTTAAACAAAACTGGTTCTGGTAAGAAGAGAAGAATCTGCGTCTCCTTAGTAAGTTACATGAATTGAAGTGCAATCAGAAACTACTATTCCTGGCCTTTTTGTTTTTAGTGCCCAAAAATTGTGCTGAAGTTCTTAAAAGTGGTGGAAAGAAAAGTGGTGTTTACACAGTCGATCCTGATGGCAAAGGACCATTCAAGGTAATATTTTTAAAGTTTAATACAATACAATGGAATACTTTATTTACTTGTATTTTTGTGATTTATAGAAATTTAAAGTTACAAATCAATAAATACTTATGGAATTCGTTTTCTAGTTAGATTTCCTAATCACTAATAACATATATTTGCTTTCGTAATATAAGTTTAAAACCCAAGTATTTCTGTGATGTTTGTTTTCTAGGTTTACTGTGACCAGAAGACTAGTGGAGGTGGATGGACAGTCTTCCAAAAGAGACAAGACGGTTCAGTCGACTTCTATCGAGGTTGGGCTGACTACAAGAACGGTTTTGGTGACCTGAAAGGCGAGTTCTGGTTGGGATTGGATAAAATCAACCGGCTGACCCATCAGACTCGTAACCGTCTTCGTGTTGACCTACAAGACATTAAGGGGAAGAGCGCGTATGCCGAGTACGACTACTTTGCTGTGACCAGTGAAAGAAACAAGTACAGACTGAGTCTTGGAACTTATTCAGGTGAGGAAAATAACTCAAAGAAAGTAGTAGAGCTTTATATTCAGATATAGACTTTTGCGGAGTTTTCCCATCAAAATCATTAATTTTTAACTTTTTCCGTGTTTTCTTGAAAATTAGTGCATTAGAGTGCAAACAGTATATCCGTGAAACATTATTTATACTAAATAGTACAATTTTATGCAAATTCTATTGTTTCCTATTGTTTAATTAGCACTATTTTGTGCTATTTAGTAATTTGTATTTCACGGATATATTGTTTGCACTCTAGTGCATTTCTTTTCTTTTCCTTTCTTTTGGTTTTCTTGAAAATCAGTGCAGAGATCAACTGGCACCTGCGAATCCTCTCGTCAATATATATCTTCCAAAGGCATGCACAATAAGAATTTGATAACCCGGATACAACTTCATCCCCCTTGCTGCCACTTTTAGCGCCAATCAAAATGGACTTTGAGCAATTTCTTTTTGTGTTGTTAATCATGCAGGTACTGCTGGTGACTCCCTGTCCTACCATCGTGGTATGGCCTTCACCACCAAAGATCGTGACAATGATGGCACTAGTGGAAACTGTGCAGTAACCTACAAGGGTGCCTGGTGGTACAAAACCTGTTACAAATCTAACCTCAACGGGCTGTACCAGCACGGGAAAATTACAGGTTATGGAGTTAGCTGGTATCACTGGAAAGGACATCACTACTCTGCTAAGAAAGCCGAAATGAAGATAAGACCTGCATAAAATGCGAACCAAATAGAAGAGTGTAAAAGATTAAATTCCTTTAGCATCACATCCAATTCCAAGAAAGAATAATTTCTTGGGGGAAAATATGAGTACGGTGGAAAGCGTGACAGTAACGCATTATTTGTATAGTTAAGATACCCTAGCTGACATGAGAAATCTTGTAGAATTTAAAAAGTTAAAATAAAATACTGCAGCATGGAAAATATATTGTGGTTGATTGATTTCAAATGACTGCCAAGTTAAATTTTTCATATCGGAAAGCGACGATACCAATGGACATGACAGTATTACATAATCATAAAGAAAAATTAATTTCAAAATAAATTTGCAACAGAAGGTTCTCAATGTGGTTAACCGTTAGCCGTAAACGATGAATGATAAAAAATGATTAGACGTAAAAAAGGGAAAAAATGAAAGTGCACCTTCCAATTTTATATTGATTCTATAATGTTGTGAAGCACAGTGTGTGTGTGTGTTTGGGGGGGGGGGGGGGGGGAGGGGGGATGGGTTCACTAAAATTACCTCTACTAACGCCGGTGGTCACTGAAATAAATTTTACTATGTTTCAAGGAGAGGGTGGGTCAAATGAATTTTGCTGCTTTTATAGAGTGCAAATAATATAACCGTGAAATAGATAGCAAGAAATAGGAGATAGTTAGTGCTTAGTTAGGCAAGACATAGGAAATAAGCGAGGCATGACAGGAGCACGGGCTTTTTCTAGATCAACGACTCAGTGCACAAAAGAATGTGTTTCTGACGTTTAATGAGTTAAAAATGAAGACACAGGTCAATAAATCAAGACGCAGATACAACTAGAGTACAAACACTTGAAGTGTGCAACATAAATACCACTAAATACTGCTAAACTATGCAAATTCTTTTGTTCTCTATTGTTTAATCAACACTATTTAGTGGTAAATAGTACAAAGTATTGCACACTTTTAGAGTACAAACACTAAAAGTGTGCAATACTTTGCACTATTTACCACTAAATAGTGTTGATTAAACAATAGAGAACAATAGAATTAGCATAATTTACCAGTATTTAGTGGTATTTATGTTGTACACTTTTAGTGTTTGTACTCTAGTGTTTGTACTCTATTTGAATTGTAATACTGATAGATTAATGTGGAATAAAAGTTTGTTCAAATTATCACGGTTGTTTTTTTTATTCCTCATTACAAAACCGCAGCGTAGCGATGATCATTTGACTAATTAAACATGCTTGCACGTGCAAGACCCGTCACGGCTCGCTTATTTCTCCACTAATCAAATTTAGGCAGAACTTAGGACATAATTAGTCATTAGTTAGCTAGCTAACTATTTCACGGTTATATTATTTGCACTCTAAAGTAAAGATCCTCCTGAAATTCACTGAAAGTTGCGCACCGAGCTCATTTCGCATAGAAATTAAAAACTTGTTAAACTAATGAATAATGTAAAAGAAGCGATCATAGAATCCTTGTACATCTCGAAACAAGGATCGACCCAATTGCAAACACCCTATTCTACCACCCAACCAACCTGAAGCAAAAAATTTTCCACAAACGTTTCAGAAATTATTTGTCTTTAATATATATATGTATATATATATCAAATGCACCATTATGTAAAGCTACCTTGACTTCAATAAAATTAATATACCAGGAGCTCCTGTACATGTAGCTTTAATTTTATTTTACCCAACCTTTAGAAGTCTAATTATATAATTAGCCAATTCTTCGAATCTTTGACGTTTTAGATTAACGCGATAAGTAAAATTACCGCCACTAACTAAAGTAATACATAACTTAGAGTGCTCGAGCTTCTCCAATATACTAGTACTTTAGTGAAAACAACGAAAACAGAAAATGAATTGAAGTCCATCAAACTGTCGCTATATTCTTCCACATTGAGTCTTAAACTTTGCTTTTTTCCTTTTATTTATTTGCATCATTTTTAGAATTCATTTTGTTTTGTCTTCGATTTTTTGTTATTTTCTTTTTTATTGCTGCAGTTCCTTTTTTTAAGTTTTTTTTCTTGTACTATACATTGAGCATTTTTGTCTTTACCCTTTGGTTTTGAAGTTTTCGTTCTTCGATTCAGTTTTTTCTAGGTAATTCTATTAAAAGTTTTATTTTCCATATATTATATTTCAGTACGTTTTGTGTTTCTGGGAAAAAAAATTGGAAAAAAAGAAAAAAAAATAGAAAGCAAAAGGGAAAACAGAAACAACAACATAAATACAACCAGGTATATGGAAAATTCGAAAAACAGAATAATCTATAATATCCGAATCGAAAAAAACCCGAAGTCCATAGCCATGTTATGGACATTCTGGGAAAACTTTAGAATATTTCTTAAAATGTCAATACGACAACAAAAAATTACTTCAAAAAGGAATTGCAAAGTTGCAATCAAAAAGAAAACCGAAAAATTAAAGTCAAAACACGAAATCTAAAAATGATTGATCAAAAATGAAAGAAATTCGCAAAGTAAAAGACCAAATGTAAATTGAATAAGTGAGAGATGGATGAGCTTGCAATTTCCATTCTAAACTATGAGGTAGGTCAGGATTGATTCCATTTATTCCATTAAGTAAAACTCTCGATGCTCATTCTGATAATCAGATGAGATAATAGAAAAAAAATAGAGTGACTCTCTCTACAGTAAACTAGAGTGATGACAAAACTCATATAATACCCCATATGTCTAATAGTATACACTAAAGAAAACAATGGAATCAGACTAATATCTATTTCAAAGGTTAAGTGCCATCACTCTAATTTCTTAAACCGAATCAAATCTTACTACGTTTTGGATAATCTTGAACTCCTTAGAGTAGTTCGTTTCATATCTTATTAGTTAAAACAGAATGTTCCATCTGCATGCACTGTTTTTCCAATGAAGGTCAGCCAGTCTGAGTCATCAGGGTACTGCAATTTAATTGAAAAACAAATGAATTTCAATTGTAGATATATATATAGTACTGAAATGGGTGTGTAATACTAGAAAAGCATCCGTAAAACTCTGTCTCAGTTTTAGAATACGACAATGCTATAAAACCATAGGGGGATTTCATATGAAGCCATGAAATAGTAGTGAGACTATTAATAGATATATCTAAATGAACGAAAAGAGGATGGTTGGAAGATCTCCAAAGGCATCAATAATTAACGAGTGTTTAATTCGAGTGATTTTTGGTGTGCATCTAAATGCAAACATGTCAAAGTTGACAACAAAACGTTGAACTGAACGCTGACTTTGATTGCCTTTTGCGCAGAAGCATAAGATAGCGACTAGAAATATGTATATTGCTGATCTCTAAGACTAGTTTCTACGAGTTACAAAAAGTTACTAAATCTCTACTAGGGTATAGGTATATTTAGTGTGTTAGATACCTGTTTCACGAAACCCACTATACTGGCAAGCAAACTGTAGTTTCCCACTTTGAACATTCTTCCATGAAGCCTTAGGACGCAGGCTGCTTTCCCCTCTTGCAGCTAAAAAGGAGAAACCAATCAATAAAAAAGAACATAATTACAAAAAAAAATCGATTAATTCATAAATGGTACCTTTTTGGGACAAAAACGTCTTTCAATGCATTAGCCCTCGAGACCAGACGATTTGTATTTCAGAAGCTTCATCTGAAATGAGAAAATAGAATGCACGTGCACAAAAAAAGATAATTAATTATTTGAAATTCGATTAAAAAAATCCACTTTGAAATATAGCAAAATATAACTTTAAAACTGCGCAAATCTAAAATACATAAGATACTCAAATGCGACGTATACTAAATCCTTTACAATCCATGCGCTATCATTCTGAAAGACAAATATATAAAATTTAATACTGCGCAAATCTAAAATATATCAAATACTCAAATGCGACGTATACTAAACCCTTTACAGTCCATGCGGTATCATTCTGAAAGACAAATATATAAAATTTAATACTGCGCAAATCTAAGATATACCAAATACTCAAATGCAACATATACTAAACCCTTTACATTCCCCGCAATATGAATCGGCGTTGCAATCTGAAAAATATAAAAATATTGTAGTACATAAGAGCTGAATGATCAAGTCTAAAGTAGCGAGGGATACAAGCCATGACTTGTTGCATGGTACGTGTAGAAAATAATAAACTGCATAACCTATTCGTGTAGTGAGCACTCAATTAGTTTATTGGCAAATTGTAAGACATTAGCGGATGTTACGTTGTATGCAATGAAGTTGATTCTGTCTGTCCCTGCTTGACTCTTACGAGTCAGTGCTATATCAGGTATATATCAGAAAGTAATTCAAAGTAAAATGCGCATCTCTCCATTTTTGGGTACGATGGCTTTCTGGAACGAAAAGAAAAAAAACTGAAGTTAGTTCAAATGAAATAATGCGTGGCCAGTTACTACTACGAGGTTTGTTGCGCAACACAAACATGATTTGCGCAACAATACACAAGAAGTGTTAACAGACCTTAAAAGTACTTGTATATCTAATTTAAACAACAATAAACCTAAATATAATGCACAAAAGTTAGTATAGAGTTAAACCAGAAAAGAATGTCCGAATTACAGGAACAGACATTCCATAAGACCCCGACAGAAGTAAGCGAACTGTGCAACCAGTTCATTAAGAGTAGTAAGTCAAGCAATTGCCCACTCACCAACACTTACTTCTATCAGCGTTGGAATGTCTCTGGACCCAACCCTTACAAATTTCTATCAATAGTAAAAAAACATTAAAAAATCGCAACAATACAATAAATATTTAACAGACCTTAAAAGTACTACTTAGTTATCTAATTTAAACAACAATAAACCTAAATATAACACACAAACGTTAGTATAAAGTTTGGAGTTAAACCAGAAAAGAATGTCCGAATTACAGGAACAGACATTCCATAAGACCCCAACAGAAGTAAGCGAACTGTGCAACCAGTTCATTAAGAGTAGTAAGTCAAGCAATTGCCCACTCACCAACACTTACTTCTATCGGCGTTGGAATGTCCCTGGACCCAACCCTTACAAATTTCTATCAATAGTAAATAAAATACGAAAGATGCAAAACAATAAGTGTTAATAGACCTTAAAAGTACTTAGATATCTAATTTAAACAATAATAAAGCTAAAAAGAATGCACAAAAGTTAGTATGGAGTGTGGTGTTAAACCAGAAAAGAAGGTCCGAATTATGGGAACAGACATTCCATAAAACCCCAACAGAAGTAAGCGAACTGTGCAACCAGCTCATTAAGAGTAGCAAGTCAAGCAATTGCCCACTCACCAACACTTACTTCTATCGGCGTTGGAATGTCCCTGGACCCAACCCTTACAAATTTCTATCAATAGTAAATAAAATACGAAAGATGCAAAACAATAAGTGTTAATAGACCTTAAAAGTACTTAGATATCTAATTTAAACAATAATAAAGCTAAAAAGAATGCATAAAAGTTAGTATGGAGTGTGGAGTTAAACCAGAAAAGAATGTCCGAATTATGGGAACAGACATCCCATAAGACCCCAACAGAAGTAAGCGAACTGTGCAACCAGCTCATTAAGAGTGGTAAGTCAAGCAATTGCCCACTCACCAACACTTACTTCTATCAGCGTTGGAATGTCCCTGGACCCAACCCTTACCCATCCCATTTCTATTAATAGTAAATAAAATACACAGACAACTTCTTATTCTTTTTTAAACTAAAGACCTGTATAAAATAAATAAAATACACAACTTTTATTAAATAATAGATATTACAAAATTATATCAAATATCTTACATAATTATATATTCTATCAACTTAATTAAGATTTACAAAAACCTAATCGAACAAGTTTATGTATTCCTAGTTTTACACGGAAAAAACAGACAAGCCGAAAAGAAAAACCGAACCGAAAAAAACCTCGAATACCTGGAAAGAAGATTTTTAATGCCGTTTTTCATGAAAAACGTGTAAAAATTGAACACTTTGTCAAGTCAAAGTGTACAATTTGCGGGACTCAACGTTTTGGTTCATTATTGCAACCATGCAACAATGAAACAAAATATCAAGCAGAACAATAATATTGCTGCAACTGCACTAATGACAGACAGCAAAAACATAAAATACATGCAAAAATTGACTAATCTAGAACCGGCCTATAAAGAAGCTACCACTGAAAAGAAAAAGCTATCGTGGACTTGACGTAGTCTTGCTGCAACCAAGTTTGGTTGTTCTTGGGAGAGCTGCAGAGCAAGGTTTTTAAATGCCATGGATGTAAAGGGCTAATAGAAAACATCAATTAAACATTGATGATTTCCATCGATACTGGACTCACATGACATTTAGGGTAAGAAATGAACTAATCTGGAGAACTACCATTGTGATCTGACACGAGTAGTCGGGGTTTGGAAGACCAAATACAAATTGTAAAGATTCAACAATTTATTGATAATGCAATTTTTTCAAAAATTCAAAGTTTGAAATTGGAAAAAAATAAAAATCAGGGTCCCAACAAGAGATATGTAAATATAGAAATATAAAATATATTTATATTTTGGTTGTTGCTGTTTTTTTTTTGTAAAATCAGTTAAAAGTCAATCGTGATTTTCATTTTCAACTTTTTTTAAATCAAATTTTCACATTTCATTAATTTCCATTGTCAATTTTTTTATGAACCATAAATTTATAGGGTGTTCTGTTACCCAAACCAAACCCCGACTGTCAAACCGAGCAGTGAGGCCAGAACCTAACCGGGCATCGGAGCTTACTAACTTAAGCGCTTTATAGTGTGTGTATAAAAAAAACTAGCTGACCACACCCACACAATACAATGGCAGATCTCCAATCTAAATCAAGGACCACAGACACAGTTTATACTCTATTGAGATGTAGTTGAAGAATGTTCCAGATCCAGTGGCTCCAGTGTGTTGATCTTCCGTTATCATCTTGAAGCCTAATGAAAAGCTAAACCTAATTGGTCCCATGACCCTGGCCGATTGACCAGTCAAAAACACTAATAAACCCTGCTTAAGTTTAGTAAAAGTGGTAGCTTCTTCTAACCCTTTCCCTGGGTCCATACTTTGTATTTCTGGAACCCTCTTAAGTCTAGTCCTATCTTAGACAAATGCACAACAATGTTGGCTTGCAACAAGACAACGTTGAATTACCAAATGCAAATTTTAATTTTTTTTTTTTAATGGCCAAAATATTTCCCCCATTTGTTGCAAGTCAAATATAACATGTTCAACGTTCCATATTCGATTTAGGAACAGTTTTCTATCTTATACATAAGAGCTCTCAAACAAGTAGAAAATAAATGAATTAATAGATAAAAACTCCGCCCCACTGATTTGAAAAAATAAGGAATTTTGAAACTTGTTTGAGACTCTTATAGAATTATTACTTTAACGGCTTCATTCTTTCGTCTTCTTAAATTCGTCATCTTCATCTGTCATAAAGTTGCCCTGGAAAAGATAGAAATAGGAGTTAAAATCAAAGTAAATACGACAATGTTTATATTTATACATATATACAAATATTTTTACTACGGGATTCCCGCGGGAATTTTTACCACTTTCAAAATTTCTCGAATTCGAACCTTTGCGCGCGTTTGAAGTGCCAAGAAAAGTTTATCCTGAATGAAAAATTTGTGTTCTATCCTACACTGTTGTATATTAAAACTATGAGAATATTTACTCTACTGGAATCCCGCGGGAATTTTTATCGTTATTATTTTATCATTTTCATTGTTTGTTTGCTTGTTGCATAACAAAAAGCGGTATTGCTGAAGTACATCAGTGTAAAAGAATGTAGTTAAATTAACATAATAGTACTGATTTGAATCCATATTTTGCATGCCAAGCAGAAAGCACGTGATGTAAATAATTTCAACTTCAACATCAGTTTCAAAATAGAATAACACTGCAAAATCTTATGAAATAACTTATGAATAACGTAGAATTGTGCATGATTGTTTTGGAATTTTGTGAAACTTTGCTTAGCCAAAGCAAAGACTTACGCCAAGTATTATAATTATTAAGTAACGGCGCGCGTAAGACGTCGACTTTAAAATTCAAAATTTCCACAAACCAGAGTTTATTAAATTCTAAAATTACCAAAACTACCGAGGTAAAAATAGTGAGGTTATGTTCTCTTCAATATTTTAAAGAAATTATATATGAAAAAAAATCAACATTTTAAACTCATTTGGCGGTATGAAGAAATTTCTCGATGTATTTTACCTCCTAAGAATTGCAAAAAGGAAAAAACTTGTTTGTCTTCGCGTTTTTACTTCATATTTCAAATGTATTTCCTATCATAATTGTAATATTCTATTATAATTAGCTTTTTAATAAACAGTTCAAGGAACATTTTAAAGGTTTTTGGAAAGTTCTGGAATTCAACTTGTAGCTTTGCACGCGACCCAGAACAGAGCTCAAATTTTCTCTCTAAAAAGTTTTATTGTAGCTTCAATATCTTCAAAATGCAATGGTTATATTCAAAAATTATATAGAAGTCTTTAGTTTCTGTAGAAAATGAGCTTGAATCTTATATTTTAGGCTATTCAAAATAGGTTTGGAAGCTTGGAACGCTGCTCGAAGCTCCCACACTTTCACCGAGTGAATGTGTTTTAAACAATTTTCTTCACAAAATTTGTAAACTACTAGTACTTGAAGATGAACCGAGATATCAAAAATAACTATTTATTCAGCTGATAAAAGCAGTTCATAATTACGAGCCTTTAGACCAATATAGAACGTAAATAACATTTAAAATTTTCATTCAACTTACCATGTCAACACGCCACAAAAAACTGGAAAGAAAGGAAGAGCACACGTGCCAAACGGCTTTATATACACCAAGCTATCACGTGATATGGTTCTCATGTCAATCAAGCTTTTTATCCAATAGAAAGCGAGAATTTTAATACTAAGAATTTTTAATTAAGCGCAAGACAAAAATTTTTTTTACCAAATGGTAGCTGCTTTTTTCTATCTGTTCTTAAAAGATTTCTATAGTTCCATCCTTTCTTTCTTCTTTCTTTCGTTTGTTTTTTCTTCCTTTCTTGACACTTCTTTTTTAAATTCTTTTTTCCTTTCTTTTAGCGGGACTTCAATAATGTGGGATCGTATATGAAGAGATTCGCTTTAATTTATTATACATCACGTACTTCAACTTTTTTCTCTAAATTCTTGGTAGAAATGCGTGTTTTTGTATTGGAAGAGACCGGAAGCTGGGGCCGGTTGGCTAAGCATCCGAAGCGCGCTGTGATTGCTCAGTTCGTGCGTACACCGGATACCTGGATTTGCCGTTGTTTTTATCCCCCTCCTCCATCACAACTATATCTGTCGGTCTTTTCGTATGCCTTTCATCTGTCTGTCTGTCTGTTGGACGGTCTGTCGGACGGTCTGTCGATCTGTCTTTCTGTCTGTTTGTTTGTCTGTGAGTCTGTTGGTCTTATTAAAAACTGATGACTGCCTAGCCTCGTTCAGGTGTTTTTGACATTTTTAAATTTTCATAGCTTCTCAAGGATGCAATATTATCTCAAGAGTTCAATGATTAATATAATTATAATCTGTATCGCGATTCTCCTATAAGTTTGATTGGGAGAGAGCCGCTAATATACACCCGTATTGTCGGCTCAGAATTAACACGCCATAGTAAAATCGCGATACAAAATTAAACTTAAGTTGCGATTTTGAGCCACCAATACGAGTTATATTGACGGCGTTGGAAGAATATATTTTCTCTCAACTAGCTGCCAATATAAACCCGTATTGGCGGCTCAAAAGTGCAATAAGTTATAGATATTTTCAATACATTGTTTAAATCTAATCCGTTGTTGTGCAACGTTTTTAAGGAGTTTTTTTTTTTTTTGTGCTTCATTGCGCACTTAACCTTCTATTAAACTATATAAGCCTCATTTATTTTACCGAACAATATTGGCTCTGACATCGAAGCTAATTTGATTTTTTTAACAGCGTATCGGCATGAAAATAGACTTGTAAACATTTCTACTTTCTTTGAGTTCTGCACTTTGAAAAATATAAACATATTTTCGATAATATGAAGCAAAAGACTGTTTGCGCAGTAAAATAGCCTGCTTAGAATAGAACTTAGTTATGTTTATTCTACATCCTAGCCATCCTCCCCCTCCCCGAGTCCATAAGAGACGCTTGGCGCGAATAGAAGAATCTTTACGATAAATACCAAACTGTAGATCAGAACAATTCAACATTTGCATCCAAAGTATCTTCGATTCTCAAGAGATAGAATTTCTTAATTATTACGTATTTTTTTTATTGTAACATAAATGGAACGAAAGACTCGCGAATTTAAAACTGGTAAAGAAAGAAAGAAAGTATCACAAAGAACAATAATTGCGAAACAATAAAAGTTGCCAAGGTTCGTTACTCATTGTTGAGTGCAACTTTCCAAAGCGCGTTAAAGCATGACATTCTTCTGTCCCGTGAGTATTTAAATAGCAACATTCGCTGCCAAACTCCTGTCAAAGTCAAGGTTTGCTAGCTGTAGCAGCCATGGATGATAGTGGCTCGTATATGGTCTTACTTACGGTGTGTTTGCTGGTTGCGTTAGCAAGCAGTGCCACTGGTGCCGCTGTTCCTGATATACAAGGTGAGTTAGTCTAGCTTATATTCCAAAATGTATTCAAACAGGCTAGTTTCAGTGAAAGAACAAACCTACAAGGCTTATTTTTGAGGAGAGATGAATTGACCATTCGCACATGCAATTATTCTTACTTGACTAAGACAGGAAGTAACTGCCTTTTTATGAAATTTATATATAACTCTTTTAACCAAAAACGTCGCTTTGAGGACAATTTGACCGTGTTAGACTTTTGTAGGACTAAAATTGTACTATCACATTTTTTGCTTCTAAAGAGATTCAAATTTTACTCGCGCGCTACATCGCGCCTAAAGAACGAAGTGAATCGAGTTCTCCTTCATGGCGAACCTCTGAGTTAAATACGGATAAGATTTATAGGTTTCAAGAGCCGCCACTCAAACTGGTTAACTTTGAATATAACTGTTTCATATAGAAGTCAGTCTGTGAACATAAGAATTTTGATATATCTTAATTATTCATGGTTTTCATATTTGTTATCCATGATTTTACACACAGTTTCTCGGTGCTAGAAAACTGAAAATTCTTAGAAGATTGAAACCGTTATATTATACAGCAATTCTGAGTCGTTAAACTACTTTCAGGGAGTGGCTCAGGGCACCCTATTTTATCATGAAGTCAAATTACACCTAT
This sequence comes from Anthopleura xanthogrammica, assembly GCA_964019055.1. Taxonomy (NCBI): domain Eukaryota; kingdom Metazoa; phylum Cnidaria; class Anthozoa; order Actiniaria; family Actiniidae; genus Anthopleura; species Anthopleura xanthogrammica. The sequence goes on along the minus strand of OZ025209.1, from coordinate 15,164,137 downwards.
AATTTGTGTACAATGTTTAATACTGTTGCAATTTGTACAATAGAAACAGCTTCCATGAATAATGTTTCAAATTAAAAAGTAAAACTACTTTGTGGTTTACGGTATTCTAAATGTTCTTACACACTCTGTTGATTCTTTCATATTTGTATTTCAAGAAATATGCTGTGGTGGTCTTACACGGTGTTGAACGATTTTTTAACCATTCAAAAATTTGATCAGTACACACCATTTACACGGAATCGTCTCTTTAATTTGCACGGCTAGGCTAGGCGTATGAATTTTTTGTCCGGATGGGACAGTTCCATGTAAACGGAACACTAAGTCTACAACTTTTTGAACGGTTCAAAATTCGTCCAGTACCGTGTAAGGCCAACCTAAATAGAGATTATCACATGTTAAGAGCCTTATATCGTTTTTATTCACGAGTTTCCCGTCATATCGCGAACAAGCGAGTCCGCGAGCGAGTGAGTTATTACACATTAAGGGGCGATTATATATTATTATATATCGCGAGATTTTATTGGACAGTTTGCCGTGAAGTGATATCGTATCACTTCACTGATATGGTTTTTATTAACGGCTTTATTTCACGGATATCGAACCTAAATGTGTAATAAAATTAGTTATTTGATTTCTGACAGACAATAAAGAGGAGGTCGATACACGTGAAGTCCAAAGCAGCGTTGAAGACTCGACACTCGATCAAATTGCAAAAGTCAATGAAAGTAAGTAAAATATTCTAGTCTGGAACTTGTCAAATGAACTTGTTTGTTAATTACCAAAAACTGCAATGCAAAGTTAAATATAGTTTTGCGCTTTACAAAATATGATATACAAATCAAATATTTTTGCGAATGATATTAGCTTTTTTGGAAATTATATGCATAACAACTGCCCTATTTCATATGTCAAAGTTTGTTTTCATTGGCAAGAATAGAAATTATAAATAAGGCTAAATCTTATTTCGTTCGGGATATCTAGCGTAATATTTAGCTGAGCTGTTCTTACTTTTCACCATCTTATAAACCGAATTTTATTGTGATTTCATTTGTGTTACTAGCTGCTATCTGGTCCCCTCTGGTGACCATGATCCTTAGCGTTAAAACAATAGAATGTTTTGATCTGATGTCATTATGAAATAAGGCAATTCATTTATGCGTATTTTGAGTATTTTATTGAAAATGCGCAATATTTGTAAATAACAAATTATTATTTTCATTTATTTGACAACTCATTCTTTTGTGAACCACTATTTTCCTGCAGAAGTTTTTGGCGCAATATTTGTTTTCTAAAATTTACAACCCTCTTTCAACTAGTCCTTTAGAGTCTTCTTGTTTTCAATAGGGAACGACCAGAATTTTTACGAAGGAGACATTGTCTTGACCAATAATGAGAGCGTTAGGGTAGACCAAAGCAGCACAGGTGACGTAGATGCGAAGTTCGAAGAAATCTCCAAAAGAAATGCCATGCGAAACCGAGAAAATGTTTGGCAAAATAAAGTCGTTCCCTATGTAATAGATTCACAGCTTAACTCAGGTTAGTACCGAAGCATTTTAATTTGTTCTGTCATGTACACCCAATTTTATAATTACGCGGTTATGACCAACACAGACCCAAGACATCTGGGTTTTTGGCTGCCGTCGATCAAAAATGTACAAGCTCAGACCGTTGAAAATTTAATTGACAGAAGCCAAAAAACCCCGGCCAAAAAGACTCGAATTATAGCTAGTTGCCTGGGTCGTATTATTATGAAAAAATGTTTAACGTTATATTCATCTAAAGCCGAATACGAAGCACCAAATCGATCGAAGAAGTAAAAAAAGAGTTTGACCACTAAAGGAAAATGGTCAATATAGCTTTTTAGCTTAATATGCAAATTGCTCATTTCAGATCACATGTCATTCCCTTGAGAAATGTTCTTTTATTTACACATGAAAGAATCGACTCCCAAGAGTGGCATCACATGGTCTGAAATGGGCACAACAAACAACGAAGTTAAAGAGGTCTATTGGTGATAGATGTTGGTTAGATATTCCCTCTCCACAAACACCCTTCTTCCAAACGTGTAAGATAACCCCTGTGAGATAATTTCTTTAACTCACGGTGCTAACAGAAAGTCTTCATGTGAGCAAGACAGAAAGGAAGATTCCAAGGGTTGGGAATGAAGGAACGGAAATAACAGGGGAAAAAAACGAGAAAGAAAGCCCCGGCACAGTATGTTTCTCTATCTTTTTCTTTTGATTTTGTGTTGTAGTTACTTCAGTTATCCAAAGCGCGTTCAACGACTTTCAGGGCCAGACTTGCGTTAAATTTGTACCACGCACAAATGAAGACAAATGGATTAAAATTGTTAAGAAATCTGGGTAAGCAACTATATATATAGCATACATTATTATGGTTTTAAATGGTGGCAATAGCTCTGGAAAACCGTAATTCTAAAGACATCCCTTTGGTGTGCGTGCAATAGAAATGGACTTTTAATTATGAAAATATCTGTATAATTGTGATTAATCGGGTGTCGAATCGAATGGCAGAATTTAGAAATGATGTGTTTGACGCATGCGTGAATCACATATAATAGAAATGAGGCTCACCCGGCTGAGAGAGGCCTCGTACTGTCTTGAGGCTAATACGGTTTTGTAGTTTTTCTTAACCACAAGCCACCAATAAACGCGCGCATGTTGATGTATGTTGACGCATGCGTGATGCTTACTATACCTAACTGAGGGAGGTTGAAGCTGCTACGTCACTGTAGCTTTTCTAAACTAGAAACAACCAAAAAATCCGCGGGTTATGCCCTGGCGTCAACCATAACTTGATGGTTTAAGAAGGAACTAATACAGACTAATACCTAATGAAATATTAATCGAACTGTGTTTTTCTAGATGCTGGTCGTATGTAGGAAAAACATCCAGTAAAGGAGCACAAGAAGTGTCAATAGGCAATGGATGTCAGTATAAAGGAATAATCATTCATGAACTACTACATGCGATTGGTTTTTGGCACGAGCAGTCCAGACCTGATAGGAACCAATATATTGAAATCCTTTGGGAGAACATTAAAAAAGGTAAATGAAGGAACTGGACTGCTGCTTTAAGATTTAGTGCGTCGTCATCCGGTATGGGAGGACTTTCTGACCCCTATACCGTCCCGATTTATGTGACAAACACATCCCATTTTTGCTCTTGTTATTCTTGAAGTCATTCTTGAAATATAGTTGTAAACTAATCCCAGTTCGTTTAATATTCAGGAATGGAGCACAACTTCAACAAGTACAGTCACGGACAGATCGATACACTCGAGGCACCATACGATTTCCAGAGTATAATGCATTATGGGAAATATTCTTTCTCCGTGAACGGTAAACCAACAATACAGTCCATCACCAACCCAAGCCAGTCCCTGGGACAGAGAAATGGGTTTACCAAAAATGATGTTTTGGAAGTCAATGCCCTTTACGATTGCAAAGGTAAGTCTTGTCCACAAAAGTCTTGCACGAACTGTACACGTGAAATGTGACAAATATGAACTAATCATTTTACGCCTTACTTTAAAAAAATTATCATCAGAAAAAAAATCAGATTTTTGGATTTTCAGTTTTTCTTCAGGGATGAATACCACCAATTACAACACAATATTGTGAGGCAGTTTGATATACCTAGATAACACAATGATGATTCACAAGAACAATCTGGGGACTTTTCTAATACACCTACGCTTGTTCTTGAGCTGAAGTGTTTAGTTTCACATGTTCAGATTTTCCTCTCACGATTCTTTATTATTCCAGGTCCCTCAGATGGCTGGAGTTCATGGAGCAATTACGGCCCTTGTGATAAGTGTAAAAAAGTTCGTCAAAGGTTCTGCGCGTCCTCAGATTTGTCAAAGTGTCCAGGAGCTAACTCTAAAGGTGTTCAGGATCAAGTGGCGACATGTGCTGCAAAAGAATGCTTAGGTAACTGCTAATTGACTCATTCACAAGCTTCACAGTTCCCTGCGCCATCTTGATAAGTAACCGTGTCGTTGCCGAGTCGAAGCGAGACATGATGCGCAGGTGATTGATGTAAGAGTGATCTGAAATGGGAAAACAGTGGATTGGCCTTGTTGAGCTTGCAAGCTACCTCATCCTTGTTCTTTCCAAACACGAAAGTCATTAATTAAACTATTACAGTGATAGTGTGGTCAGTAATAATGTTATCTTAATCTTGTGTGCAGTTCCCATAGACGGTCACTGGGGACGATGGTCATCATGGAATCAGTGTAGTGCTACCTGTGGACAAGGAACTCGCACTAGAACAAGACGATGCAGTGATCCACCGCCACAACATGGCGGGAAACAATGTGCAGGGAATAGTACTCAGTCTGGGGATTGCAAACTGAGAACATGTGGAATAGGTATGTATAAAAAATACGGTAATATTCACATCACAGATAGCCTAAAATCTATTAGTACTCTGCTATCAGTACAATACTTGAATTCTTGGAGAATTTCTAAGACAAATTAAAGAGAGTTGCTCTATATTATCATCAGAAAAAGCAAGAGATGGTGTTGAAAAGATCATGTCCATACAGATAAACACACTAGTTTAGGAACGTTTGTGAAGGACATCCTCTTCTTCGGTTAATCAGGACCAGTTTATTTCACGCGTATCTCCCCAAATATATGGGCAAAGTATCGCGAAATCTTAAATATCGTGCTGCTGTATTATTTAGGTCCAGATGATTGTGAGTTTGAGGTTGATACATGTCAATGGAAACAGAGAAACCCCAGCTATAAATACAAATGGTACAGACATCGTGGCAGAACACCGAGCGTAAACACAGGTCCTGATGGCGATATCACAATGGGTCTTAAAGGACAAGGTAACCTCAAACATACATATATAATACCCAGCTTAGACTTGCTCCAAGCCGACCTCTCTGACACTCTGACACTCTGACACTCTGACACTCTGACACTCTGACACTCTGACACTCTGACACTCTGATACTCTGACACTCTGTCAGTCACACGTGTGTAATCCTGGTTGGGCTGCCTGTGCTTTATTCAGCGCGAGTGCTAAGACACTAAGAACTAAGACAACTATTACAGAGACAAAGGACTTTGCGAAAGTCTAAGCTAGTCGATCACCATGGACTTTTACAACCTTTAACTCGCCAAAGGTCTAGTACTGGCAACTTAGAGTATACTGAGAAGTGCGCAAAGGAGGGGGGACGTCGCAGATATGGCGCCGGGAAAATGGTACATTGCCCTGACCCCCCCCCCCCTCCCATGATCGAGACCTCGCTACGCCCTCGAAGAGGTATAATAATCTAACATCGATATTTTTTTAATCTAATCTTCAGGGTATTACGTTTACGCTGAGGCATCTAGTATCCCAAAAGGAAATATAACTGAACTTCAGAGTAAAACATTCCCTGCTACTTCTGGTCGATGTCTTCAATTCTTTTACAACATGAATGGTTATGACGTTGGGGCGCTCTATGCTTACGTAATGGATGCAAAGACAGGGGCTAAGAAGATGATTTTTTCAAAGAGCGGTAATCAGGGACAAAAGTGGTACAACGTGGAAACTACTTTTACTAGCGCAAATGATTATAAGGTATGCCTTGAGTTATCGTTCTATAACATCATTTTCCAAACTATTTTAGTGATCTCCTGAACGCTAATTTAATCAGTAGAACACTACAAGAGGTTTTGCACCATGACGTGATGGCAGCCATGACAGGAGGCAGGAACAATTGAATCTGGTCTAATCTGATCATGGTTTACAAGAGAGAATTCTTTAGTTTCCCAGAGGGAAAGACTCTATTGTTCCTGCCTCGTGTCATGACTGCCATCACGTGATGGTGCAAAACCTCTATTATTTAGATAATAAGTGTAAACGATTCAATATCATGCAAGGGTTTATCCAAGAGGTCGTCACTCCCCACTAACCTCGACGTATAAACGTATTTCTCTTTACTATAAGTTTTTAACTTAAAGAAATAATAATAAAATACCTATCAATAAAAGCCTATACTGTTTTTTTTTAAGATTGTATTTGAGGCTGTTCGTGGTAATTCGTATTCAAGTGACGTTGCTTTAGATGACATCATGTTTGATAATGGGAAATGTCAAGGTCAAACAACATCCATTCCAACTACGGCAAGACAAACCACCGCAACACCTACCACTGGAAGTCCCTCCACTGCTCGTTCAACTACTGCAAAACAAACCACCATGAGACCCATTACTGCAAATTCATCGACGATACCTCCATCTACTGCAGGTCCTACCACGACACCACCCACAACTGCATATCCTTCAACTACTAAATATTCAACTGTCGCTCCCACTAGAGTCCCAACTACCCCAGGTATTATACATTGGCAATTCCAAAACCTTTGAAAAGTCAGCTTTTTCTTGGTGTTGCAGGACACTTGAGCCACAAACACAATAAAACAATAGCCAAGAACAAAGAACTTAGAACGAAACAATACCCTGCAATACGAAGAACCCTAACCTTGAATACAATACTTCCTGCAACACCAAGAAAGACCCCCAAACTCATGTTGATAACTATTTGATGTTGATATACATTATTGTTTTAGGTCAAAGTGATGATTGCAATTTTGATCAAAATTTCTGCTACTGGACCAAGGGTGGAGGTACGAACATGTATCCCTGGGCACGTAACTCCTTTAGTACCCCGAGCATTGGTACTGGACCATCTAGAGATCATACTACTGGAACAGGTATTTGGACAAGAAAACCTGGTTATATGTCATTATCACTTTAATATATCTCAATAGTATTTATTAACGACTTCCATGTGTATTTGTTCTAGGTTATTACGTCTATGTAGAAACATCCAGCATGAGTGGAGGGAATCAAACCGCTACTTTAGTCAGTAAAACTTTCCCGCCCTTTTGTATTCGCTGCATGAGTTTTTACTATCACATGTATGGAGCAACTATGGGCACCCTGAATGTGTACATCCGAAAAACCGACATCAATAAGCAATACAAGATATTCACAAAGACTGGTGACCAAGGCAACAAGTGGCATAGTGCAATGGTTTCGTTTAGAAGCAGTTATAAGTACAAGGTGAGCTATGATAATAATTTATTTATGTTGCGCCGATTTCCAGCAGTCCAATGGCGCTAGACTGGACGTACAGTACAAAATAGTTCATATTATAATTTATAGAATTGCCACAAAACGTGCCACAAAAACTTGAACGGCGTAAGCTTAGACACTTAACATGAAAATCTATGCGATTTTATCCCGAATTTCTCACCTTCTTTTGTTTAATTAAAAACAAAAAAACGTTTAAACAAAAGAAGGTGAGAAATTCGGGATAAAATCGCATGCGCACTGACAACGATTCTCAAACTTTAAACTGGCTTATAAAAAGTACCTATCTGGCCACCTTTGTGTTTCTTTGTTTATTACCTAAGCCGAGTTGTTGTTCAGGAGATGAAGTTCCATGGTAAATCGAGATATTGCAAACCTTTGAACGGCTTGACGGAATAAAACAATTTCGTTAATATAGCGAACAAAACCGTGAAACTTGGACGTGCAATAGCTTGTTCTGTAGAGCTTAATGTTATAATGCCCATATTACCACTCCACATGCACCAATTTGTAGCAAAAAGCAACTGAGAGCTTTTAATTTGTGCAGCAAATGAGAGAAAAAGTTGCGCGAGTTAAATCAAGTATTTTCAAAATTTCAGCAAAAGTAAGATGTTATCCCTGCATGGACCATTTTTAAGATAGCGAACATGGTGCACTGTGGTCTAGCTTCGGTACAAATATCCTTTGTTCATCATGCATTATATGGTGTTTTTTGTACCGAAGCTACACCACCATACATCTTGTTTATCGAATTAAAAAAAAGGCCTATATTGGTGGCATTTATTAGCTTCCTCAGATAACATCAGTCACTAATGGCCGCCACTGGGTTGTACTCAGATAAGCAGAATGCATTCATTCAAAGTTCATAACTGTAACAAACCTTGTCTTATTTTTACAGATTATTTTCGAGTCCGTTCGAGGTCGTTCCTACACTAGTGACGTGGCAGTTGATGATATTTCTTTTACCGATGGTCCTTGTCCAACGCAAAGTAAGCCACTGACTTAAAAATATACTGGGTTATTTTTGTAAAAATTTGCTAACTTTCAAAAATTTTGCAACGAAGGGGTACCTTCTACTGTTAGACCTTCCACAACTCAACGTTTCACGACCCTACCAAGTACACAACGGCCAACAAAACCAACTGTAGCACCCACTAAATTTCCAACAACCTCGGGTAAGTCGTCCATACTGATCCATGAATGAAATCTATAGATAAAGAATTCAAATGCCATACTCTATTCTCGTTCAGCATTTCATGGTCTACTAATTAATTATTGCGGACATTGTCATGATTTTTCAGTTTGCGCGAAAAGAGGTAGTTTGTGTATTACAGCTCGTAGGGAATATAAATAAGTGAATTTTGCCTAGTGGTTTGGAAAGACGCTTGGAAATTATATAATTTTCGAGTAGCTGAATGCATATGTTTTTGATTCTTACAATTTCCAGGAAGAGCCAACGATTGCGATTTTGATCAAAACATGTGTTACTGGACTAGCGGACCACGCACCAGTACGTATCCATGGAAACGAATTAGAGGTGGAACATCGAGTAGCGGAACAGGACCAACCAGAGATCACACAAGTGGATCAGGTGAAGTAGGACTGGCTTAATTAGGAGTATTTTCTGTAAATATGGAAAAGCTACGTAGCACTAATTTAAAAGTATTGCAGTTGAAAAAACACCATCTACAGTAAAAAATGAATGGGAATGTGGATTCCACGTACAGACGCGTACGGTGGCTCTTCTTCCACTGGATTCCGATAGACCTCTTGCAGAACGTCAGAATGCAGCTCGATTTGGAGGGCAAAACAAAGGAATTTAAATTTTCTGAGAATTGGAACCTATTGTTTTGCCCTCCAACTGAGCTGCATTCCGACGTGCTGCAAGCGGTGTATTGGAATTTACGAGTTGATTTTTGCGGAGGGAGGGAAAACCTGAGAACCTGGAGAAAAAGCCTCGAAGCACAAGAGAGAACCAACAAGCAACTCTGCTAATATACGACACCGAGCCTGGTGCTCGTGTGACTTGGATCCAGCATTGATAAAAGGCGAGCACTATATTGGATAAAACCGAAGCATCCAATCAGAAAGCAAGCATTATTTGTTAGAATCTCAATCTTCTTTTTTTAATGTTGTGGGATAATAGACAGACTTGTGCGTACACGGAGAAAATACAAGAGAGGTGCATGTGATATTTATAAGTACCAATCTAAGCCCTCTATTTTCCCCCATATAGGTTACTATGTGTATGTAGAAACGTCATCCCCAGCTAGTAAAGGTCAGACAGCCACACTGGTCAGTAAAGTCTTTACTCCCGCACCTACTGGTCGCTGCATGAGTTTCTTCTATCATATGTACGGTACAGCCATGGGATCGCTTAACGTGTATATCACAAGGCTCAACTCTTACTCGAAAACCAAAATATTTACAAAATCTGGTAACCAAGGAAACCAGTGGCATGGTGCATCAGTTACCATACGAACTACCTACAGTTACAAGGTCCGTAGTTTATCTGAATTTCTCAAACTCAGTAATTATTTTAAAATTTCTCCATTGCTTATATTTCTTTCAGGTCATTATCGAGTCAGTCCGAGGATCTTCCTACACCAGTGATATCGCTATTGATGATATTTCGTTTATCGATGGGCCTTGCCGTCCAAGCCGAGGTAGGCCCACTCACCTTAATAAGTATATTTTATAATTCTACCTGTATACTACTTGCATACTAAGAGTGGAGGGTTCTCCTGTTAAATGAAGGTTAACATGACTTTCCAACGTTTGCAGAAATGGAACACCGATTGTTAATGAACTATATACTTCAACGCTACATAGTATAGCGGCCATCTTGGTAGGGGGGGAAATATACAAAGCTTTGTTAAAGTAATGGCGGTCGATTTCCTGTAGGTTTCTTTGTATGTAGGTGTCATTAGATTACGATAATCATTATGTTTTCTCTACATACATGTTTTTATTGATACCGAGCTTTCGTATCATAGTCAAAGAATCAAAGATCAAAGTCATGATCATCTGTTTAGAATACTTCACATTCCCAGTTTGCTTAAAATACTTAATGCGGTTTTTCCCCCATTTCATTTAAAGTAGAAGTGTGTAACTTTGATCGAAATTTCTGCTCCTGGACAAATGGTGGAGGTACTAACAAGTACCCATGGAAAAGGATCTCCTATAAAACCCCAAGTACTGCCACAGGACCTTCCAGGGACCATACCACAGGATCAGGTAGTTGAACTGTTAATGCAATGCAAATGATATGGTAAGGATCGCAGTGCATTGTGCTAGAATATAGACGAGAATAATGACTTTTCCTCTCCTTGCAAGGTTATAGAATAGAATCAAGGGTGGTCAGTAATGCCGCCCTCTCGGGTTCGAATATTACTGGACTCAAAATCACAAAATGTTTTGGGACTCTCCTCTAATTTGAGCATAATTCTCAAGGTTTTTGCCCCTTTTCAATTTATAATGCCAAATACGATTTGTGAGTTAGGTGTTTCCTGCGTCAGTAGTTCTTCCCCAAATTTGTATCAAGAGACGGTAAAAATTGAAGTGCGACAAGATAAACTAGCAAAGTCGATGTAAGACGGAGTGCCTCGTTTATAACAGGTTTTTCCCCTGAGGTAGTGTAAACTTTCGCACAAAAAACGTACATTTTTTTTCGAACCTGCGTGCTTTTCATTACAGGTTACTATGTGTATGTGGAAACATCATCCCCAGCTAGTAAAGGTCAGACGGCCACATTGATCAGCAAAGTCTTTCCTTCCGCACCAGCTGGCCGCTGCATGAGTTTCTTCTATCACATGTACGGTGCAAGTATGGGATCGCTTAACGTGTATATCACAAGGCTCAACTCTTACTCGAAAACCAAAATATTTACAAAATCTGGTAACCAAGGGAACAAGTGGCATGGTGCATCATTTACCATACGAACTACCTACAGTTACAAGGTCCGTAGTTTATCTGATTTTCTCAAACTCGGTAATTATTTTAAAAAAAATTTAATTTCTCCATTGCTTATATTTCTTTCAGGTCATTATCGAGTCAGTCCGAGGAACTTCGTACACCAGTGATATCGCTATTGATGATATTTCTTTCGTCAATTCACCTTGTCCTACTACAACTCAAAGTAATACACTATTAGCCATTCCGAGGTTGAGGAAAAAACTGGGTCGAGTCGGTATTGCAGTGCATTGTGGGACTGTTTTAGTAGACATATTTCCAAGATGGCATATCCAACAGTCCCACAATGCACTGCAATGCTAACTCGACCCAGTTTTTTCCTCAAACTCGGAACGGCTAACGGTTGATAAGAACTAACTTGACCACTATTCATATTGATTCACTGATAGGCTTTTGACCAGGACTTACTGGTAGTTTGAAAGGATCTAAATTTTCTGCTATGGACCTTTAAATTCCTGAATTCCCTTGAGTGAAGACCACAAAACAATGGTTCCAAGTCGAGGTTCTTAATAAAATACAGTTACAATACACCTACATATATAATATACAGGTTTTTTTTATTATCAAAGTAATAGATCGTTGCAGCTTCGATCAAACCTACTGCTCCTGGTCTAAAGGTGGAGGTAGCAGTCCCTATTCGTGGGCTCGACTTTCTCGTGGTACACCAAGCCTAAATACAGGACCCACTAAAGACCATACAACTGGATCAGGTTGGAAAGTGAATCGGAATAATATTTACTTTTAAATAAGTTGCTTGCGTCATTACTATTTTACAGATGGCAATGAAACGCAAAGTGCGCAGCGTAATATAAACATAGGTCCATGAAACGTGTAGTGTATTTTATTCCAGCGTCAGTGCTTATACAAATTAAAGCTCTTGTTTCTTAAACAAGAAGTAGTCCTGGGGTTTTTACCATTTCAACCACTCGCAATCTATCCGGTTGGAAATTTGTGCTTTTACTAACCGAAAAGAGCGGGAAACTTATACTTCCGACAAATGGTACACGCGTCTACCGGAAGAACCAAAAAGAGCAGAAAAAGTGTATTACCTGAATCGGAAGACCGAGTTTTCCGGAACTTTCGGATTGGAATGACACATCCCATTTGTTCTTTCAACCAGAATGTCCGGTTTTCTCGGGTAAATGGTAAGCACCCCTGTTTACTGAACTTTACCATTGTTATCATTTGCTTTTACGAATTAAAAATATACTAAGCTTTCTTCATTGAACAGGCAATTATGTGTATGTGGAAACATCATCCCCAGCTAAAAAGGGTCAGACAGCCACATTGGTCAGCAAAGTCTTTCCTCCCGCATCAGCTGGTCGCTGCATGAGTTTCTTCTATCACATGTATGGTAAAACCATGGGATCGCTTAACGTGTATATCACAAGGCTTAACTCTAACTCGAAAACCAAAATATTTTCAAAATCTGGTAACCAAGGGAACAAGTGGCATGGTGCATCAGTTACCATCAGGAGCAGCTATACATATAAGGTATTCACTTTTCAGAAATTTTAAAAACTGCAAACGAGATCTCGAGATCATCGGGTGGCAATGGTCGAGTTTCCCTTTCACTACTAGGGTTGCGTATTTTTCTTGCAAACAGCACATGTGAATATAGAGTATGTTTGGTGTGTTGTTTTCTTCGCAAATTCAAGAAAATTCAAGTACCAAATTTAGCCCCTGTATGGACGTGAAATTAAAGCAGCTCTAGAGTTCTATTATGAAAAAACTACCCAAGAAAATGTGAGATTTCTTCAATCTTGCATTGTTTATCTTCCTTTCTTTGTTTTTGATGCAAATAAAAAAGTTGGTGAAGGTATTAATGATGATTAATGATTACACCTGAAAAAATTTTCTTTTATTCTCAGATCGTTTTCGAGTCAGTTAGGGGTTCTTCCTATGAAAGTGACATTGCACTCGATGACATCACTATCAAAACTGGCGCATGTTCAACAAATGCAGCTCAATTAGTGTAAGATGAATTTGAACAGCCAAGGAACATGAAAACGAATTCAAAGATTTTCTGTTGGAATTATAAGAATGAAGTTAAATAAATTTTGCTAAATGAACATAACTCAGTTTGTCATTTATCTTCGATAAACGTTGATCTGTCCCTGTTTAGTCATAGCATGAGTTAAAACAAACATCGACAGCCAACATTTCGGGGACTCAACAAAGCTGTTATTTTGTAATCATTTTTATCTCGTTTGATCTCGGTAACAATACCTTCATTCCCCTTCAGCCAAGGTGTCCGGTGAACGCAAGAACTGACCAATCACAGGCGCTTCGATTCTTAGCCAAGAGGCCCTTGCTTCCCTCTCTTCCCAATAAAAAAAAAGGCTCGCATTCCGAAGAGAGAAAAAGCTGAAGTATGTGATGTATAAAGAACTAAAGCAAATATTTACTTTTAAGACTGGAACAAGAGCCGCTTGAATAACGTTAACAACAAAAATTGTACTTTGTCAGGTTAACTTTGTGTTTAGTGTACATAGTCCCGGTTTTTTGGGGAAGGGGGGGAGGGGTTGAGGTAACATCCGTATTTTAAACATTTCATTAACTTGTTCTGAATCACATATGATTTATTAGCGATTTCCATGCACCAGAATTATAATAACTAGCAGTGATACAAAAAGATCGCTTCCAGTAGACCCTGAAAAACAAGAAAAATAATATATATGAAAGTTGTAAAAAAAGTGCATTAACGGATGACTACAGCTTACCTCTGTCTAAATCAATAACATAACCCGCATGTTTTTCTGCAGTGTAGACGAAAGGAATTATCCCTGTTACAATAATATATGTAGGTGCTGCACCAGGATGTTGATGCGCTGTCGTAACACGGATTGACTGCAAGATGAAAAAAGGAAGAAAAAATTAAATAACTACCGTGCTTTGCCTTAATGTTTCTATACCCAGGGAAAAAATCCATTTTGCCGCGAAAATTCAATTTATGATTACCCTGTTTACATATTCGGCAGCTCTTTTTACAATTGACATTCATGTAAAGTGGATTGCTCCCGCAGTATCCAGATGATGCCCAGTTTGGACAATTGATGTTATTGTCTTTGCAACCTAAACACGAAGTAAATAAAGGATAAATAAAGGAAAGCTGACCTGACGTGATGACGATGCATGATCTATATAGAGCCCTTTCTATTTATATATCTAAAGGCGCTTAAAATCATGCGGGTTCGCTAGAAGAACTTTCGTTCGGGACGTAGCAATACTGCAAGCTCTTTGTAGATCATTGTAACCAGGTGATCTTGCTAGTCGCGCAAAGCATATCGATAAACCACAGCGCGCTCATTGCAATTGATTTTATAATATATGATAATAATATAATATATTTCTATAGCGCCATTTCCAGCAGTTCAATGGCGCTGTATGCAGTATAAATGGTTCTTATTTTCCGATCTTTTCAAATGCATCACGAAAAAGTAAGGTTTTGATGCTTTTTTTTAATGTTTCAATGTTTTTTAGTCTTTTAATGTCTACTGGGATCTTGTTCCAAAGTTCAGGACACACAACATTTTATAGTAGCAGCCATCTTGAAAATAAGCTAAAAATATGCGACATTCTCGCCAATAGACGTTTTCTTGTTGAAACCACTCTCAACAAGTGCGGCATGAGTGATCAGTAATGCAAACAACATTTTCTCTGCCGACTTGCACCATAACAACGTTGCATTACCGCGCTTTAAATACATGCGCCAAGTTAATTTGATTGCAAATATACTCACTTGTTACGCATGGCTTCAATGCACAGTCGTCAGTCTCGAGTTCGTTTCCTGCACAGTTCTTCCCGCCATATTTTGGTGGCGGGTTGTTGCAGTGTCTCGTTCTTGATCGGTAACTTTTTCCACATGTAGCACTACAAGTGCTCCACGATGACCATTGACTCCATTTTCCATCAATGGCAGCTACAATGAATCATTATGACCCCCGACGTCAGAGCAGCTCAATTTTGAGTATAACACAAAATAATTTGTTTTGTCCTCGAAATTGAACTGCATTCCGACGTGCTGCAAAGGGTCTGCAAAGCATTTTCGCTTATACCTCTCTATAAACTCGCCGTTTTTCAAAAAGCACAGCGGTGTCCAAGTAACTGAAGTATTCATTCACTAATTAATTACACATTAAAAGTTTCTAGCGGGATTAGTATTGGCCTGGTCAATTTCGAGGGGAAAACGTAATGAAACCTATATTGGGCTTTATCAAAGGTGCAGTCTAACGAATAACTAAGAAAACTTCGTATTTCATATATACCAGGTTTACAGATCTGGCAGCTCTTTCTACAGTAGTGCATCATGTACAATCGATTTCTCCAGCATTGTCCGTAAGAAGCCCAGGCTGGACAATAAATGTTATTGTCACTACAATCGTTATCATCTGATAAAGATAAAATATGTTAATCTTAATGTATAGCCTTATAGTCATATACTTCTGTAAGTCACATCGTCGATCTTCGAAAATATCAGGGTTTTTTTCAATATTTTTATCTAGATAATACTGTAGTCTTTGGATGGAAGACGCACTATCGACCGCCTTGTAAAGAAAGTGGACTCGTTTTCTCTAGCGTCTACGAGTTGAGAAAGTATACACGCCCTTTCAGTAAGATTTAAAGCGTCATCTTTTTCACTTACCTGGTATGCACAATTTACAGCTTTTTCTGCAATAGACGTGCATGTATTTTGGATTCACCTGACATTCCATCCTGGAGCTCCAGTATGCACAACGATTGTCGTAATCACGACACGGTGGTTTCGATGTGGGTGGCTGGGTGGGAGCTGTTGTTGGTTGTTTTGTGGTAGGTCTTGTTGGTGGTGATGGTTGGGTGGGTGCTTTTGTTGTTGTTGGTGGTGATGATTGGGTGGGTGCTTTTGTTGTTGTTGGTGGTGATGGTTGGGTGGGTGCTTTTGTTGTTGGTGGGGATTCTGTGGGTGCTTTTGTTGTTGGAAGTGGTGGTGGTGGTTGTGTGGGTACTTTTGTTGGTGGTGGTTGTGTGGGTACTTTTGTTGTTGTTGTTGGTGGTGGTGGTTGTGTGGGTACTTTTGTTGTTGTTTTTGGTGGTGGTGGTTGTGTGGGTACTTTTGTTGTTGTTTTTGGTGGTGGTGGTTGTGTGGGTGCTTTTGTTGTTGGAGGTGGTGTTGGTGGTTGTGTGGGTGCTTTTGTTGGTGGTGGTTGTGTGAGTACTTTTGTTGTTGTTGGTGGTGGTGGTGGTTGTGTGGGTGCTTTTGTTGGTGGTGGTGGTTCTGTTGGTGCTTTTGTTGTTGTTGATTGTGTGGGTTCACCTGTTGGGTGTTGTGTGGTTGCTTTTGTTGTTGGTGGTTGGTTTGGTAATGCTGTTGTTGTTTGTTGTGTTGGTGCTGTTGTGGTTATTGCTGGTTGAGTGGTTACTTTCATTGTTGTTGGTTGTGTCGTTGCTCTCTTAGTGGATGGCTGGGTAGGTGCACTTGTAGTTGGAGGATTAGAAGAAACTTTTGTTGTGGTTTTTTGGGTGGTTGCTTTGGTGGTAGGTGTTCTGGTAGTAGTTGGAGGTTTAGTAGTAGTAGCGGGTTGGGTGGGCTCATTTGTCGTAGTTGCTAAGGTGGTAGGAGATTCTGTCGTCTTTTCCATGCCATCACAAGAAGAATCTTTGAAGATTATGTCATCAAGACCAATATCGCTTCGAAATGAAAGTCCACATACCGCTTGGAATACAACCTTTCATTCAGTCAAACAAATAAAAAATAAAAAACTTGGTTCATTTAAAAAAATAAGTATAAAACAAAGACGACCTTGCACCTTGTACTTCCTTGGACTTGTTATCGTCGCGTTTCCTTTCTTCCATTCATCTTCTTGGTTACCAGTCTTTGTAAAGAGTAGCCTCATGTAACCAGTGCTGGTGTCGTTAACAAACACATTAAGGGTTCCCATTCCTTCACCATACATGTGGTAGTAGAATGTTACACAGCGAATCTCTGTTGGTGGAAATTCTTTGCTGACTAAGTTTGCAGCTTGTCCTTCACTGGCTGATGACGCCTCCGCGTAAACGTAAAGACCTAAAACAGATTATCAAAGTGACGTCGAACTTGTTAAATATCAACACTTTTAAAAATCTTAAAGTATTTTCAAATAGTTTTATATAATTTAAATTTTAAGTTTTTGTTTTAATTTTGACGAAAATCTGTTTATCCAGCTGAGTTGTTCTTCAGAACAAAATCAAGATCAATCAATCAGAATTGAGGATTCGACATTTTATGTTCATTAGCATTTCCAATGTACTTGCTCAGTTAATGCTAATCAGGAATAATTGACCCACAATTCCTTTCGGGGAACACGATCAACTCAATAATTTTATTTGTCACCATTTTGTGATGTGTGATCTCCCGAAGGTCCTGTCAACGAGCTTGGCGTTTCTCCACGTTGTTGCCCCCAGCGGAAAGAATTCTGATTAACAGTAGTGGGTTGATGCCAGTGACACATGTTGTTGTCAAACTCACAATCGTCGGGTCCTAAAAGAAACATTAATAAGCAAAGTGTCAGTTGCTATTAAAAACATTGTAGGAAGAATCTAAACGATAATAATGAACGACATTTTGGCATCATCAGAAAAAGCAGTCTAATGTTTCAAGTGGATTTTGAATAATTCAACCACTGTACATGCATACAGATACGGAAGTCAACTGAACAAAGCTGTATTGATTTGGCTTCATAGGAAAGAATGCAACACTTTTGTTATAACAACTACCCGTTATTAAATACGCGCTGCTATGCTTAAAAGGAAGCTTGCAAAGTATTTTTTCCTTGTATATATAGGCGCATATAGCTATAAGAAACGAATCTCTATAGTCTAATGTTCAAGATGGATGATCTACCTACCAAGACCGCAAGTTAAAACCTTGCAAGATTGTTCATTAGTCTTGACGCCAACACATGATTTGCCTGAATTCTTTGGAGGTGGGTCGTCGCATAACCTCGTTCTTGTTTGCTTGCCAATACCACATGACTTGCTACATGTAGACCATGCTGACCACCGGCCCCAGTGCCCGTCTACAGGCTCTAGAATTCATTAATAAGAAAGTTGATGGTAAGTTATGACATGGCATGGCATGGAAAGTCGTGGTATATATGGTATGGCATAGCATGGCATAGCAAGTCGTGGTATGGTATATAGCATGGTATGTCATGGCATGGCATTGCATGCGCGCAAGTCGCGGTATGGTATGTCATGGTATAGTATGTCGTGGTGTGGTGTGGTGTGGTGTGGTGTGGTGTGGTGTGGTGTGGTGTGGTGTGGTGTGGTGTGGTGTGGTGTGGTGTGGTGTGGTGTGGTGTGGTGTGGTGTGGTGTGGTGTGGTGTGGTGTGGTGTGGTGTGGTGTGGTGTGGTGTGGTGTGGTGTGGTGTGGTGTGGTGTGGTGTGGTGTGGTGTGGTGTGGTGTGGTGTGGTGTGGTGTGGTGTGGTGTGGTGTGGTGTGGTGTGGTGTGGTGTGGTGTGGTGTGGTGTGGTGTGGTGTGGTGTGGTGTGGTGTGGTGTGGTGTGGTGTGGTGTGGTGTGGTGTGGTGTGGTGTGGTGTGGTGTGGTGTGGTGTGGTGTGGTGTGGTGTGGTGTGGTGTGGTGTGGTGTGGTGTGGTGTGGTGTGGTGTGGTGTGGTGTGGTGTGGTGTGGTGTGGTGTGGTGTGGTGTGGTGTGGTGTGGTGTGGTGTGGTGTGGTGTGGTGTGGTGTGGTGTGGTGTGGTGTGGTGTGGTGTGGTGTGGTGTGGTGTGGTGTGGTGTGGTGTGGTGTGGTGTGGTGTGGTGTGGTGTGGTGTGGTGTGGTGTGGTGTGGTGTGGTGTGGTGTGGTGTGGTGTGGTGTGGTGTGCATCCCTTTCATAGAGAATAAAGGACATAGCCGCCAAGTTAAATTTAATTAATAATAAAATACCAAATCTTTTGTTAGATTCAACCATTATAGCGGTAGAACTTCAAGATTTGAGATTAAGACAAGCAACTTGCAAAGACTAATATAAAAAGTCAGCAAATCAATCCCGGATCGTAGCCATGCAAATTTTATTGTCCCATTTGAGTTCTAAGCGTATTGTTCTCTAAATAATTTTTTTAGTTTATTCCTGTGACTTACTATAGCATTCTTCTGGTGTACATTCTACTAAATCCACTTCGATGCCATTATAATCGGCTTTAGGACAAAACCTCTTTCTGTCGGATGAAGTGCAGAAACGTTGACGAACCTTGTAGCATTCATCGTTGCAAAAACCCCAAGAGCTCCACGAACTCCATCCGCTATTCCCTTCACTGTCTGACGAAAGATGAACCAATGTTAAAACATACAATTCAATTATTTTTTTGTCATGTTGGTGATATTTAACAAAATAATCCTTAGGCTTTCGTTACCAGCTTCATCAACATGATTGCCATGATGTCTTTTGACTCTAAAAACTCAAAGTCAACAATCCTATCTAGATCTGGATCCGGCTCAGGTCATCTACTGTGGGTCTTAGAGCAGGAAGGTTTTTTCGTATGACTATGAAACACTTATGGATCAGACCGTTCCTTGCCGTGACCGTGTCAGTACCGTGCCGTGTATGAAAACATTCGACATTCGGTAACGTGTCCGTGCCGCGCCGTAACCGTGCCGTGATTATTCACACTCATACGAAATGCGCTCTAAGCCTAAATTCTTACTTTTGCAGTCGTAGAGAGCATTGACTTTGACAATATCGGTTTCACTAAACCCATCTCGTTGACCAAGTTGTCTATCAGGATTTTTGATGGATAACAGAGTTGGTTCGCCATTCTTGGAAAATGCATATTTTCCATAGTGCATGATGCTGTCGAAGTCATAGTTTGTGTTCAGTACATCTATGTCACTTCTCTTGTACTTGTTGAAATTGTCTTCTGTCCCTAGAGCATAAATTTCAGCGTCATGTGTCAGAAACGGTGTATTCATTGTTTGCCCTTTGATGGTATATAGTGTTTTCATGGTTCTCTTGATCCATATTAAGCAAAAGTATAATAATATACCTTCTTCGATATTCTCCCACATAACTTCCACATGATGATTTCTATCAGGTCTGGACTGTTCGTGCCAGAATCCAATAGCATGGAGCATCTCGTGCATGATCGTACCTCGATGATTACAACCGTTGCCCAGATTAACTTCCTGAGGGCCTGTTAACCAGTACTTTCGTCCAACACCTGATGAACACCTACATTACGCAATGCCATATATAACAAAAATTGAAGAAACTTGAATTTGTATTGAAAAGGATGTTACGAAAAAAGGTGGTACGTACCCATCGCGACGAACAAACTTGACCCAGTTTGATTGGTTAGTATGGGGTATCCATCGCACACACGTGTGAAGTGTAAACTGCTCGATTGCGGCGTTGATATTGTGTTTGTAGCTGACTGAAATGCATATATATTTCGCAGTAAGTTTCATTTTTTTAGTTAGTGCTTATCCTGCTTATCCTTAGCTTACACGTGGCATTCCCTAGAGTATCATTTCTTTGTTAAACGGTTGCGCATGAGAAGACACATGAATATGGATACAACTCTAACAAAGAATCTTATTCCCAAGAGAATGACACGTGGTCTGAAATGAGAAAACAAACCACCCAAGCTAAAAAGATCTATTGAATTTCATCAATCACCTGATCCCACTCGGCGTTTGTTTTATAATGTAGTATTTTTAATGAAGGACTTACTCAAATCATCATCTATTTCATAAGGAACCTCCTTAGTTAACCACAAGTATTGTCTAGCTCGTTCTGAAGTTCTCTTTAAGTTGTCTCTTAACGGTCCATCCACATCACCTTTTTTGCGGGTATCTACGTTATCACGATCACTCAAAATGATATCACCTTCATACAAGTGTTGAGCGTTTCCTAAAATAGATGAAATTTACTTTACTTCATATTGAATGATCGAATTAATTCGAAGCTGGTTGTCGAATAAACTAATCCAACTGTTACCTTCGTTAATTCTAATGATTCTGTCTGTAACGGATGTATCTACGCCGTTGAGTGAAGCACGTTGAAGGCGGAGCTGCTGATTTACTCTACCTCGAACTTTAAGTTGTGCACCTTGATTATCTAAGAAGAAATCGAATCTTAAGTTGTAAAAGGGTTAGATCCAGGTTTAGGATTTAAATTGGAATTAGCGAAAGAAAATAATAAACATATAATACTTATAATACGTCATGGAAATTCTTCAGCTGCCGGCCGGCAAGTAATATTTCAAATATAAACTACATTTTGCTCATGGAATAGAATTGTCGGCCGCTAGCTCATGAATAAATCATGCATCGATCAGCTCCTATTTTGTTTTCTCCTTTGACATTTTTTAAAGTCATAGTCAGTTTTTTTGGGCAAACTACTTGTTATTATTGGTATTATTGAATATGGTCGACCATGTCAACATGTCCTTGTTTCTCGCCTGGAAAATTAAGGTTGAGAGAGGATTCCGTAAAAGCGCTCGTCACGCACATTCTTAACTTATGGCTACTGAAATGAAAATAAGAACTGCGTTGATGTACGACATTTTCTAAGCATCTTTTCTTTTCGTCTTTGATTTCAACGATTTTTATTTCATCGATCCCCGGTTAACTATGTGAAAGATTTTCGCATTGGTTTTTTAAGTTCTTTATTTCCTTATGAACTAATAATAACGCCGCCATCAGTTAATATCCAGCACTAAGGCGTGTCTTTAGTCTTTTCCTCACTCAGCGCAGCCCAACCTTCAAACCATTTACAAATAGATAGGGTTTATTTGTAAGAATGACATACCTTGTTTCGTGATAAGGGGTGAGCCTTCAGTCAATGCTCCATAAACCAAAACGAAGATGAAAATTCTATAATACATTTTCTACCAATATGAAATATTGAGCTACCATATAAACATGGAAAGTTTTCAACTAGCAGCAACCTTTGAACTAAATCAAGCACTGAACAGAAAGAGCCGTAATCGGTATACAAGCAAAACACTAGAATGATTGTTTTAGCTTTGTTATTTGAGAAGACAGGATATATACTCGACGATAATCTGTTAAGTTTCTCATAAGTATTTTGTGTTTCAATAGGGGGTGGGTTTATCATTCATACGAAAAGCAAACAGATACATCAGTATTTGGTAAGTCAGTGACAACTTATGTTTGCGATAAACTTTACCGTTAGCATATATTGCTGGTTTTCAAGCATTCCCAAGAAAATGGAAAAAAATTAAAAGACACTGCGGCCATGTTGGTTGATATAACAAAAGAGACTGATTACAAATCTTTTGTAAAGTTAAACCAAGATGGCGGCTATGACGTCATGTGAAAAAACAGTAATTACTAGATAGCATCGTGAAAATATGGATTAAGGTAAAATACTTAAATTAGCAGGAAAAGCACATGCTAGCACATGATTATTATGGAAGGGTTTTTCTATTAGCACTTTGGTTTTGCTTTCTTGCCTAGAATCACCATCTGCGTAGATGGCTAAAGTGTAAATATTTGCTGTGCAAGTTGTAAAAGTGTGTAGAGGTAGAGTGAGCTTCCCACGGAGTCTTTCCTGGTCATTCACTGTAAAAAGAGTTTCTCAATTCCGTTGAACCCTAGTTAAATATTATCACAGATGGACCACCCAAGTCATTTTCCCACTTGGCAACCAGTTCACCAGTTAGTAACTTTGTCCTTCGCACCAAAAAATGGTGCCCCATTTTGCAATCAAATATAGTTTGAACATCTTCCTACAACCACTTGTGGTCAAGTTCTATCCGTGGATTAGCTCATTTACCCATACAAACACACACTGTTAAGTAATACTCAGAATTGATTGACCCAACACGTCAGCAGTTAGTTTTCGCTGTAAATATGTACGACAAGAGTTGCGAACAAACGAGATAGCAAATACTTACGCTATGGTGTTTATTTTAGACTCTTTATTTACACGCCTGTATCAACAAACGTACAATAACTAAAAGCTTCAGCTTAAATTGGCCCTGGTAGTTTAAAGAAAGAAAACTAAAGAATTATATTAAAAAAATTTTGATAAACATCAGTGCCTTTTTCTTAAACTGTAGTGTTTTTTTCCCGTGTAGCTTTGCATCCAAGCGCTGATTGATGTTTTATTCTTTTGGGAATAAAACTGGCTAACACGTGATGAAGATTAATGCATAATTTATGATACTAAATATCTTTAAAAAACTGATTGAATATAATATGTATTTTCGCAGGGCCCCTCTAGATATATATACCAGCCTAGTTCAGTGCTTAATGGGCCACCCTGCTGAAATAAAGTTGACATATACAAAGAGGATTTATTTTTGGTTCTTTCCGAGGTTTCCCAAACATTGCAATCTTTTAGATGATAACATTTTTCATTATTTAATTTGAAAATAAAGCCCCAGGTAGTGCAAGGGATCTATACCCTGAATATGGTTAGGTTTGTCCATCCTGTTACTGAGCTGTAAACTGAAATTAACGAAACCAACTTCAATAGTATTGCAGCTAAGAATATGTAAGATAGCACAGGTTTAGAGAAGGCTGCGACTCGTGCCGCCTGCATGCGCAGACCACGATCTTCGTGATCCGCAGTTAAACAAGGAGAAAATAAATTAAAAACAAAACGACCACAAGTTTTGATGAAGCTTTACTTTATTACGTTTTCAAAAGTACCTCACACAGATAGAACAGAAAGAAACCAAAAGGTTTAGGAACAAAAATATCCAGTAAAAACTGAAATGGAAAACAATTCAAAGTATTAATCATTATAGCAATACTTCATTTTAACTTACAATTATTAGTGATATCGATATGTAAATACCCAACCATTTTCACCAAAGGTCTTCACAAGTTGCCTTGATTTGCCAACCAATCCATCTCTGGTTGGCACATGAATTACAAAGCCTTCCGTCTTCTGATTAAAACTGGACTTGGGCGGGAAACGTAGAATAGAGGCTTTGCAACATCATGCACAGCCGTGGCAGGAGGCAAAACAATAGTCTTTTCCCGCTGGGAAACTGAATTCTTTCTCGTGTAAATCATATTAGACCAGATTCAATTATTCCTACCTCCAGTCATGGCTGCCATCAGTGATGGTGCAAAGCCTCTATTCCAAGAATGATTTTCTTACTCTTCAAACTACTCAAACTAAATGGCGCTACAGGAATGCAGTTCATTACCGCGCGCATCAGGAAAGTTCGTATTCACAAATAGTCGAATTTCAGAGTATTAAGTTACCTTTTCTTTGTAGTATCAGCATAAACGGCAAGTTCGCTTACAATTCTGTCGGAATTGTTGGTAATTTGTATACTGACAGTAATATCTGTACGCCTGACACCAAGATGATTGTGCTCGGTCAACACAATGAGCTGTCAATCAAGAAAAAAGGTTCGATTAATCTGGTTAGATGATGCTGTTGATGTTATCTTATTTGTTAACAAAACGAAACAAAAACTAAACTAAACACACAAACACTAAACAAAAGTAAAAACAAAAACAACAACAATTAACAAAAAAAAAACACACAACGTTCGAATATATATATAATTTTTTTCCTACTCACTTGCACAGAGACTGCAACTCTTTCTACAGTTGGCGCGCATGTAAATAGGGTTGTGCCAACATTCTCCTCTTGAAGCCCAATATTTGCAGCTATAGTGGTGGTCAATGCACGCTATAGAACATAATAATAACGAACACGAGGTCAGTTGGTAATAAACAATTATTAAAACAATTTCGAATGAAACGTATGAAAATGTAGGGAAGCTGGATCACCCGGCCCAGAAAAAAACTTCCAACCAAGGGAGAAAACCAACAACCTATGTTCATGCACATGTGTTGCCGAGTTCAGTACTAATGAGATGAGATGAGATCAACTTTATTTAGACACGCTAGCCTAATTGAATACAAAAATAGCACTGGTTTCCAATAGGGGCGTGTTATTTACAAAATACAATAATATTAAAAATGGAAAAATATTCAAAAATATGAAATATGTAAATAATTAGGAATTAATAATCGATAATACATATCTATATATACGAGGAAGTTTCTCTAATAACTAAGTACGGTAAGTTTTAAGCTAAATATCAAAGATATATAATATGGTTAAATATGCATATAAAAAAGAAATTATTTACTTAAACCCTGGGAGTTCAGTACTAATGCTATATCACCCTTGATTGCCTTCCTTTCAAAATGCCAATCAAATAAAGCAATACTTACAAGGGTTGCATCTGTTGCAGCTTTTCTTGCAGTAGATATTCATGTAACCAGGGTTTCTCCTACACTCTCCACGATATGCCCAGTCTTTACAATTTGAATTGTCATCTCGGCATGTTGGAGCTTTATTTTCCATACGAGGAAAGAATAATGCCAATGTTATCATTTTGAATAAAGCTAATTATAATTATATATGTAAAGATTGTTTAAGATGATATCAAGTAATAATGGGGAGACGTTCGTACCGTGAGTCATCTTTAATTTGAAGGGGGGGAAATTGGTTGAAAAGGTTAAAAAGTTCGGCAAAAAAGCATTAAAGTTACAAGATAGCCATTATTTAAACCTATAGGTTCTTTGACTTACCTTTCGTTGGTGGAGGAGTCCAAGGGCGTTGGGTTGGGGCTCGAGTGGTAATTACGGGTGGTTTGGTGGTGACAACAGGTGGTTTGGTGGTGACTACAGGTGGTTTGGTGGTGACCACAGGTGGTTTGGTGGTGACTACAGGTGGTTTGGTGGTGACTACAGGTTGCTTGGTGGTGACCACAGGTGGCTTGGTGGTGACTACAGGTGGTTTGGTGGTGACTACAGGTTGCTTGGTGGTGACCACAGGTGGCTTGGTGGTGACTACAGGTGGTTTGGTGGTGACTACAGGTTGCTTGGTGGTGACTACAGGTTGCTTGGTGGTGACTACAGGTTGCTTGGTGGTGACTACAGGTGGCTTGGTGGTGACTACAGGTGGTTTGGTAGTGACTACAGGTGGTTTGGTGGTGACTACAGGTTGCTTGGTGGTGACTACAGGTGGTTTGGTGGTGACTACAGGTTGCTTGGTGGTGACTACAGGTGGTTTGGTGGTGACTACAGGTGGCTTGGTGGTGACTACAGGTGGTTTGGTGGTGACTACAGGTTGTTTGGTGGTGACTACAGGTGGCTTGGTGGTGACTACAGGTGGTTTGGTGGTGACTACAGGTTGCTTGGTGGTGACTACAGGTTGCTTGGTGGTGACTACAGGTTGCTTGGTGGTGACTACAGGTTGTTTGGTGGTGACTACAGGTGGTTTGGTGGTGACTACAGGTAGTTTGGTAGTGACTACAGGTGGTTTGGTAGTGACTACAGGTGGCTGGGTGGTGACTACAGGTGGTTTGGTGGTGACTACAGGTTGCTTGGTGGTGACTACAGGTGGTTTGGTGGTGACTACAGGTGGCTTGGTGGTGACTACAGGTGGTTTGGTGGTGACTACAGGTTGTTTGGTGGTGACTACAGGTGGCTTGGTGGTGACTACAGGTGGTTTGGTGGTGACTACAGGTTGCTTGGTGGTGACTACAGGTTGCTTGGTGGTGACTACAGGTTGCTTGGTGGTGACTACAGGTGGTTTGGTGGTGACTACAGGTGGTTTGGTGGTGACTACAGGTAGTTTGGTAGTGACAACAGGTGGTTTGGTGGTGACTACAGGTGGTTTGGTGGTGACCACAGGTGGTTTGGTGGTGACTACAGGTGGTTTGGTGGTGACTACAGGTTGCTTGGTGGTGACCACAGGTGGCTTGGTGGTGACTACAGGTGGTTTGGTGGTGACTACAGGTTGCTTGGTGGTGACCACAGGTGGCTTGGTGGTGACTACAGGTGGTTTGGTGGTGACTACAGGTTGCTTGGTGGTGACTACAGGTTGCTTGGTGGTGACTACAGGTTGCTTGGTGGTGACTACAGGTGGCTTGGTGGTGACTACAGGTGGTTTGGTAGTGACTACAGGTGGTTTGGTGGTGACTACAGGTTGCTTGGTGGTGACTACAGGTGGCTTGGTGGTGACTACAGGTGGTTTGGTGGTGACTACAGGTGGTTTGGTGGTGACTACAGGTGGCTTGGTGGTGACTACAGGTGGTTTGGTGGTGACTACAGGTTGTTTGGTGGTGACTACAGGTGGCTTGGTGGTGACTACAGGTGGTTTGGTGGTGACTACAGGTTGCTTGGTGGTGACTACAGGTTGCTTGGTGGTGACTACAGGTTGCTTGGTGGTGACTACAGGTTGTTTGGTGGTGACTACAGGTGGTTTGGTGGTGACTACAGGTAGTTTGGTAGTGACTACAGGTGGTTTGGTAGTGACTACAGGTGGCTGGGTGGTGACTACAGGTGGTTTGGTAGTGACTACAGGTGGTTTGGTGGTGACTACAGGTGGTTTGGTGGTGACTACAGGTAGTTTGGTAGTGACAACAGGTGGTTTGGTAGTGACTACAGGTGGCTGGGTGGTGACTACAGGTGGTTTGGTGGTGACCACAGGTGGCTTGGTGGTGACTACAGGTGGTTTGGTGGTGACTACAGGTGGCTTGGTGGTGACTACAGGTGGCTTGGTGGTGACTACAGGTGGCTGGGTGGTGACTACAGGTGGCTGGGTGTTGACTACAGGTGGTTTGGTGGTGACTACAGGTGGTTTGGTAGTGACCACAGGTGGTTTGGTGGTGACTACAGGTAGTTTGGTAGTGACTACAGGTGGTTTGGTAGTGACTACAGGTGGCTGGGTGGTGACTACAGGTGGTTTGGTGGTGACCACAGGTGGCTTGGTAGTGACTACAGGTGGTTTGGTGGTGACTACAGGTGGCTTGGTGGTGACTACAGGTGGCTTGGTGGTGACTACAGGTGGCTGGGTGGTGACTACAGGTGGCTGGGTGTTGACTACAGGTGGTTTGGTGGTGACTACAGGTGGTTTGGTAGTGACCACAGGTGGTTTGGTGGTGACTACAGGTGGCCTGGTGGTGACTACAGGTGGCCTGGTGGTGACTACAGGCGGTTGGGTGGTGACTACGGGTGGTTGAGTGGTTGTTGTCTCACAAGAGTTTTCGTAAAATATTATATCATCGAGTGCGATATCACTTTCGAATGTCTTTCCACGAACAGCTTGAAACACGACCTATGAAAACACATATTAATTGTATATGAATAAATATAACTTCAAACACCTATACAAGGTTGAACCAGATTCAGAGCCGAAACGACCATCATTATGTATACTTATTTATCATTAAAGCGAGATCAATAGCATTATGAAAGAAAGTTTCCAGTAGCATTGGTACAAAGATCTGGCTTCGTTTTTCAATACAACCTGTGGCATAAAGCCTGCATGCACTGGAAGAAGCCCATGCCAGGATTTATGAAGTCCGTTATATCATTCAGAAATGATAGCTATCATACCTTGTATTTCTCTGAGCTTGATATCGTTGCGTTTCCTTTTTTCCATTCATCTCCTTGGTTACCAGTCTTTGTAAAGAGTAGCCTCATGTAACCAGTGCTGGTGTCGTTATTAACAAAAACATTAAGGGTTCCCATTCCTTCACCATACATGTGGTAGTAGAATGTTACACAGCGAATCTCTGTTGGTGGAAATTCTTTGCTGACTAAGTTTGCAGTTTGTCCTTCACTGGCTGGAGACGACGCCTCAGCAAAAACGTAAAAACCTAATGGGAAAAATGAATCGAGATATGAGCTGAAGAAACGTGAACGATATTTGAAAAAGGATTCTTGGGGTTGATCATGATGCTTGTTATATAATGACATTAATGTACATGCTTTACCACTTCCATACTATAGATAATATTTCTATAGTTATTTTCAAATGACACTATTTTGGTTACAATATCATCATGGTGGTCATTATACTCTTTGCAGTAGTTGCAAACCAGCAACATTATGCATACCTGTTTTTGTCGCATGATCCTCAGAAGGTCCCGTGTTTGAGCTAGGAGTGCTTCCTTTGTTTCTCTCCCAACGAAATTTATTCGCTTCATACGATGTTGGTTGATGCCAGTGGCACAAATTGTCCTCAAAGTCGCAGCCATCTGGACCTTAAGATTAGTAAATAGTTTACTTGAGTATGGAAGTATGCAGGGTACGTGTCGAGGATTTCAACCTTAAAAATCATCCTCCGACAACCGTGCACGGTCGTGCAATCGCCAATCACCGATCGCCATCGATATCTGCCGTTCACTCCTTCAATCATTATTTAAATAGAAATGTAATTCAAACAGGGATTGGTTTAACTTACCAATACCACAAGTTAAAAGCTTGCAAGACTGTTCGGTAGTATTGGATCCAACACATGATTGGCCTGAATACTTTGGAGGTGGGTCGTTGCATAACCTCGTTCTTGTTTGCTTGCCAATACCACATGACTTGCTACATGTAGACCATGCTGACCACCGGCCCCAGTGCCCGTCAACAGGCTCTAGAATTCATTAATAAGATGGTGCATTTACTGATTAAATTTCATTTTTATAGTTTTCGTCTTTAAGAAGCGTTCTTAGTGCACGGGTATTTTAAAGTGGACAAGTGCATTTGGGGCTAAAGGAAATGCCCGTAAAAGAGAGATGACCGTATTGAGAGATTTGAAGAAGTAGGTGTTGTGTGCCACTGAAATCATTTCATAGTGGATTTGAGATGTTAACAACTTTAATTCAAAGCTGTTGCTGTTGTGTTGAGAGTTAGCTATATGAAGCTTTACTCAAATAAAGTAGCCATGTTCATGAGGAAGCGCATGAAAGATAAGCTAAGCCTATGCGGCAGACCAGTAAATACTTTTGAAATTCCATTTCTTTTATATACGTACTTCTGCATTCTTTTTGTGTGCAATCCGCAACGTCCATTTCAATACCATGCTCGTCCGCTCCAGGACAGAACGTCTTTCTGTCGGCTGCACTGCAAAACCTTTGGCGCACTTTATAGCAACCATCAGTGCAATCACTCCAAGAGGTCCATGAACTCCAGCCATTTGAAGAACTGTCTGGAATAGAATGTATCAAACCATGTTACTCAAATGAATTCACTGGTTTCTTATTCTCGACTCCTTCACTGCACATGAAAACTATTGTGTGTATGCAAAGTGCTCCTCAAATTTGATGCAAATAAGCAAAATCGAAATGCTTTGTGGGGCTCGGTTTTACACAACAGCTCTCGACTTGTCCCAAACTTCCCTCGTGTTTATATCAGACTATGTAAACACGGCAAACGTTTTCTATTTGTTAAATCTACCATGAAATACACAAGACGTTTAGGTATATTAAAAACCTTACTTTTGCAGTCGTAGAGAGAATTAACTTTCAAAATATCGATTTCACTGAATCGATCTCGCTGACCAAGTCCTGTCTCAGGATCTTTGATGGATAACAGAGTTGGGTTGCCGTTCTTGGAAAATGCATATTTCCCATAATGCATGATGCTGTCGAAGTCGTAGTTTGTGCTCAGCACATCTATGTCTCTTCTATTGTATTTATTAAAGTTGTGTTCCTTGCCTGAAAAAAGAACGTTTAACGAAATAAATAAAAGAAGAGTGAGACGCCTAAGAAACAAGGAAGAAAGCAAAGGGACACTAGTACTCTGAAATGAATGAACGATTGATAATCATCATGCAAGTATAATGAGCAGAAAAATATATTACCTTTGTCAATATTCTCCCACATAACTTCCACATGATGATTTCTATCTGGTCTGGACTGTTCGTGCCAGAATCCAATAGCATGGAGCATCTCGTGCATGATCGTACCTCGATAATTACAACCGTTGCCCAGACTAACATCCTGAGGGCCTGTTACCCAGTACTTACGCCCAACACTTGAATAGCAACTAAAATGTATACAAATTAAAGGAGATGTTAGAGAAAAATATCAATAATCGAAAAAAGTCCGGGTTAAACATAAAAACGTCGTTTCACTAGATTACGTTTCACAAGAAATAACTTTCTTTTTACGCCAATTTGCTCGGAAAACATAATCAAAATAAAGTTTTGCGTATGAATCAAAAATGTATTTTTATTTCAGGAAAATAATTTAGAAATTCACGAATTTAAGTTAAAAGAAAGAACCACTGAACAGGCGAAGGAAAAGTTTGGGGAACCTGCAAGAATTAAGGCAGATCATGAGAAAGCCAAGGGATCAATTAACGTATTGTAAATATTGTACGTATTGTGCGTATGCCTCTCTGTCATCGCTTCGCAATTTTACGAAATTTAAAATATTTTTACAATGGGGCTGACAGTATTGGTTCATGCACAATATGACTCAGAGATCATGATCCTCTGCAGTAATCATTTAACCATGTTTTATTTGTTTCGTGCCATACTTACCCATTTTTCTTCACAAACTTGACCCAGTTTGATTGGTTAGTATGGGGTATCCATCGCACACACGTGTGAAGTGTAAACTGCTCCATTGCGGCATTGATGTTGGGTTTGTAGTCGACTGAAACGCATATATTTTACAGTAATCATGGCAGAAAGGAAAGTCTATAAACTGTAATTTTTTGCAATACAGTTAGTTCCGATGAAATAATTCCTTTTCCTTATTTCATAATACCGGCTTTCTTTCTTAATGCCCACGGACACATTTTTTGCAAAGTATTCATAGATATCATTAAAAGCTCGTGGGGTTTAAGTTACAGTTCATTTTTTTTTTGCGATTGGGTTTCTCTAACGAGACCAAACCTGTACAAATAAGTCTGTGGTGAAAGCCTGATTACAGCGGTACTATAATCAGTGCTGGCAGTGTTAAACTCCGAATCACATAGCATGATGCGACTAGGATTATTACTAACGAGCCCTCCAACATGGGGTACTAGTTCATCGTAAGTCGCAGGTTATCGATCCAAGTATCTTGTCAAGAAGTCCCCCCCCCCCCTCCCCACTGCATACCTAAATCACTGTGGATCTCGTAAGGAATCTCCTTCGTTAGCCATAATCCTTTGCGTGTCCATTGAGCATTCCTCTTAACTGTACTTTCGAGTGGTCCATCCACATCACCATAGTTACGAGTGTCTACGTCATCATGGTCGGTCAGAACAATGTCGCCTTCATACAGATTTTGCTTGCTCCCTGAATAAGATATTCATTTAATTATTCTCGACATTTCAAAACTTTGAAAAGATATTCAGAAAATCTGTATTGTACCTGCGTTATTGACGATGATTCTGTCTGTAACAGATATATCTGGATTGTTGAGTAGAGTCCGCTTTCTTTCAATTTCATTTCCTTTAATTTATAGAAAATAAACTTAAGTAACTAATTATGCTGCGAACACTTTTAAATATATGGGTCAATATGGACGGCTTTCAATATTATTAACTAAAGGGGCAGTTACTAGCGACAAAATTGTCCATCATAACTTGTAGCTGAAAACTTGTCAGCATGTTCAAAGCCAATGTTGCTCGAATTACTAGGATGTTATGTGCAATAATTTTCTAATGAAGTAAAAGTTCTCCCTACACTTTTTTCGCAGCAAAGAAAATGTCTTCCACTCGGGATGGTAATAGGAAAAACATATCGGTGCACTAATAAGATGTCCTTGAACTTGTTTTAGAAGCCCAGTAGTTAGGAAAGAATTATGGCCAGGGCTCGGCTGTAATTATAGATGGGCCACATACGACTTAGGACAAAGTTTTACTATATTTAGTATGAAATCTTCTTGATAAGATAAGTAAAAAAATTATAAAGTTTTTTTGGAAGGAAACATCACGCAATTACCGATTTCAATTACCATATTTCTATCCGAAAATTAGTTAGAACGAACTTAGTAGCAGGGCTGTTATAAAATGGGCCATAAATATGTTAAATATTTGACTTAGAAAAAGTTTTTACAATTTAGTGTGAAACCTCCTTTGATAAGCTAAGTCAAAAAAAATCTAAAGTTTGTGTCGAAGGAAACATTAAATTACTCAGTTATTTTTATATTACATTCAGAAACTTAGTTGGTGTTGGGAGAAGTTTAGTCGATTTGTTCTAAGGGAACTATGTCCTCTTGGTTTGACATGGTTTACATATTTGTTAAGAGAGGTTCTTTTTAAATTAGAAATACATGACTCCTTAAAGCGTTACAGCATAGAAGAAAGCTAAAAACGTATACCAACCTTTTTTAACGGCTTCAACTGCTAGGACATTCGCAAACAGCAGTGGTACAATCAAATAGTAGCGATTCATTTTCTTAAAGCAGTCAGTCCCCGCTGAGATACAGTACGTTCTAGGATGTTGTTAACAACCGAGAAAGCTGGCATTTGTCCGGCCTACATTTAACTAAAATCAACAGTAATTCAAAAAGCGATTGAAAGTTGATTACGTGGATTGTGTATTTATTGCTGATTGAAATCGGAAGCAAAGCAATCATCTTATCAGGCCTCTCAAAAATCTATTATGAAGATGTCTCTGATGCACTGTAACTTCCATTAGTGTGCAACACATACTCTGTCATGTTTGTTCGGTAGCATTTTTTGTGGCCTTAGCTTGTGCTAAATTTTTAATTTAAATTTCAAGACGATTAGATGGGTAAACAAAGATTTAAAAGTTGATGTAAAATAGTCCTTACAACTATTTAAATATTTACGCAGCAGCTAAAAACATGAAGCTATTGCTTCACATATATACATCAATTACTTCCAGTAAATCAAAGGTTATCTTATACATGGAATAGTTTCAAATTCAAGGACGATAACACTTTTTAAAGTAACTTAACTGCGAATCTCTTTCTCTACAATTCTTTTATTTTTATTATTAGATCATTACATTATATGCATTACTAAATATGAGTACTTGAGTTGAGAGCTTTTTTCCGTTTTGTTGATGAAATAACATTCTAATGTGACTTATGTACATACGTGGCACATTTTTGGAAGGTCTTGCAGTTTCCATGTATCTTGTTTTTGTATGGTTACCTCTTATTTGGTCAAAGCAGCTGATGTGTTAGTATTAAACGACACTGAGATCGAGGTATCTAAGAGTTAAACTGATTAAAAATACATATGAGTGAAAATTAAAAGATCTTCATTGTTCATTCAGTATACAAATGTATCTAGTTGCCACTTCAATATCTACTTCATTCAAATCTTTTAATTAAAACCCCTTGCAATCAAGGGTCCTTGTTAGCCGGATGGGTGTGATTGGGCTTCATTAGCTGGCATCTGAATGATACCCCATAATAGCTCTCATTAGTTCATTCTGCCAGCAGGGGCGGATACAGGGGGTGGATATTCACCCACCTTTTTACAGGTGTTCAAACAAAGAGATGAATATTTTAAAGAAATTTTCGAACTGTACTCTGATAAAGAATGAATATATTGAAGGAACTTTGAATAATATTATCCACTCCTTTTTAAAATACGGGATGTATACCGGTGAATAGATGGCATTATCATTGGGTGGTACAGTACTTCCGGCCCTTTCCCCCTAATTGTCAAGTCGTATTTGTGCACCGTGAATAAATATATAGCTCTAGAGGCGCAGCCTATTGAACTATTGAACCTCTAGCTCGTCATCAGGTCGAGAGGTTCTTTGGCCTTTGTTGACTATTAGAAAGTGAAAGAAAAAAACAATTTTTTTTTGGTTGGTATTACCAAAACCGGTGTTTACTTTCGCCCTAGACTATGAGAGGTCAAACCACCCAGAACGCAAGATTTACAGTAGTTGACCACTTCGGGACTTTTTCTTGTGTCAGCTGAATAGGGGTTGATTTTATTGTAAATGCGAGAAACACTGAAATCTTGGTTAATCAAAGGGCTCCCGCAGTATTACTTGACAAAGCCATCAAAATTGCAACTGGATTCAGCATCGCCAACTTAACGAGTAACAACTCTACAATGATATCATGATTTTGCATGGTATATTTAATAGTTAAAGTTAAATTTAAGTTACAAGACTTTATCCAGAAGCAAGATATTGTACAACAAAAACGAATGTTTTTAAATGATTATTGATCCTTAATCATGAAGGGAAACAAAAAGGAATCCACGATGTAAAGGCCCGAAGTCAGGGTATTCTTTAAACTGATTTTTTTTTAACTGGTTTATTAACTTGAAAGAAGGTTTTGTGCGCTAATTATGGTATTCAATCACAATATATTAGTCATAATTGTAATAATATCAATTTTATTTGGTTTAGTAAGATTATTCATGACTTGTTGGCAGGAAGACTGCGGCAACCATCTGCAGAGAAAAATAAACTCGGTTAAATTCAAATGGATTAAAGATTTATCACGATTTTTTTTCAACATTTTCCAGAAAAATCTGAAACATTAGACAAACATGTAAGCTTGCAGGGTGCAACAATTCAAATTTCCATTCCTTTTAACCATTAAAGAAATAAAAAAAAACACATCAAACTTATGTTGTCGCGGAATCCCTGTGGTCTTACACTTTTTGGGCTTCCTTTGTCAAATGCAAGGTTACCTAGCTAAATTCAAGATGGTGGACAGTTTGAAATATTTCATCGCTGCGAAATTTGCAAGATTTCATTCAAATTTTCGAGAATCTACAGCTTTAAATAGCAGGAAAACTACCAAAAAGGGATCTACGTTCACTACGAAATAAGGTAATCTTCTAAAATATAGATATAGAGTTGCTGAACGTGCAAAATCAAACTGAACAAAACAAGACAAACAACAAACAAATAAGAAAATAAAGATCAGCTGAATAAGAAGTGACTCGAAACCACGTTAAAACTCTACTATACTTTCACAGATGTTCTTTTACACATAATTCACGCTAATTTACCTAACATCAAACACAAGGCCCGTGTGATATGCTAGTGTCATCAATGGCAATGTCTCCATAATAATTAGAACCTCTAGTGCCTTCAATTATAATCTGAAAATAAGAGAATCATATAGAATTTAGTTGTGGTGAACTTAATTCGTAATAAACAGAGATTGCAGTTAACTCTGTTCCTATTATGGGCTAGCTTACAAATCGATAGCTTTATGATCTCGCAAGCAGATGAGGAAAATCTGGAAAGCGTGAGACTGAGCATGGTACTCTTTTATATGCCAATTTATATGGCTACAGCCAGATTGTTTTATTATTTATCACTCGTTTTTTTTAAAAGGGGAGGACAAGGGCACCTTAGTACCTTGTCTATGTATAGGGTAGACTAATAAGGTGACATAATGTAAGATATCGGTATTTTACCTTAAAGTCTGTAGGGCTTGATAGAGGAATATTGGCCTCCAACCAGTCGTTGCCTTGGTTACCATCTCTAGTCCACAGGTTTGTGCGACCTGAACTGTTTTCCATATAGACTGTCAAAGAACCAACCGATTTACCATACATGAAGTACCAGAAGTCAAAGCACATGGAAGATGAGGCCTTGTACTGCTTGCTTATCAACCTGCCCTTCATGCCTGGCTGGTAGGGACTGGATGTCTCGAGAAAAGCATAGTAACCTTTTGTGATAAAATGAATCAGGGTAAATATAAGTATTGCGAGACCAAATGATGAGGACAATCGCAGGGAGTGGATGGAATAGATGAGTGTATATAGATGATACAGAGGATGGGATAAAACATATGGAAGGATGGGTGGGTGGGTGGGTTCAGTCATGGATGGATGCATGGATGCATGGATGGATGGATGGATGGATGGATGGATGGATGGATGGATGGATGGATGGATGGATGGATGGATGGATGGATGGATGGATGGATGGATGGATGGATGGATGGATGGATGGATGGATGGATGGATGGATGGATGGATGGATGGATGGATGGATGGATGGATGGATGGATGGATGGATGGATGGATGGATGGATGGATGGATGGATGGATGGATGGATGGATGGATGGATGGATGGATGGATGGATGGATGGATGGATGGATGGATGGATGGATGGATGGATGGATGGATGGATGGATGGATGGATGGATGGATGGATGGATGGATGGATGGATGGATGGATGGATGGATGGATGGATGGATGGATGGATGGATGGATGGATGGATGGATGGATGGATGGATGGATGGATGGATGGATGGATGGATGGATGGATGGATGGATGGATGGATGGATGGATGGATGGATGGATGGATGGATGGATGGATGGATGGATGGATGGATGGATGGATGGATGGATGGATGGATGGATGGATGGATGGATGGATGGATGGATGGATGGATGGATGGATGGATGGATGGATGGATGCATGGATGCATGGATGGATGGATGGATGGATGGTAGGTGAATGGATAAATGGATGGATAGATAGGTAGAAAATTGCTAACAGTAACATACCTGATCCTCCATGGCCAGAAGATGGTCCAGTATCACTAGTTGGTGTGGGTCCAACTTGAGTCAACCAATTAAACTGATAAAAATAATCAGGTGTCTTAGGATTGGTTGGGTCATTGATCCATGTGCACAACTTCCCGCTTACGGTACCAAAATTACATTGATCAGCTGCCAAAAAGGAGTAAAAGGTATATAAATAATATGCGTGACATTTTTTTTTGGATAAGAAGTTCTCTTTATTACCAGGAGGAGCAGGTGCCTTGGTTGGTGAAG
Organism: Anthopleura xanthogrammica; assembly: GCA_964019055.1. Lineage (NCBI taxonomy): Eukaryota > Metazoa > Cnidaria > Anthozoa > Actiniaria > Actiniidae > Anthopleura > Anthopleura xanthogrammica. The sequence goes on along the minus strand of OZ025209.1, from coordinate 15,126,562 downwards.
GAGTAATGACCACTTCCGGTTTAGGAGTTGGTGTTGTGGCTGCAAAACTCGTACAACTGCCATCTTTAAATGTTACATCATCCAGAGCTATGTCACTTCTAAAATCACTACCCCTCACAGCCTCAAACACCACCTGTGTTGAAAAACAAAGGTTATGCATGATAATTAGAAACGTTAGGCATGACACGTAAAATCGTTTCAAAACACTAAATCTACCTTGTAATTCGCTGCTCTCTTGATCGTAACTTCTCCATTTTTCCAATTTTTGCCTTGATCACCGGATTTACTCCATATCTTTTCCATGGCGCCATTCGCTGGATCTTTGAGGTAGACGTTAAGAACGCCCATTCCGGCACCATACATGCTGTACCAGAACCTCATGCAACGTCCGGAAGTTTCGGGAAAGAGTTTGCTAAGTAGCCTGGCTGTATTTCCTGTGGCAGCTGGAGCAGAAGCTTCGGCAAAGATGTAACTTCCTTTAAACGATAAAGCAATCAATTTACTTGTTAGACAGCATGTGCCAAGAGGTGAAAATAATATCAGTTTCTCCATCTAATGTTGCGCATTATGATCAGGTTACTCCTGATTGTGATTATTTGTGGGTAACATTACGTTACATTAGCTATTTCGATTCAAAAAAAGTTGAGGCGCGAACGGTGAAAGGCGATCGCTGATTAGCAATTCCACGAACGAAAAGAACTGTGGGGTAATAAGAATTTCTTCGTATTTATTTCTTAAATACCTAGACAATGCAATATATTATAAAGTCTTCGCTCGATGGTGCAATCATTGTTTAGGTAAAAATGTGTTATTGTAACTTTGTTGGTTTGACAAAGTCTGTTGAAAATAATTTGATTCATGACGCAAAACTGCCGAGCCGTGAAAAGGTCGATCTTATTACCTGATCCACTTGTATGGTCTCCTGTAGGTCCAGTTTCTGCACTGGGTGTAGTCCCCTTGTTTAGATCCCAGGGGTTGGGATTCGTGTCAGAAGTATCTTGGGTCCAGAAGCAAAAGTTATCAAACTCGCAGTCATCAGGACCTGAAGCAGCAAACAAAGAATTCTATTCATCAAATGATTTCTTTACCGCGTTACATGCCCATTTGCGTTAAAGATTATATTATTATCTACCTGTCTTAAAACACATACTCAGGTGAGAAGCGCTTCTGAATTCCAATTGGAATGCCGCAGTGGAAGAAGAGTTACTCTGTAGAAATGTTACTGTTAAATACCATTTTTTTATTTACATACCCAAACCGCAGGATCGAACTTTGCAATAACTTTGTTGCGTTTTGGAACCAATACAGTTTTTGCCGCCATTCTTAGGAGCTGGGTCGTCACAAAGTCTTGTTCGAGTCTTGCGTCCTTCTCCACAAGTTGTGCTGCAGGATCCCCATGAAGACCAGCGACCCCAGTGACCATCAAGAGGAACTGTAACAAGTTATTATTCAAAGTTACTCACTCATCAATACACCTTTACGGAAATCATCTAAAGCAATACAGGTGTAAATAGCGCCCATAGCAAAGGTTCTATAAACTTGCAAGTTGAACTATAAAAAGGTGTCTATTCTTGGGGTACATGTGATGCCACAGCTGCCATGTTGGTCACCAACTTTAGCAAAATATTTGGTTTTTGGTTTTCTAGTTACTTATATGTCAACCAACATGGTGACCACGTTTGGCCTTTTATTCTCACGGTAAATGATGCATATAAACTATAAGTGAAATTTAAAATGCTTCGGCGATATTTTCCGTCTGGCAAAGACAAGGATGAACCACAATGCCTAAGGAAAGCGTAGGAAAAAGTACTGAAAAATACTGCCTAACCTCTCTGATAGAAAAAGATCACATTTTAAATGCATCTCAACGCAACGCAATGGTCGCTACAATGTGTGGTTGTAGTGTGAATCTTTACTTGTATAACTAATATCTTACCGTTACATTCCTCGGTAGAACATTTTTTAATATCCGTTTGAATCCCATAATAGTTAGCATTTGGACATTTACTTTTGTCTTCTGCTGTACAAAATCGTTGGCGATACTTATTGCAGGAAAAGTCGCATGGACTATAGCTAGACCAGTCACTCCAACCACCACTGGGAGCTATACAATTACGCAACAAAGAAATCATGTATGTAAATAAGGCAAGGAAATAATATTTATATAATATATATATATTTCTTGCATAATTGGGGGCTATGATTGGCTGATTAAACAGAGAAAAATGAAATATATATATGTTGTGAAAATGTTTGTAAATAGTTAATGAGCCCACCAATGACTTTTTTTTTGTAAACGTTTTAGAAAGTTAAGGTGTGGTAATACTAGCAACAACATCGTGCGACTTGCAGAGTGAAAATCGCTCGTATTATCCCCCCCCCCCCCCCCCAGTGCAGCCACAAAAATTTGTTGCGCGACTTTGATGAAGAAGTAGAAGCTTTTTCTACTCTCTGCAACAGAAAATTTAAAAGGTGGACTTACTTTTACAGTCGTACAAAGCTTTCAGCTCCAAGATATCGGTTGGACTTAAACTTTTTCTCTGGCCTAAATCTCTACTTGAATCTCCAAGGGCTTGTAAGGTGGGTTTGCCATTAATCGAAAATCCATACTTGCCATAATGCATGATGCTATCATAGTCGTATGGTTTGTTCAGCATGTCGATATTTGCGTGAGGATACTTGTTGAAATTGTAGGCCATTTCTAATAAATAAGATATTTCCACATATAATAATCATGTTTGCTGCATCAAAAAGAAACTTACACAGACACCTTTGCGGGGAGTTTCTTCTGAAGACCCTCTTACACTTTTCACTGCGGTCGCGTTTTTTTTAACTTAGGGTAAATGCAAATATATGCTTTCCAAAAGTCACACAGAAAGTGCTCCCTCATAAAGATTGACCGAGTCAGATTCTTCCACATCCTTTCTCGAACCCAGAGCCTTCTCAGCTTTCTAACGAAAAATCGTAGGTAACGTACGATTTGGCTAATGAGTAGGATCTGTGAACGAGAATGCATTTAGCAGCTGATGTTACTTACTTGGATTTATGTTCTCCCACAGAACCTCAACGTATTGGTTTCTGTCAGGTCTGGATTGCTCGTGCCAGAACCCTGAAGCATGGAGCATCTCGTGTTGAATGGTTCCTTTGCTATAGCAACCACCACCAAGACTCAAGTCTTGGTATCCTTCTCTCCAGTACTTCATACCCACACTTGAAAAACACCTATCATTGGAATTTTGAGGGGGTATAGATTTTAATATATGATTCAGTGTAGAACGATACACTTGATGTTCAGCAATTTACGTTGTCTGTGCAACCTCAACTAATGGTTTACTAGAACGATACGGCGGCCATCTTGGAGGGCAATTATACAAAACTTTGTTACAATAATGGTTTCGATTCAACAAGACAATTTGACAAAAGATGAAATAAGAAGATGAACAAGATCAAGAAAGACATGCAAACGACACTATATTATCTGCCATCTTTGTTTTGCCCCCTGGACGTCCCATAATGCCTTGCAATTCAAGATGGCCGCCGTATTGTCAAAGTAGTCCGCCATTAATAGATCAATGGACGTCTTGACTTGGTTTACGCTAACAGGACCCTACCCCTTAAAACGAGCAGTTGTCTCAAAATGAACATCAGAAATGAGAAGCAATATGTTTAGAAAGAAAACAAAGTTTGAGCTCATAAAAATGCATTAAGATTGAATATTTCATAAGGTTTTCAATGGGAAAATTCAACTGGAAAACGAGAGCAAATTGAAAAGAAAAAGCTAAAAAAAAATGAAAATCAAGTATATACGCATGTTTTTTCCTTAGTATTTGTATATCCTTACCCGTCTCCCTTGACAAACTTCACCCAGTTTTTGTCTTGGCTGCGTTTTGGGATCCACTGAAGACATGAATGTGTATTGAAATCACTTATAGACTCCTTGAGGATCGACAATTGACTACCTTTGAATTGAATTTAAATTTATAGTCAATGAACGAAAAGCTAGTTAACAGTGACGAATCCAGGGTGTGTTGTGGGGGTTCTATCCCCCCCCCCCCCCCCCATCTTATTTTTTTGGTCAGGTTTCAAATTCTACAACAGCACAAAGACTGATGAAAGCAAAGCGGCAAATCCCCATCTAGGCGTTGTTCCTTAAACCTAGGGAATATGACATAAAAATGTTCACGGCCGAAACGAAAGGGATTCTCATAGCCTAAGAAAACAGACGTCCTTTCGCTAAAGGACATCTTTTTTCTCCGACTAGAATTCTCAGTGCTTTCATGGATCTGCACAGTAAATGAGATTCGTACAAAGGTCGCTGGAGCAACTTACCAGATATGGAAGAGTCAATCTCATAAGGGATTACTCTTGTTTGCCATAAGCCCTGACGTGATCTCGCCGCGTTTCTTCTAACGATGTTTCCGATTGGCCCATCCACGTCACCAGTGTTCCTTGTGTTCACGTGATCATGGTCGGTCAGCTCAATGTCACCTTCGAATAATCTTTTTCCGTGTCCTTCAATAAAAACATTACATCAGGAAACTATGGTTATATTAATGGAACTTTATTGATTGACAAAAGTAATCTTTAGCTTTTGACTATTGTTTTGAAAATTTTGTATTTCTTTTCCTACAATCCAACTCTTGTGGACTTTTTTCGCCCGGCAGCCATGTAGGCGGCAAGAATTGCCCTGCACTTCAGGATGAGTTTAAACGGGCGAAACTGAAAACCGCGTGTATAAACTGCATTATGAAAAGTTTGTTTGAAGAGTTTTTTGTTTTTCTGAGTTGCGCTCGTAATAGCAAGATAATAGATACACTGTTCTGTTTTCCTTCCGTTTCTGATCACGTATCATTTCCTTGACTATCATTGATGGTTTATCTATTCAACCATTCGCGAGAGAGTCAAGAGACAAAAACATGGCGGCCATGTCAGTGGTCTTGACAATGGATACTAAAAAGAAATATTTTGTTAAATACACCAATATGACGTAACGTGAAAACGAAGAATAGGTAAAAAGAAATGAAATATGACGGTAATTTTACAATTCCCACGCTCTCAACTTCCTCAGTTTCTTAAACAGTTTTCCTCGCAGGATTCAATCGCTTCTTGTTGTCGTCACTCCCGACGTAAAGTATGACATAACTTCTTGTTCGTTTTACTTCCTTCCTGCTGTGTCAAAGTCTATTAATTACTTCTAAATGACTTTAAGAAATGTATTCAACAAACCTTCATTTATGATAGAAATCCTATCCAGTATAGCGAGTTCTTGACTCTGGAGTAAAGTTCGCTTGAAGTCCTTGCCGTCTTCATCTAAATTAAATGAAAGAAACATCTTATAGGAATTTCATTTTCTATAAATTTTAAGCTGTGTTCTTTGAGGTATGACATTACGTTGACTCCAAGGGCAGGGAAAATTGAGTGGGTTGTCCGGTTCAAAATGGGTAAAATGCAGGATTGAAAAAATAACTCCTGAAAAACTGCTTTTCCTCCTTAAAGTTTCCTTCTCATACATTGGATTTTTTTCTAAAATTTACCTCACTTTTCCAAATACCGTGTGTAAAATAAAATTAGTTTTTTTTTACTCGAGAGACTATTGAATCATGATTGTTTATTAATTGGATTGTTAACAGACAGAAGACCAATAGCAAATCATTTTAGTACGAAAAATAAATGTACTAGACTGACTTTGAATTTGAAACCCAAATTTTTTTCTAAGCAATTGAATGTTCAAAAAAGCATCATTGTAGACATGTTTAAATGAAAACCTTTGTTTTACCCAGACAGGGGAGAAAAGACAAGACATACGTATACAATCATTATATGATATTAGACCAGTTTAGAGTATCATAAAAGGAGACATCTAATATCGGTTTTTCATCAAACTTTGGTTGTTTTAACCTATTTCTAAGATTTGATATTCAGTTTAAGATATGAAATGAATCGGAAAGGGAACAGTAACTTTAATTTATTAAAACGAAAAGTAAAAATCTCAACAACCGAAAACCTAAAAAGTCTAAAAACAACTACAACAAAAGAAAGCTAAAAGAAATATTATTAAAGAAGGTTAAAAGCTTGCAATAGCTTTGGACAATCTGGTATCAAGAGGAATACTTGTGTAGACTGAAATATTTGTGCAATTATAACCTTACCTTCAAAGTTGTTGAAAGTTTTGTGGATTGGAGTTCCATAGCAAAAATGAACCACGGTCGCAAAGACCAAGAGTGAAGCGAACTGCATAACTGACATTTCACCCTACCTTACAACCGTCCTCAAGAATACAAAGTGAGAATGATAATCTAGTTGAATATATATATATACTTTGTATAATATATACAATCGAATAGTATCAGCACCGATATGCTGAAACAGGCGCGAAACGTGAGGTAACGAGAACAAAAAGATAAAAAAAGTGAAAGCTGGAAGACAAATATTTAAGCAGCCCCTGAGAAGGGAAAAGCCTTTCTAAATATCTGATTGTGTTACAGTCATTGTTTGTGATGTGAGTTATTTGAGTATTATTGTTTTGTTTAAGACGCCCGCTTCCTTTACTGTGTCTACATGTGGCTGTGCTTCCCCACCGAGCTGAATAATGTCCTCATTGAAATCAATTGACAGAAGAAAAACCGACAAAAAAATATAAGCGGAAATCGCCGCGGTTTTGTCAGTCTTCTAAGACTGACTAAAATATTTTGGGTCAAAACGTTAGATATAAAGAGAACTGGCTTTTTATAACGGAATAGAAATCCCTTCTTAAGTCAATGACATGTACAGAAGATATTTGATCTGTATTCATCTGTCACGACCAAGTCGCCCTTCCTTTTCACTGGGGTCAAATTTTATTGCTTCGTTGAAGTGAAAACTCTTTTACAATTCAAGTTTCTTTTTTTTGCCATCTTTGTAAACACTCTCCTACGTAACGGTATCTTACTTAAACAAAGCTTCCTGTTAAAAATAATTGTAATCAGGAAACTTAGCCTTCACTACATGGGTTGGTATTCCCACTTCATTTTCTAAGCCTTCCTCTCTGCATTTTACACTTATTCGCTCATCTATTTATTCATTCATTTGTTGATTTGCTCATTCATTGAAACTCATTCCCTTGTCAGTACTGAACTAGATATAAATGTCCTGGCCCAAGAGTAAACAAAAACGAATGTTTTGAAGGACAGTTATCCCACGAGAACGATAAATGTGTCTTTGTTATTCTGGCTGATAACAACGAATACACGTTTGGTGAAGAGCATAAATATTGAGATGGACTTTATGTCAATATTTTTATACTTTTTCTATTCCAATTCATTCATTATTAACAGTTCGCACTCTCTCTCTCTCTCTCTCTATCTCTGCCTGAAGTTTTCTTAGTTTACTTTATGAAGCTCCTTGTTCACTTGGTTCTCTCCTGTGCTTCGAGGGTTTTTCTCCAGGTTCTCCGGTTTTCCTCCCTCCACAAAAATCAACTTCTAAATTACAATTGGAATTGAATGAAAAGCTTCTCTGTAGAAATGCCACTGCTAAATCCCATTTATTTATTTATTTATTTAATTTTATTTAGTTTTCTCTGACGTATGTTTTCAATTCTCAGTTAGATATTTTAACTATTCTTCTTAAATGACACACTTTAGTATCGACTTTGAGGTCAAAACCAAATAAGTTATTTCTTACTGATCGCCGGAATTTTTGTCACTAGACACGAAAATAGCCTTCAATCACTGTTTTAACTCGTTGTTAACCAACTGCTAACAACCTAGATGTCTGACCAATCAGTAGAGAGTCCTTGAATATCTAGTTCTCTCGCTTTGCATCCGAATTTGTCAAACGTACCTCTGACCTGCTTCAAACCGACCACCATATGATGATCGATTATCAGAGGTGCTAGATTTTGGTAAAAAATAATGTTCGTCGGTAAGCAAGTAAAGTGTCTACTGTGTGTGTGTGTTTTAAGATATTTGAATCACCTTGTTGATCGTGGTGTACGGTCCTTGCCTCCACCACTGTCACACTCATCAAAGCCAAGAGAACGAAACGCCGAGTTACTCCAAACAGGACCATAATTATCATCCAATAATCTATTGCAATCAACAAAAGCTGAACTCAGTAAAACCCCAAAGAAATCATACACAAATTCTTAATGAAACAGTTCAGCGATCAAGTGAACTGAAGCGATGGAAAAGAAAAAAGAAGTTGCCGGGTATTGCTCGTAGCATGCGCGCGCATGGATGTTCATGGTAATGACGTGTTGGATGTACTTACTTAATAAAACGAAAAGTTCATATTTGCTTTGGATTTTCTGCTTCTACCATCGTATTATAAGTACTTTTAAAGATATCAATCGAAAAACATTACATTTCAAGAAAAGTCAATCTAAACATCATCTGTTTCTTTATATATCAATTTCAAGCGCGAGCGTTGCTGCATGACTGAGGCAATTTTTGTCATTTATGTCAGAAAAAAAGTGCAAAGAAAAGACATTTTCTAAAATCTAATGACAGAATTATGATTCCTTAATTGGGAACCTATCGTAGACTAAAGAGTGTATAAGGCGCAATAGGCTTAGTTACTACTGGATACCAACAAACGAATAGAAAATACCAAAAACAATACTTTCATTACCAAGAAACTGAACGATAGATACACGTGTTTAGTTATTTATAGCAGCTGAAATACGATTATATTAGAAAAAACTGAACAGTGCCGTTTTTTGCTAAAAGGTTGCTAACACTGCATGGCTCTTGAAAACCATTAAAGATTGGTAAAATAGTTTGTTCAGCTTAAACATGGTAAAAATAAGCCTTTTTTCGATGAAAGCCTTTAGTTAATTGTTTGACATACCGTTTGAAATTTTTCCTTTAAAGACTTCGACCGCTTCAGAGCTTCTATGTTTGCTAATGATAACGGTGCTGCGAGTGTTTGTGCAACGTTCAAATGCTCAACTGACTCGCCGGACTTCCAACAGAGTCTTATTGTTTTTATAACGGTTCATTCTACAAGTTTGAATTGTATTGGCCATAAAGAGTGAATTACTGAATTAATAAAACTTTAATGTAGGTATAACGGTCCCTGTATAAAAACAATGTCGGATTATTCACCGAAAACATGTAATGAAGTCATTGAAATGATTTTTTGAAACTAACCGTAGATTTTGCACCTCAAATTTCAAGAACAATAAGTGGACTAATATCCATCGTACAATAGAATTAATAAGTGATTATAATAGATAAAAGAACAGTTAGTAATAAAATGATTGTGCCAGGTTATCCTAACGGTTAATTTCTCAGTGTGATAAGGATTTCTGGAGACAATAGCTTATACAAAATCGTACAATAGGGTGTACAATAACATGAGTTGGTTTGTAATATTCTGCCAACTGGGCGCGCTTGAAGAGTGATAAATTCAAAAATAAGTCACAATTGATAAATAAGAAAAGTTTAGTCTGTGAATTGTTTCCCTCTTATGCGTGTTTTAACTTGATTAGAACATGTTTTGACCGGTTTTTTAAAGATAAAATTGAGCTCAAAAACAGACAATTCTTGAAAATATAATGAGCATTTTCAAAACAACTGAAGTTAGAAAAAAAGCATGAGAAACAAAGTGTACAGGTATAAATTTATACCTAAACTGTTAACACAACCAGCAACCGAATAACCTACCCAAAGTCGTCGTGGGTTCGCTTCCCCAATTAGCCCGGGTTTTTTTTCAAATCGAGGTTTATAAAATAGTCGGCGTTATTTATTCTTAGTAAAATCTCCTGACGATGATTTCAATTGTTTTAGTAAAATTAATGAAGGTATTATTAAGAAACATGTATTTGAGTATTCCCCTGCTACCATATATGAGGGTATAATTCATACATTTTAAGTTTTGATGACATTTTGAAACCATAAAATGCCAAAAATGTCGGGCAATGTAGAATATAATGTCATGAAGATCAAACATCTGAACATATTTGATTAAATACGAGTTTCTTTTGTCAGAGGAAGAGAAAGATTGGAACAAATTTAAGGTTCGTTTTCTATAAGTTTATAAATAAGAAAAAATCATCTTTTGGCATTGTTATAGCGCTTTACACTTTCCTCAGTGCGACTTCAACAATTTCTAGACGTCTGGCTTTTTGGCTTCTTGAGGATCAACAAAAACTATTAACTCGGAACCGTTGAGATATTGGTGTATGGAAGCCAAGACACAGAAAAATAACGCTTTAAATGGCACTCAAAGAGTACTAAAAGTAAAGCAGACACGTAGTTATACTCTACCGTCACCCTAACACTAACCGAACGAAATATCGCGAACGACCCAAGGGATTTTGCGCATTTTAAGACTATGGATAAGGAAAGACCAGTAGACGTCAGCAGTAGAGGTTCTGTGAAACAATGCGCGCGTATTCCTTTACTATCATACGACTCCAGTTGAATCAAGTTTTTTTGTATATATCACATTAAAACATAACTTAGTTGAAGTAAAATAAAAATGAAATGATGCTTAGAACAATTGATGACGCAAGTTATCTGTTTGTTTCCATAGCTGTGATTGGTTGTTACCATGGTAGCCTTTGCCTTGTTTGATGATCCAAAGTTTGAAATCGCATAAACGTTGAATTGTTGGTTTTGTATAAGTGATTATGATACCATCTTCATTCCTTTCAACTAAGTAATAAAATTGTATAATATGTCATGGAAATGATTAACGTCATTCAGCAAGAGGGAGTGAAGGAAGAAGGCAGAGTAGGAGGGATGAAGAAAATTAGGGAGGAATAGAAATGAGGGAAGAAGGGATGAGGGAGAGGCTAGGGCCGGGAGGGAGGGAGGGAGGGAAGGAGGAAGGGAAGGAAGGAAGAAGACTAATGAGGGAAGGCACTACTTATGAAAATATGTTTTTAATGAAAGCGCTGGGATTTAGAAAAAAATATTTCTTAACTTGAATCGTATAAAAGAATCATTGAAAAAGATCAGCGAAATGGAAAAACCTTGTGTCCCAACCCACCCCTCCCCTCCGCAATATTCAATTTAGGGCGAAATTTGGAGTTTGAAAAATATATTTTGTTTTGCATTGGTACAACTTTAATTTATTGAATTCAAGGTGCCCCCCCCCCCCCTCCCCCTCAGTCCCACTTGTGCATCCGTTTTTCTGCATAAATTCAATCCCTCAGATTCAAATTATCTCACCCTATAAAAAAACAAGGCTTGTGATAGAAATGACGAATTCTCATACCCGAGCATGTGGTATTTACCTCGAACACATTATAACACTTGACACTTTCATATTGAGGCAATTACGAATAATTACAAGTGTGAATATGACGAAAGAAGGCAGCGCGTTTGTGTTTAGGATTGCAGCAGCCGAGAATACAAACACACCGCTCAACACAATGCTGCTTCAAAGTCTTATCTACACTATTTTTGTGTTTTTTAACGCTCTTATTTTAATCCTAACAGCTCCTGTGCGTCCAGAAGGTAACTGCGTTTCTTTTATTTATCATTTGTTGTATCGGCAGACATTATTAACAAATGGGCTTTCGACGAAACTATTAGTAGCTTTTGTATTAATTTCCTTCTGTTGTCATCTGCTAAGCTTTGGATAATTAAGCTTCTGCTTATTACATAATATCTACGCATGATAATATAAAGGCACAAGTCTGCAGTTTCCACACAGACCGGCTTGTACAAGCTTTAGAAGCAGGACAGGCCTATTATGCTGTATTGCAGTATGTGAATCGCGTGACCACTTGCGTGACTATTAGAATAATGATTATAATATAAGCAGACCTTTGGTAGTTTGATTGATGGGCATGAGTGACTGAAAAGTTTGAATGACTGACTGAATGAATGGTTGGCGTGAAAGAAAGAATGCACAATGAATAAATGGATGGAATTAAGGAAGGAATGAGACTTGTTAATATTAATTTTTATCTTAATTTTCACTTCTAGAAGAGAACGTTAACATTGCCAAAGATAACATACCTGTAACACAAAGTGCTGCTGACGTGATCACTTCTATAAATGAAGGTATGTAGTAGTAGCTTTTATAGCGATGAATTCTGCAATCCAGTACTTGTAAACCAAACCTTAAGGGTACATGTCTATATCCATATCTTTACTTGAGGAAAGAAACCTTGCAGGAGGCGAGTTAGATGAACAAATAATGTTCTGAGATAAAATGATTTAAGTCAATCTTCGTATTCCTTTCAAGAAATCCCCTTTATTGACTCATAATAATTCTCTTCAATATCTTAATATTTAAACGTTATGTACAGACGAGGATCAAGTTCTCTTCGAGGGAGATATTGTCTTGTCACAACACACAAGAAAAATGATCGAGGATAATGGCGGAAGCAGTCGCCCTATAAGAAGTGTACAGCGATCCCGCAAGACACTGTGGCAGACGAAATTTGTACCATTTGAGTTAGATAGTACAGGTTAGTAAGAATGTAACAGGAGTGGGAGAAGGACGAGGAGGAACTTTTTCCTACTCAAATTCAGGTTTTCATACGGTATTAAGTCTAAATGTTTGATATGTTCTTCATGCTTCTATGTCGTAACTCCACGAGTTATACTGATGGTGGTCCAGATTGATTTGGCGGAAAATGTTGTAGCAAAACGTCCCCCACCCCGACCCTCCCACAAACGCAATAACGAATGTTTGCAGTTTATATTACAGCGCGACGCGCAAATGTATGACCCCCTTTAATGTATTCCCATACTTCTATGCAGGGGTTTTTTGCTGCCAAACAAGCTTTACACTCCTTATTTGGTAAAATCAGCCAGCTTTGCATCAAAAGCCCATGCATCGAAGTATGCGAATACATTAAAAGTGGTCATACTTTTGCGCGTCGCGCTGTAAATTAGTTATGTAAAAACCTGTTATTTTCAGTTAACGATCTCCAAAAAGCAAGAATCAAGGAAGCAATCGAGGCTATTGAAAGTGTTTCTTGTATTCGATGGAAAGTGAAAACCAATGAGACAAACTGGGTGAGGTTTGTCAATAAATCAGGGTAAGTTTTATACTTTTTCGTCTTTAATTTTACGATTTCAAACCATATATTTGAAAGAAATGTCGGAGGTTAAAAGGCAACGCAAATTGAGAATATCGACAAATACAAACAAAAAATTAACCTTATGCGTGGAAATCTGTTAACGAGTAGGACGCGCGCTGAATCATGAGCCTATTTTCTCGCGCATAATAAGGCCATATTGTTTGTTGATTTCTTCAACTTGCGCAGCCTTGTAGCTGTGATATTTGTTTCCAATAAAACAAACCATTTTTCGTAGAATAAAGAAGATATCAACAGCCACCAAAAAAACAAGCCTACCTTTGTACTACATTTGTTGTTTTTAGATGCTGGTCAGCGATAGGAAAAGAGTTTTGGCGAGAAGGAGCTCAGGAGATCTCTCTAGGAGATGGCTGTAAAGACAAAGGTGTAATAATCCATGAGATTCTTCACAGCCTGGGGTTTTGGCACGAACAGTCCAGACCTGATAGGAACCACTATGTGGAAATTATGTGGGAGAATATTGAACCAGGTGATGAAAAGTTCTGAAATTTTAGAATTTCCCCTTACTTTTTCGTAATGCCTCTCAAATGAATTTTATTGTATGTATTGTGCTTCCTGGCCTATTTGCACATTTTTTTCTCTTTATTCAAGTTCCCATCCTTGCCTAAATCTTCCCGACTTCACCTAGTCCTGACGTAACACGTAATTTTTGATCAGGTATAGTTTGATGTTTTTAAGGAAAAGAACACAATTTCGAAAAGTACTCCCACGGTGAAATCGACAGTCTGGGTTCTACGTATGACTACGATAGCATAATGCATTATGGGAAGTACGGATTCAGTGCCAATGGTAAACCGACCCTTCTTGCTCTTGGTGATCCGAGTAGAGAGCTGGGACAACGCAAGGGTCTCAGTACAGGGGACGTATTGAAGCTAAATACGCTATATGACTGCTCCGGTAAGTGAGTGAATGTTGGATTTTTGAAGATGCAACTCGCACTTTAGTCGAACCTTCATTAACGGCCACCTTCACACAACGGCCACCTCTAGCCAACGGCCAGGAAAATGTGTCCAGGTTACCAATATAACACATATGGAAATACATATACTGTAACGTACTGAAACTTCTCCACAATGGCCACAAATCCCACCTCCCCCCGACGGTGACCGTTGTGTAACTAGAGGCTCGACTATTAAAGGATTATTAACCGAGCGCGAGGTCTGTACGGGAAAATATCAGACCGAGGTCCGTACAAAAAAGACCGAGGTCTGATATTTTCTCGTAAAGACCGAGCAAGCGAGGTTAATAAATCGTTTATTATATGGCTGGTTTTTTTTTAGCTGCGTCGATAAAAAACACGCGAACTTCCGGTATCGCGCGAATATCGATTGGCCAGGTATCGATCGTTTCCAACTAGCAAAACACATAAAGTCAAACTGCCAAATCTTGCGTTTATTACATCAGGAAACTGCTATTTTTTTACACAAAGAACTTTAAAGACCCTTCAGACCGATGTCACAGAAGTTCAAGCACTGATTTTAAATGTTTTTAAGTTTTTTTTTAAAAACAATCGTAATAGAACTAAGCTCATTCATCGAAGTGGAACAAACTAAACAAGAACTTGTTTAACAGATGGTCTATAGGTCGTTAGCTGGTAAGCTTTCAATCTCTGTGTTTTTTCCAAGGCTGCCGTTTAAATATTTATGGAGTATGTTCATGTCCGACTTGGTTTTTCTAATCGTATTTTTAGCTTTCTGGTTTGTAACGAAGTTTTCAATCTGTTCTTGACTTTAGGAGCTGTGTTTTCATATTGTTGGTTTTCAATAATGTAGTCAAAGATGGATCAAGAAGTATTTTTTTCTTATTTTTGCAATGCGAAAAATACGTTTAATCGAAGTCATGTCTGTCTTAAAGTGAACAAAAACAATTTTTCGACTTTAGCGACTTGCTAAAGAAGATTTAGCGAGGGAAAGCGAGGGAAGATTCTTAATCTTACGATGAAGTTTCGTGACTGAAACTTCAGTGAGAGAAAAAAAATGGCCTGTAGACCAGAAAAACCTGATTATACTGCAAGAATGATATTTCAGTTCCGTAGAAAACACTTCATAGAAGGTAAATTCATTAATTTTAACTAATATTTCGTAAAAAAATCGACAAGAAATGTGTAAACTAGCTGGAGAAACTCTCAGACAAGCCAAGGACGTTGGTTCGGCAAACATTGTCAGAAAAACTTGGATAGTTTGTCGTTTTTACTGCATTCTAGATTTTTATCATCTTTTTCTTCTTTTTCATCTTTTAATTGTGAACCAAAAAACCGATATTTGAAGCTTTGATTTTTTGTTTTTGATCCTATTTCAAGAAAAAAGGCTAAGACTTAGTAAAAAGACTTGGTTCTTTGAAAAAGATATATTTGACGGCCAGCGAACCTCACGCGAAGTCAAAACAAGATTTTCATGTCCACTTCGAGCTCGTCAGGGTAGTAAAATTTGCACGGAGAATGGTCCTCTTCGTAGCTCATAATTTCTTCGTTCGCTTTTTGTTTTATTTTGCTTATAAATTTCTTGTTTAACGAGAAAAAATGTCAAATTTCGCGACGTGAAAATTGTAAACAAACTCGCAAATTTGATATACAATCCGGACCAATTGTCATGGTAACGGTCTGAGATGGGAAAATCTCAGACCGGAAATCAGCCAATCAGAGCGCGCGTACTATCGTAGCCATATAATAAACATGTATCTTGGATTAGGAAATAGATTCCCCATACATGTACACCCCTCCCTGGATCCGCCCTTGGATAGTATGTAAAGCTGAAATACCTTATCATTTATAGAAATCACCATTATTTTCTTACAGGCCCAACAGGTGGCTGGAGCTCTTGGAGCCTGTTCACTCCCTGCAACGAAGCATGCAATCAGTATCGCCAGCGATTTTGTACCTCAGAAGACAAAAGATTGACATGTC
This sequence comes from Anthopleura xanthogrammica, assembly GCA_964019055.1. Lineage (NCBI taxonomy): Eukaryota > Metazoa > Cnidaria > Anthozoa > Actiniaria > Actiniidae > Anthopleura > Anthopleura xanthogrammica. Next base: position 15,110,615 of record OZ025209.1, on the reverse strand, counting down.
CCGAGGCAGATCAGTATGGCATCGAAACAGAGAATAAAGTCTGCGCAAATGAGACTTGTTATGGTAAGGTGACAGCCACCCGGCAAAACCCCGGTATTTGTCTGATTTTTACTTGAAGCCGACATGGAGAATAGTTTGTAATAAAACCTTTCGAACTGTTCATTATGGTTCTAGCTTTTCTTATTTCAAACAGTAAATTTCTCCTTATAGCACCAATAGATGGACACTGGGGTCGATGGTCAGCTTGGGGATCGTGTAGCGCATCTTGTGGGGAAGGAAATCGAACAAGGACTAGAAAATGCGATGACCCGCCTAACTTGAACGGTGGACAATACTGCCAAGGAGAAGCCAATCATACGGAACCTTGTCTTATTCAATCCTGTGGAGTTGGTATGATGGTTAAGAAAATAATCCTAATAATTAACATATATTTCCTGTTTTCCGTACATCATGTAATATATATATTCATATGGTTCACAGATATATTGGGAAGCATCGGTGCAGGGGCGAATCCAGGATTTTTCTCTAAGGAGTTGGGGTGCAGCATTGCAAAAAAATCGCACCTTGTGTCGAATATCTTGCAAGTTGCAAAGTAGGAGCACACAGTCGGCCCAGGAAAGGGCGCAACCCTCAGAATCAAAAGAAGAAAACATTATTTTGTTTGTGTTATCCTCAAAATAGAGGCACAAAGTCGATACAGGGGGTGCGCACCCACCCTGAACCTCTCCCCTAGATCCGCCCCTGCGTTAAAACATGAATACAAATAAGGAAAAAAAACATTTCAAAACTATATTTAGGATCAGACGATTGTAACTTTGATGAAGATGAATGGTGCCATTGGAAGCATGACGTCACAGGTACAAGTCCGTTGCCATGGCATCGAGGAACTCGGGGAACTCCAACTTCTCGTACAGGCCCCTCAACTGATCATACCACTGGAACAGGTCAGTAAGAAGAAAGTCCATCAGTGTGTGTAATTTTAATCCTTTGTTTTAATTTATCGCTAAGCTTATAAAAAGCATGTGAAACTAAAGCTATGAAATGGAATAGAGCCCGACAAATTCAAGTCCTTTGCTGAAGATTGAGCTCTGCATTTTTTTTTCTTCTGACGCAATGATATGAAAACTATTGCATGCGCCCACAGCATTCATTAAGGAATGAAAAAGGGGACGACAGTCAACTTAGGATCCCTTGGTTAATGCCAGTGCCATCCAATAATACGCACATCTTTTATATCACTATTCAGGGGGTTTCCTTTATTCCGAGTCATCACATCCAGTCCAAACACGTCAATCAACGCGACTCATCAGTAAAAAAATCCATCCCACATGGAGCGCACGATGCATGCACTTTTTCTATTCCATGTATGGTGAAGGTATGGGAGCCTTGAATGTGTACCTAAAGAATCCCACCACCGAAGAACTGGTAAAGATCTGGGAGACGTCCGGTAACCAAGGTAACCATTGGCACCGTGGAGACGTAACCATACCGACCAGTACACATGAATACCAAGTAGGTTATATTCTCTCGTTGATTCTGTTTCCAGTAGAACTTTTTTTTTAGCTTGGATGGTTCGTTGTCCCATTTCAGACTACGTTTCATTCCCTTGAGTATCATTTCTTTGTTTAACGGTTGCAAATGAGAAGACAATAAAAATGGGAATACACCTCGAACAAATAATCTTATTCCCAAGAGAAGGACACGTGGTCTGAAATGGGACAACAAACCGCCTAAGCTAAAAAGGTTTATTTCAAAGTTGAATCCAAATCTCATCATATCCCATTTGTTTGCCAGTTCACTCCTAGTTTCTGTGTGCTTTATTATGGCAAACTGTAAAATATACATTCTGCCTTTTGATGCATTAAAAACAAACGATTCACTTGGAAACTGGCCATGGGCTTTATTTAAGCAAATTGGGGAATCATCTACTCTACTTATAACTGAAGCTATATATAACCCCCTCACTGCTCTCTTTTTAAAACCACAGATCGTTTTTGAATCTATTTGTGGTAGTGATTACAGAAGTGACATAGGTCTTGATGATATCACCTTTACCAATGGATCTTGCATTGACAAAAGCACCACGACTGGTGCACCTACTACACTACCAACAGCAGAAAACACACCTCCACCTCGTAGGTTTTGTAATTACTTGGTACTCTAGTATGAACATTTTATTCTAGGAGCAATCTATAGATTTCACAATAATTCATTTTCAGTTCAAGCAGTTTAAATTTTTATGGTTCCATTTGCGAGCTAAGGTAACGATTTTGCCACTCTGTGACCATGATATGGCTACGTCGAGATTTAGCATTCTGATTGGCTGAATAGCTCGATTGGTGAAATATCACCTTTAGAATGCTTAAGCGGATTCCATATTCTCCACATATCCTTGATTACCACGTGTATTTTTTAGAATCATACAAACCCATAGCATTGGCCAGTGTTACCAGAACTCAGTAATGTTAATCACATTTTTTTCTCGCCGTTTTCTTTCCGCGGGGGTTTCCTTTCCCTTACTTTTCTTCCGTAGAACAAATCCCAGCTAATGATTAACAATTTTTTCAGCTGATGTTTGTAATTTTGGTGTAACATCTGGAACTACCTGCACATGGTACAACGACCCTCAGAATCCACGAACAAGGGACAACTTCTTCAAATATATGTGGTGGGTTCACCGTGGTGGAACACCAAGCAGAGGGACTGGGCCCTATTCAGATCACAGCAAACACGGTTAGTTTGTTGTTTTGTGGTTTGTGTTAGTATCTGGAATCTTTCCTGCGCGTTGCGGGAGATACTGTAACATTGTATTTATTTTCATTAGTTGTCTGCATGTCATGATCTTACTGCATGCATTTTTTGATCATTCTTTTCTCAGCTTTCTCATATTTTTTTATCTGATCTTTATTAAATCTAAAATAATTCATCCTAATAACAAAAATGGGATGGGTCTTCAAAATTTAGCTGCTTTGACGTCACGTGCAAGGGGTCTATACAAATTAGCTAAAAAACCCACAATATATTGAATGATGCTTTATTTCTTGTAGGTTATTACATCTACCTAGAAGCATCCAGTCCCTATCGTGAAGGCATGAAGGCGCGGTTGATCAGTAAGTTGTATCAACCTTCAACGACCATGTGTATGGATTTCTGGTACTTCATGTACGGGAGGTCTGTTGCGTCATTAGCCATCTTTATTGACAATATTACTGGTCGAACCCTGGTGTGGTCCAAGAGAAGCAACCAAGGGGACCAATGGCTTCATGCAGTAATCCCCTTGTCGAGTCCTACCGCATTCAAGGTAATTACAAGTAATTATGAATTGGTTTTGTCTGTTGTTTTATCCGAGGAAAATGTTTCTATTAAGTAAGTAAGTAAGTTTCTATTTCATGGCCAAGTGTCTTTTTCTTGAGAATTGTTTCTTTATTTTCTAGAGAAAATAAATCATATTTTAAATGTAGCTTATCAAAAAAATCGTAAAGGAAATCGCACGACTAGTCGAGTACAATCCGTTATTTATAGGTACGAGTGATGTTTTGAAAGTTTATATTGTTGAAATGAAGGCATTTTCTGTCTCTGGCCAAGATTTTCAAAAAAGTAAAATCATAATGTAAAAAAAAGATTCGTTGCGGTTATAATATTATTATGATCCCATGGCAACTTCATAGGTATAATTAAATATTTATTGTGCTCCTCTCGACCAATCACAAACGAGTAATTTCGTTGAATAATCTGTGAAAGGAAAAGAAGATCTTTGAAATGTTGTGCAAGCTATCAGTCAGCTATCAGTAAATTTTCGTTTTTGACTGTTTTTATTCTAGATAATAATCGAGGGATCACGTGGTTCTGGTTACCTTGGTGATATAGCCATTGATGACATCACCGTTAGTCACACTTCATGCTAATTATGACAATTCATAATGACAATCCAGTTCATTAACAAATTTATGAAAAATTTTATGAAAAATTTTACGTTATTAATTTAATTAAAATAATTAAATTGTTAACCACTATGATAACACACTTAAACATATTAGCGTAAAACATTCGATTCTATTGTTACAATTAAGACACGATTTTTAAAGAAAGTCATGATTAAAGTTTATATTGTTTTGTTAACCCACTCCGTTTCTTTAGCCACACAGAATAATGACTCGACATAGAGTACTGTTATCATTTAGGGTTTCACATACAATGGCCGTCAGTCCGCTTACTTGACTTTGAAAACTGATGTTTGACTGGAGACTCAGCTTCATGTAATAACAACTGCTACTGATACAGGACACTTCTGATTCGTTTTCTGTAATGTTTTCGCAATGCAAACCGTCCTCCTTGATAGCCGTGAGTTTGTTTACAAGGAATGCACGATAATATGCATGCCGCCCTAAAAAATAAAAAATAAATAAAACACTATACAAATAAATGGTGGTCTGAAACTTTGGTATACAAGGCTACAGACCAGGAGGTCTTTTCTGATACTAAACCTTGAGCATTTTAGTTTCATTTGGCAAAAAAAAAAAACTTGTTTTCATCATGAATTATGTGGTTTCAGTCTTTATCAAAGCTACAACAAAATCAATCCTTCTATTAGACTCAGGAAAGGCCCGGCTGTGCTTAAAATAGACATCAGTACGTTTGACTCATAATGATATATAAAGATTTCCCATGATCTTTTAGCGCTGGTGTAACCTTTTGCAATTGACATTTGTATTTTAAATTACCCTGTTTTTTGAGCTTGGATTGTGTTGATTTTATCCTTTATGAATCAAGACATTCTGTCATCGCTGTTTATTTTGGGGCTTGAAATAAATGTCAATAGTGTACTTTTCTTGCCCACACGTCTTAAGTAGAATTTACATCTTGTTAAAACTTTGGTTCTAATTAGTTAAACACCAGCATTGATCTCAGTAATTTCGATAGATTTTGCTAGAAAAATATCTAACCTGGTTTCACCTTAACTCAGGAGAATTGAATAGATATTCCTTCAGTTTTCGCCCTCAGACTAGTCGATTTTAAGTGTATCCCGTATCCTACTTCTCAGGCGAGCGTTCCTCAATCAAAGCTGCATGGTTTATCTCATGAAACCTTGAGTCCAATCTTCTTGTTGAATGCCCAGGCATGAAATGTCTTTGATTTACATGGTCGATTGGTTCAGAGTGAAAATGGAAAAATGTGAATTAAACCTAGACCAAATTTTGTTTGACTAGTCCTAACGAAACAAGCATGTCAAATGAGATCGTTAGCACAATAAAAAATATAAATTTTGGGCCCTATAATCGGCAATCAGCCAAAAAATAGCCATCAAGTGGGAGAAGAAAAATTGAGCCCAAAAATACCTTTAATGTTGCAAGCGACTTAAAGCTCAGTGAATACGATTATTTAACATTAAAGACAACAAGATATTTCGTGCAGCTTCTATGACAAACACTGGGGCTTCATGTTTACAGCTAATAAACATCACAAGCACATATCAATTGAAACGTCTGCAAAGATCGTGGGAAAACATATCATTATTGGTTCATCGTAACACCTGCTTGTGCATTAGAAGGATAGTTCTGTACAAGGTGTTATAACAAGAACTTCCAAATCAGGGGTATTTTTGACAACTTTCAGTTCTGGGACAAAAATGGCCAGGATTCTCCTCCTAGTTCTTAGTTTTTTGGTAACACAAACCTTCCAGAATCCTGTGAAAAGGAAAGAAAATGGTACGTACTATATATCGACCTATATCATACACTTGAACTCGTGAAATATTCATCCATACCTTTGTTTATTTCAGATTTTGTCCCTGCAATTACTAATACTGTTTATTACTCTTAATGCGCGAATTCCATGCAATTATATGACCAACGGCGCCGTTATAATTATCGTTATAACTGCCCTTATTGGTGGTATACTCAAGCTTTGTAATATTCAATGTTTAAGGCACTAAAGTCAAGACTTTTAGTTAACATTTTCCATTGATTTGATTGTTTTGTGTTAAGATCTGCTCTCATCTGCCACTGACAGCATTATGTTCGCTAATGAAGGTTTGTAAAATATTTTAACATCTTTATTTCAATAATTTCACATTCTCAGTCAAAAAGGAAACATGATCATGTTACCTGTGAAGACTCGACAATTGTTGAATTTCTAATTAAGATACTGAATAAAATAATCCCTTCGGTTTTCGTTCTAATAGTTGAAGATGTTGACTCGAAGCTGTTTGAAGGGGACATAGAGCTGAGTCCAGAAGACATGCAGCCTCAAGCAGATGATAGAATATCGAAGAGAAATGCACAACGTATACGTAAGAAGCTATGGAGAACAAAGATTATACCATATCAAATAGACAGTGAACTAGGTGAGATAATATACCTTTTAAAGATAGATTTTTCTTGAAATAATATGCAGGGCCGGTGGAAGGAACTAAAAAAAGTTGGGGGTGGGGAAAGCAATGATTATCAGTAATTTGAAATTGATTGAATAGAAATTTGCCTCCGAAATTAAATAGAGGGGGCTGACCCAACCCCCCATTTAAAGGGGGCTCTCCTACCCCCTCTCTTCCACCGCCTATGCCTTGAGTGACCATAAAACAATGACTCAAAGTCGAGGTTGGACTTGATAAAATACAGTAAATGTATGAACACATCAAGTCCAACCTCGACTTGGAGTCATTGTTGCGGAGAAAGAAATTGCGAAATGTTTATTCACTGTTGTTTGATTTTTCTTGTTATGGATCTCTCACATTCTTCTTAGCTTCTCCTACTAATTGTCTTGCTACAAAACGACTAACCCACCACATCTACCAACCAACCAACCAACAACCCAATGCACCAGCCTACCTACCTACCTCAGTACTTATATACAAACTAACAAATCCTTCTGTCCTACTTCTTCTTGTTCTTCTTCTTCTTCTTGTTCTTCTTGTTCTTGTTCTTGTTCTTGTTCTTCTTATTCTTCTTCTTGTTCTTCTTCTTGTTCTTCTTCTTGTTCTTCTTCTTCTTCTTCTTCTTGTTCTTCTTCTTGCTCTTCTTCTTGTTCTTCTTTTTCTTCGTTCTTTCCTTCCTTCCTCGTTTTAGTCATTTATTATTCAGTTATTCATTATATTATTGATTTATTCATAACCCGTTCACCCATTTGTTTATTACTCATGATCAATGCAGTAAAAGAATCCTTCGAGGAGCCTATCGCGGCAGCAATAGCTGAATTTCATCAACATACTTGTATCCGTTGGGTTCGTCACACGGTGGAAAAAAACTGGATCAAATTTATCAAATCTCACAAGTAAGTATTTCTAAAAAAAATTCCAGGGAATGCTGCGTTTTCAATGTTATCTTCAAAAAGGAATAAAATTGATCGTCCCTGGGTGGGCTCGAACCACCAACCTTACGGTTAACAGCCGAACGCGCTAACCGATTGCGCCACAGAGACCTGATGAAATTCTTAAGATTCTGCTTCGTATTAATCAGATATCGGTATTCTACTAATAATCACTAATATAATCTTCAAAAAGCAATAGTGGATCATCGTCTAGTATAAAACAGACTGTCTAAATCAGTTTTTATATGTGATATTATAATATAGTGTTTTGACGATGCATTCCGGCCTGCATAGGTGATCATAGGTCATTTTATTCGTTCAACAGAAATATAATTTTTGATATTTGTAAAAGCCCAAATCAGAGGAAGGGGCGTTTCATGTATAAGATTAATAAATGAACTTATGAGGGCAAGGTAAAGATAAACTAATTATATATTTACATAAAAAATAGTAATAATATGAATAATAAACAATAGCTAAATTGATATTTAATAATTGCCTACTTTCGATATCTGGTTGAGTGATCACGCACAAAGCAATTCAAGGCGAGGCTCCGCGGTAAAAATATATGAAGATTTCATTGTTTCCCGGAGCCTCTTTTTGAAAGGTAACCGTGCCTTTGCATCAAAGCGAGACGAAAGGTGAGCTTGCAATAATAGAAACCTTTTCTAACACCTTGGACAATTATTCACATTTCTCTTTCATTGCAAAAATATCTTATGTCTCACTTCGATGCAAAGGCAATGCCAGGCACGGCTACCTTTCAAGATAGCGCAGGGAACTGTGAAGGGGACTATTGCTTTGTGCGTGATCTCACCTGAATATCTTTGGCTTATGACTTAGCTTATTAGAGTTTTTGTTCTTGCTTTCGCTGCTTAGGTGTTCATCTGCCGTTGGTCAAGAATACTGGAGTGAAAGTTTCCAAACAATTTCCCTTAATAACGGCTGTAAGAAAAAGGGAACGATTCTCCACGAAATGATGCACGCAACGGGATTCTGGCATGAGCAATCACGTCCTGACAGGAACAAATATGTGGAGATTATGTGGGAAAATATCGAATCAGGTGACTATCGACTCTATTGCACTTCAAATTATTAATATGAAAAAAAGACAAACTCTTTATATTATCCGCCATCTTTCTCTCCCTGGACGCCCCATGAATAACTTGCGATTCAAGATGAAAAAGGAATGTAGAAAAACTAGGTACTTGTCACCTAACCAGCCAGGATTTTTTTTTTCTTTATCAGATCAAACGTATATACCCGTGGCATTTTGTACATGGTCCTTTTTATTAATTCAGAGATGACATCTGCGCGTATAGTTAAAATAGTCCATTTGCTTAATATTTCCCTGAGCGTAAACATAATATATTATATAAAACAACAAGTGTCATCCTGAGCAATCCTGCGTTGATGAACACACGGGGCGTAAAGCAGAGCATTTGTGAGTTCTTGTGTACATTTTACAGCAAGTTTTTCATTTAATTAATCACAAGGCTTTTCTTCTTCACCACAGGCAAGGAAGACAACTTTAACAAATACGACCACCACACAATAGATGATCTCGGTGTTGAGTACGACTACAGGAGTATAATGCATTATGGGAAACTGTCATTCAGCACTAATGGCAAGTCTACGATACAAGCTGTTGGGAATCCCGATATGGAGCTGGGACAACGAGACGGGCTGAGCGAACTGGATAAAATAAAGCTGAATGCTTTATATAACTGTAAAAGTAGGTAACTTTACTGAATTAGAGAAATAATGTTTTCAATATCATTAATGTTTTATGTAAGCATTGCACCATTACATGATGGCAGCCATGACAGGAGGCAGGAACATTTGAATCTGGTCTAATATGATTTACGTTTACATAAGAAAGAATTCAGTTTCCCAGGAGAGAAAGACTCTATCGTCGTGTCTTCTGTCATGACTGCCATCACGTGATGGTTCGAAGCATCTATAAACCCTTTGCAGCACGTCGGAATGCAGCTCAGCTTGGAGGACAAAACAATAGGTTACAATTCTCAGGAAATTTAGTTCTTTTGTTTTGTCTTCCATATTTAGCTGCTTTGACGTCACGTGAAAGGGGTCTATAGAGACAAAACAGCGAAAATCACTTTTGTGGTTTTCCACTTATTCTTATTTCCTCGCTTGTCTCTAGGCTCAAGTGGTGGATGGAGCTCATGGTCAGACTTCACACCATGCAAGCAATGTCAAAAATATCGACAACGTTATTGTACAAACCATAACAGGGCTCTTTGCCCGGGTGCTGATTATTATGGCATTCAAACGGACACAGTTCAATGTACTCCTCAGGAATGTAACGGTAAGAAGAATAGGCAAACTTTTCTTCGCAAGCAGATTCTGTAGACTCTCAATCGTACAGTCATAATGCATTGATTTGTATGCGCTGGTACACTTTGAGCATGTGAAGTCATTCAGTTGGAAATGAGTTAAAACAAAAGAATGGAAACGAGGTTTAAGGCCCATTAGCTAACAAACAAAAACTAAATATCTATAGATTCCGTTCACCTCAGAAAAAAAGTTATTTACAACAATAGGCTATTTACTGCCATCTTATGAAATGAGAAAAAAATGAGGCTTTATCCTTTTATTGTGATGGGATGGACACATGATAAACTATCGATCACGACTCGATCTTCCATTTATGACGTCCGTTTTTCCTAGTATCAGGGCTCAAAGTATCTATTCTGTTATTTAGCTCCTATCGATGGCCATTGGGGAAGGTGGTCAACTTGGTCACATTGTAGTGCGACTTGTGATCAAGGCACGCACACCAGAACAAGACTTTGTGACGATCCAGCTCCAAAACGAGGCGGAAAAGAGTGCAGTGGTAAAAGTGTCGATAGACAACCGTGTGTTATGAAGGACTGTAATCTGGGTAAGAAAACTTTGAAAATTTTATGCTTTTTGAATAGTATTTAAAAATTGGAAAACTTCATTTAGGTCCTGATGATTGCGAATTTGATGCTGGTGTTTGGTGTCACTGGATCCAGGACGAAACGGACTCTAATCCTATGGACTGGGAACGAACATCAAAACCAACTCCAACTTTTGGTACAGGACCTCCAGGAGATCACACTTCTGGTTTCGGTAAGGATTAGACTATATTTGCTTTTTTACTCTATAAAGTTTTCCCATAATTTGATTTAATCATGATAATGACTTTATAAAAGTCATGATTAAATTTACGTTCTATTGATTGCTTTGATTTAGTCAGGTACTTTAGAAAAACGATCTATAGTATTATCTGGGTCAGATTTTGTCTGGCAAATGCACTTGATGTCATTAAACCTGTGCAAAACCACCTCTTTTTAAAGTTATCATTGATCGCCATAGACTGTTGATATTTGTTTTTAATATAAGGCATAAAAGAAAAGTATTTCTTTCATCCACTTCTCTTATCTCCCACTGGATAATCCTGTATAAATATTGACTTGAATAAAATAATGATAATAATAATAAAAATAAACTGTAACAGATTAACATGGAAGCAGAACACTCACTAATATTTCTTTCACGGTGATTTTATTGTTCATGAAGGTTATTACATCTTTGCGGAATCTTCAAGCCCAGCTACCAAAGGAGATACTACTCGACTCATAAGCAAAGCCTTTCCTCCGACGTCTGGTCGCTGCATCACGTTTTGGTATTACATGCTTGGCCCAGGAGTAGGTGAACTTAGAGTCTATATAAAGGACATAGAAACCAACTTAAAAAAGAAGATATGGGAAAAGCAGGGTAACCAAGGTGCTACTTGGATGAAGGGCAAGGCAGATATTATAAGCTTTAATGAATATGAGGTAATGTATATAAATAGGCGAATGGATGGTAAGTAATCAAAAGCGCCGTGTTTTGTTTTAATCATGCTTTACTTGCCACTAGGTTGTTTTGGAAGCAGTAAGAGGATTCAGTTTCCAGGCTGATATTGCACTTGATGACATAATGTTCAAGGATGGATTATGCAACAGTCGTAAACCTGCCACCAGCATGCTCACTTCTAAGCCTGCAACTGAAAAGGTCCAACCAACTAAGCAACAGTTGACAAAAGCCCCGTCTACTCAGACCTCAGAAGCACCATCAACAGAAACACCATCAACAGAAACCCCTCCTACAAAAGCCGTATTCACAGAAGTCCAAACAACCCAGGCCAAATTAACCCAAAAAGTACCAGCAACAAATGTTCCATCAACAGAGCTCCCATCGAAAGAGGTTCCATCCACAAAAGCCCCATCAACTGAGGTCCCATCAAAAAAGGTTCCATCCACAAAAGCCCCATCAACAGAGGTTCCATCGAAAGAGGCACCATCCGCCCAAACTGAAGTCCCAACAACAGAGGCACCATCGACAGAGGTTCCATCCACAACCGCTCCCTCTTCAGAGCCCATCGGTAAATTACTAACTTTTTTGGTGCCATACTCTCAAACGAGTCTACGTACTATATTCATTTGTTTAAACGACCAAATTATACACATCACTAATTCTAATGTACAAAATGAATCTCACTAATAGTGCTCTTACTTCCATCTGTAGACGACTTTTGTGATTTTGGGTCTACTGAACACACCTTCTGCACATGGAAGAATGACCCTACCAACTCCAAGGCGCCTGGTGGGTATGTATTCGACTGGTGGTGGATGAAAATGCCTACGCCAAGTCAAGGCACTGGGCCATCTGCTGACCACACTTCTGGGTCAGGTAACTCAGCTTGCATGTGTGTTTTAGCGCGTTTTTTTTTTTGAGTGTGTGCATGGTTGATGGAGGCTAAAATACGGGGGGGGGGGGGGAATCGACGTGTTTGAAGGTGTTTGGGCTGCACAACCATGTAAATTGTTTTAAGAGGATGACTGAATATGAATCATTCCATTCAATGTTTACCCCCAAGAAGAAGTGATACTTTATATATACAAGCTAAGGTGCACCTTTTTTGCGAAATCTACGTACATTGTCACAGGCTATATTGCGGTTATAATGCTTTAAAAAAATGTAGATTTCGCATGACCGATGACCCATGTCAGGCAAATTCAGTACTTTTAGTAAGTTTTGTCAAGCAGTTATATTTGGTTCATATCATTTTTCAGGGTACTACATCTATTTAGAATCATCCAACCCATTCGTGACTGGTAATAAAGCGCGGCTGCTAAGTAAACAGTACCAGACTTCCACGGCTGTTTGTCTTCACTTCTGGTACCACATGTTTGGAGATACTATTGGTTCACTAACGGTCTACATTAATGATGAAAATGGGAGAAGTCAAATATGGGAAATGAAGGGGAATCAAGGAAACGAATGGAAGGACGTATACGTTCCTATTAACACCGAGTCACCGTTTAGGGTAAGATATTTGCGCCAGTCTTTATGCGAAATAATATTGGTTTTTGTAAAATTTACATTTCGAAAGAACGGGGAATCGACCCATCATCAAACAATGGAACAATAGGTGGAAGTAATGTTTATAACTATTTCCATTGTGATGTTAATATGCCAGCTATTTCAACCACAGGGTTTGTCAATTTTGCTTAAATAAAATTTAACCAATTTCGTCATCGTACGCGTACGCCCACCTTATTATCGGGGTAATTGTCCAGTCGACGTGACATGTGAAATGTGGTTGTCATGAGAAGTTTTTGCTTCTCATATAAAAAACATAGGGATTGTCATAAACCTTGAGGATAATTGGTTAACAAAAGGCGAAACCTTAAATTTATATGTAACTATGTACTCAACTATGTAAGTTCTAAAAGATATAGTTTTGTTTGGTTTACGCCATACTACCATTTAGTCGAATGATCTCTTCCAAGAAAAATTAAACCACACTCTCATTCCCTTTCCCCTTTTACAGCCATGAAATCAAAAAACCTTCACGAAAAAATTTCTTGTTTACAGATTGTCATTGAAGGTGAAAGAGGGCTAGGTTACACAGGAGATATTGGTTTAGATGACATTGCAGTCACAAGTGGTTCATGTTCTTTGAGAACAAGGTAGTAATTGAACTGTTTTGAAAATTGGGATCCAATAAAATGCTAATTAAAAAAGTGTTTTTCTAAGTCTTTTAATATTCATATATATCTATACGGTTTTTGTGATATTAAGAACATGTTTCCCGCTGTACTGCTCTGTCCATTGGAGATTTACCTTTGTAAGGGACAATGCGTCCCATCCTTAATCTCCATGGGATTGTATTTCAATTCCTAAATGCTTATAAATAAAATACTATATATATTAAAGCAAATTAAATACAATTTTGAGGAGTTTTTAAAAACACCTCAAAATTGCCCCCAAATCCACCCAAACCATGGGCTATTGTCCCCGGGGAGAGCCCCAAAGCATAAGAAAAGGGATTTTCGGGAAAAACAATTCAAAAAACCCGCAAAAACCAGGTAGGCATGGCTAATGAGTTCGAGGAACGCCTGGTCAATTTCATGAATTTTACACCACCGGATTAAGCTCAAAATTGAGCATTTTGAGTTGGTGTAAAATTCATGATATTGACCAGGCGTTCCTCGCCCTTTATATATAAGTCACTTGAATGAAATTTTGCAGGGTTTATAAAAACACCTCAAAATTGCCCCCAAATCCACCCAAACCATGGGCTATTGTCCCCGGGGAGTGCCCCAAAGCATGAGAAAAGGGATTTTCGGGGAAAACAATTCAAAAAACCCGCAAAAACCAGGTAGGCATGGCTAATGAGTTCGAGGAACGCCTGGTCAATTTCATGAATTTTACACCACCGGATTAAGCTCAAAATTGAGCATTTTGAGTTGGTGTAAAATTCATGATATTGACCAGGCGTTCCTCGCCCTTTATATATAAGTCACTTGAATGAAATTTTGCAGGGTTTATAAAAACACCTCAAAATTGCCCCAAAATCCACCCAAACCATGGGCTATTGTCCCCGGGGAGTGCCCCAAAGCATAAGAAAAGGGATTTTTGGGGAAAACAATTCAAAAAACCCGCAAAAACCAGGTAGGCATGGCTAATGAGTTCGAGGAACGCCTGGTCATTTTCATGAATTTTACACCACCGGATTAAGCTCAAAATTGAGCATTTTGAGTTGGTGTAAAATTCATGATATTGACCAGGCGTTCCTCGCCCTTTATATATAAGTCACTTGAAAGAAATTTTGCAGGGTTTATAAAAACACCTCAAAATTGCCCCAAAATCCACCCAAACCATGGGCTATTGTCCCCGGGGAGTGCCCCAAAGCATAAGAAAAGGGATTTTTGGGGAAAACAATTCAAAAAACCCGCAAAAACCAGGTAGGCATGGCTAATGAGTTCGAGGAACGCCTGGTCAATTTCATGAATTTTACACCACCGGATTAAGCTCAAAATTGAGCATTTTGAGTTGGTATAAAATTCATGATATTGACCAGGCGTTCCTCGCCCTTTATATATAAGTCACTGTAATGAAATTGTGCGGGGTTTTGAAAACACTTGCGGGTGGTCATACTTTTTTCTTTTGGCATACTGTTTCATATTTTCTCATTTTTTGCCCATCCACTTCCACTTCCTCCCCACTCCCCCTTCTGCACTAACAGAGTTTAAAATGTTTTTTTGCCATCCTTGACATGCCCTTGAAAAGTTGGTGTTTTTCGACTGTAAAACTGTGGCCCTTACTGTGGTTATTAGTTGTATACGTGTGAGATATAGCAAAGATTAGAAGGTAAAAGAAAGAATTAAAACATAACTAAATAAATACACTATTACTAAAGTTAAAGCAATAACAGATGAGTTGATTTTTTAAATCTTTTTATTTTCCCGGTAAACGTTCATATTCATTGTGAAGCCCTTTTTTTCCTATTCCCAGGCTTACTCTGGGTCTTACAATCGTCTTAAACTGAGCAACTAAAGAAATTTAAACACCAGGTCAGTGGAAGCTTTGAACAAAATAAGGTTTGAAAAGGCGGCAGATTCGTCGTGCTGATCGCCCTAATGAACTCAAGGCTACTTGTGTTAGAATCAATTGTGCAAATAATTAGGTGACAGTTTATAGTTTCCTTCCCCAGATAAGCCTTTTCCCCATACTATTTTCTAATTGCTAATATATGCGCATAAGTTTCTCCCCGAAAATTTCCCGCCATGTTGGAAGACACTGAGTTTTTTCATTGTTTTCCAACATGATGGGAGAGGAAACATCCAGGCAATGAATTATAAGTAAAAGCATGAGAGAAAAGAATCAGCAGGCCAAGCTGGAGAGCTTGATGTCATCCAATGCGATATCGCTGGCAGTACCACTACCACGTACAGCTTCAAAGATAATCTGCAAAAAAAATGTGTATAGCAATAACATCATTAGTAAAATAAAACAGAGTAGAATTTGTACTAATATCACTAGTATGTCAAGGGCGGATCCAGGATTTTCTTCGGGGAGGGGTGCTGCGCATGAGAAGAAACCCCTGAGCCAAAAAAATTCCGATAACATCCAAAAAACAGAAAGTTAATACGTCTTGATATAGCTTGTGAAAAATCCAATATGGTGATAAATACGATCCATAAAATTTATATACACGGTGGACAGTCATGGATGAGATTGCATCCGAATCAAAGCCTTGATAGGAAAGATTGGATATCTACATCTAGTTTTGCGATCTGCCCCAAGAGAATAGACCTTTCCCGAATTCGCTTGGATGATCACGAAACAATAGTTTCAAGCCGAGGTTGGCCTTGATAAATGAAAGAATCAAGTTCAGTCTCGACTTGGAACCATTGTTTCGTGATCATCCAAGCGAATTCAGGAAAAGTCTATTACGAAAGGGTTGGATACAATGTTGGATCAAACAATAAAGTACCAAGGAATTGACGAAAATGTATAATCAAATTCAACCAAAATGTTGGCTGTAGAAACCAGAAAAAGATACTCACGGTGTAAGTGGCTGAGCTTGAGATGGTGACCTTCCCGTTTAACCAGCTGGAGCCTTTGTCCCCACTTACGCCCCACACTTTTGTCCTACCACTTGAAGTCTTCACATAGACGTTAAGTGAGCCCATGTTTGCTCCCTTCATGTGATACCAGAAATTAAGACAAGCCGCACTAGTTGCCTGGAAACCACTTTTCTCGTAAGTTCCAGTCGATCCAGGTGCCAAGTCATAGGCCTTTTGAAGGATGAAATATCCTAAAAAAATAAATTCATCATCATCATACATTGTCGTCATCATCATCATCATCATCATCATCATCATTGCCATCATCAACATTAATTAGCCGTTAACGAATTAACAAAATGAATGATAAAATGAGGGGAACTGTCGTGTGTTTTCCCATTTAGTTTGGACAGAAAAGAAGTCCGCTAGGCCGTTGGGATAAATTTATTCCAATTTGCGAATGAAAAGGGCCTTTGCGGGCTCTATTCTCATGTATCCCTCCTTTGTTTTCAACATATTGTGTAGATAATTTCAAAACTTATTAAGTTTCAAAGTCATAATGTTTATTGGCCCATACGGTTTTTTTCTGGAATGTCATTAATTGTTTTTAGTTTTGTTAAAGCGGTCCCGGTTAGTGCGTCTGCACTGTAATGGCTTAAGGAGAGAGCGTAGTTGTGTAAGGAGCTGCCTCCCCTATCTCCTCTACCTCCGCGCCCTCTCCAGTCATATAATTCAAGCCTTATACGCTTTTTCAACGATCTATATCAGTATATATTATCTCTTGATCACCTGAGCCTGATGAATGATCACCAGTTGGTCCCGTTGCTGTACTCGATGATGCTTCGTTTGTTTCAATCCAGTCATAGTAGCTTTCTGTTGGAGAAACACTGTTGGATGCACCGTTTTCCCATCCACATGAGTAAGGATAAGTTGTGCCATCGAAATTGCACGAGTGAAGAACTTCTGGAAATATATTTAAAAAATCACATTCAATGCAATAAATGAGGCGGTGTGAAAGGTCTGTATAAACAAAGTAGTTGGTAATTACTAAAAAATGACAGAAAGAAACGTATCTTTTTGTTATTTCAAAAACTGGAGTTTTCCTCTGTCACTATTTACAAGAGTGCACTAGTTTGCTATATAACACACATATACTTTTGTGGTGCACATTCACGTAAGCCTCACGACGAATCATATGTGTGGACTACAATACTGATTAGGTCCACGATTTTAAGTAAATCTAGAGATATAAAGGAGGCCAAATATGCGACGAAGCCGAGAGAGGTATGTCTATAGATCTGTGTCCCTCACATTTTTCAAGTATTTGATTTAGGTCAAATAAAGCCCCCTTATTCCCCCTCCCCCTCCCCCTCTTAATCCCCATCTATGAACCAAATGCATACTAGTTATCAAAGATTATATGTTTTGTTCTTACGAGATGATGCACACGCCTGGGTGTTACACGCCTGGTTTCCACTACTGGAACCAGCACAGTTGGCACCACCGTTCTTTGGTGCAGGGTTGTCGCAGCTTCTTGTTCTTTGCTGAGTGCCTCCACCACATGTGGCGCTGCAAGTGCTCCAAGCACTCCAGGATCCCCAATTGCCATTGACTAAACCTTTAATCAAATACTCAGTATAAGTTGCTAAAAATGTATAAGTTAAAAAGAAAACCAGCCATATTTTTTCATATTTAAACCGCTTATTTTCTATACCGTTGGGCCCATTTTTTTTGTCTTCTATTCCTTGTCTCTTCGGATTTTCTTCTCTCTTTCCTCTCTCCTCATGGTTTACTTACCATTGCAAGTTGTGCAGGTTTCGAACTTATTCTCGACGCCATTTGAGCTTGCCCCTTCACAGTTGCTGACCGCTTCTTTAGTGCAGAAACGCTGGCGCATTTTGACGCATTGATTGCTGTAAGAGTCGACGTAGCAGGGGCCGTAAGAAGACCACGAAGACCAGGGGTTTGAAGGCGCTTAAAAAGGGAATAAATCAACATCACAGATTACAAGGCGACAAGGGTCCTCCTACCTTCATGTAATAGACCATTTCACGGTTGTCGTAATGTACATGCACATTATCAAATAATAGACCATTTTCGAGATGCACGAGCGCTTTCAAAAATATCTATTGAAACACTTAAAACTTAAATTAGAAATAGGAGCACATGTACATAACGTTATCACATCATGGTCATGCTGTGCAGTCAACTTGCTGCTAGCTAGTGTTAGGGTCAAATGATAAATAAAGATTTGTCTAAATAGGGTATGTAATACACGCATTATGAGTTCCGCGAAACTGCTCTAAGCGCATTGCTCAGGGGATTAAAAAGTGGGATAATATTTCGTAAAATATGCTATATTTTAGTTGTATTTTTCTTGTCAAGCACAACTTTCATTAAATATTCAAGATCGCGTACCGTTAAGCAAATTCTGAATCAAATATACCGAAAAATTGCACATTTTACAAAATATTATCCCACTTTTTAATCCCCTAAGCATGCGCTTAGAGCAGTAGCATGGAACTCTTGATGCGTGTACATATAAAACGTTCTAATCCGAGAAATAGAACCCTTGCAGCACGTCGGATTGCAGCTTAATTTGAAGGGCACAGCAATAGAGTCCATTTCTCAGGAGATCGGAATTCTTTTGTTTGTACTCCGAATTGAGCTGCTTTGACGTCAAAGGATCTATATGCGACTTAAACTATTTGATATTTATTTGAATTTATATCCTTACGACTGTCGCAATCGTAGAGTTTTTTTAGTTTTTGGATATCAAGTTCTGTCATGCCATTGTCCTGTCCAAGTGCCCTATTAGGATCGTTTTTAGCTTGAACGGTTGGCTGGCCATTCTTGGAGAAGTCCGTTTTACCATAATGCATCAGACTACTGTAATCGTATGCCAAGTTAAAGGTGTCGGAGGACAGTGGGGCAACCTTCTGAAAGTTGTGTTCTTGGCCTGGAAAAAAAAGACGAAACAAATCGATCAGCTTTAACTTCTACAATCATTCAGTCACAAGTATGCTGCAAAAACTGTTGAAAACCACGAGGTGATATCAATTCATTTTTATAACAATAAAGATGTTATAAATACTTTTGGCAAAAATTCATCATTCATCATTCATCATTCATCATTCATCATTCATCATTCATCATTCATCATTCATCATTCATCATTCATCATTCATCATTCATCATTCATCATTCATCATTCATCATTCATCATTCATCATTCATCATTCATCATTCATCATTCATCATTCATCATTCATCATTCATTATACATCATTCATCATTCGCCGCGGACACGGCACCGAATCCCGGTTTTCATACACGACATTGCTGCTCTATTTGACTAGTAATAAATAGTAGACTCACCAGTCAAGATGTTAGCAGAATTAACCACAACATATGAATCTCTGTCGGGTCGAGACTGTTCGTGGTTCACTCCAGCTGCGTGCATCATTTCGTGCAAGATGGTGGGAACATAGTTACATCCAGCACCAACTGACAACTCTTGTGCACCGCTATTAC
The DNA here is from genome assembly GCA_964019055.1 of Anthopleura xanthogrammica. Taxonomy (NCBI): domain Eukaryota; kingdom Metazoa; phylum Cnidaria; class Anthozoa; order Actiniaria; family Actiniidae; genus Anthopleura; species Anthopleura xanthogrammica. The sequence goes on along the minus strand of OZ025209.1, from coordinate 15,090,891 downwards.
CAACCTTACCAACATGAGACCAACACCTAAAGCAATCACACATACTTTAAATAAGACTTGGACACTATATAGCGGCAGTGGATTCAGTTTTTGCTGCAGCGGTACAATAACTCCAATGGGCGAAACAAACCCCAAGCTAATTTCAGAGGTATATTGGTAACCTACCCGTCTTTTTTCACAAACTTTACGTATTTGACATCACTAGACGTTTTTTCCTCCCATTTGATGCAGGTTTTCTCACGAAAGATGTCCATCGCCTTTTTGATATTTACGGTTCCAGCAGTAACTAAAACATGGAAGCAAAGAAAATCATATTAATTCTGTACATATAACAAGGTAGCGATAGTTTTTTTAATGATTAAAGAAAAAGGCGATATATGCGGTGAGCCTGCAATGTTAGAGACCATTTTAACACCTTAACACCACAATTTTTCACGTCTTTATCATTGCAAGGTGATCACCGATGTTGTCGCTTCAATGCAAAGGCACGGCTACCTTTCAAGATGGCGCAGGGAACTGTGAAAGGGAATCTTTTCCGAAAACAGTTGCCCAGTTGCAAAAACTGGCCCAATGTAAGATTAGCCTTAGCTAAATTAGTTTTACTTTCCCCATCATTAAATAAAGTTTTTAAAAAAAAAAAAAAAAAAAAAACCAGATAGTTCCTTATAACGAATACTTCTTCTACCAAACCATACCGATATCTGCATCGAAGACGTAAGGAATCCTTTTCGTTCTCCAGACGAACACACGATTTCTCATGGCATTTCTCTTGTATTTTTTACTCTTTACTTTCTTGCTTTTTTTGCGAAAATTCTTAAGTTTTTCAAGCTCTTCTAGCTCAACTCTGATGTCCCCTTGGTAAAGCCTGGTTGCCATGCCCACATCTGGATAATGAAGAGTATACTTGGTTATCATGGTTGGACTTCAATAAATCGTAAATCGAAAGTGCACAGGCTTGCATAACTATAAGTATACGAGACGTTATTGACAAACCTTCGTTTATTGCGAAGATTTTCCCGCCAGCACTCTTCATTTTCTTTAGTTTTTTTTTCAAGCGGTCAGACAAATCTGAACAAAAATAAATCAATTAATAATAAATCAATAAAATAGAACTCAAAGTAAGATTTTTTTGCGTTTTCTGTATGTATCAAAAATGCACCATTTTCAGATTTTTTTTAACCATTTCAATTTCATATTAATCAATCATTAACTTAACAATCAAAGTTAGTGACTTACGTTTTGGTTGAAATTTGCTTTTTTTCCCCCTCAATTGCAAATCCAAGGCACCAATTTCTTCAAGGAGGAGAAAAAATGTGAAGAGTACCAACAACTTCATTTTGTCCACTTGTTTCACTTCAAGGACCAACTGCAAAACTCGAGGCGATAGTGTCGCCTTATATTGCATATGCAGCTCAATTTCTCACTGGCAAAATGTTAGATAATAGAAAGAGCGCATGACGAGGTTCTCACGGTCTTTTTGTATCCCTAAATCCCTAACAGTATCCCCTAGATTGCAGAATATTAGTAAATAAACTTTTGTTTTTTGTTTGCTAAAGATCTCAATGAATGTAGGGTATCTCGATAACCTTACATCTTTAAGAAAGTTTTTGTTTGCCATAGATCTCGATAAGATTATGGTAATATGCTCTCGAAAACCTTGTCTTAAACTGGATCTATTATATGTCAGAGCAGAAGCCATTTTTTTATTACTGAACTAAATAAATGCTTTGTATTTCGATAAACTTGCCTTAAATCTATAATGAAGCCATTTTTGCTATAGATCTCGATAAGAGACGGTATGGTCACGAAAGCCTTGTCTTAAATATTATAGTTGAAGCCTTTGTTTACTACTGATCTCAATAAAAATGCTTTGTTTGTTGATAGACTTGTCTTACATATAATGAAGCTATTTTTTGCATCACAAGGCAGGAGGCCTCAGCTAGACAAGCGGCCGTTTTTTATAAGCGGAGATAAGTTAACAGCTTATTATTTTCGTCAATCCTGGTCGTATATCCACGAGTTAGCCATATGGGGCATGCTATATGTATCGATAAGGGTATAGTATGTTCTCGAAACCCTTTTCTTAAATCTTATTGAAGCCTTTGTTTTCTACTCATCCCAAAAATGTTTTGTTTGTTGAAGTGTTTGTTGATAGACTTGTCTTAAGCCTCTGTTACACGTAGTTTTTTTTTTTTTTTTCATGCAATTTAAGCCGCGCGCACTGAAAAAAGTTCACGTTCGTGCAACCTGAACTTTTTTGCGCGCGGCTCAAGTTACACGAAAAAAGACTACGGGGCTTTACATATAATGAAGCCATTTTTTGCTAAAGATCTCGATAAGGGTATAGAATGTTCTCTAAATCCTTGTCTTAATTCTTATTGAAGGCTTTGTTCTCAATAAATGTCGATCTCAATAAATGTCGTTACCCTTGGTATTAATCTATAAGAAAGTTCTTTTTTTTGTTCATTTTTTTTATAATCTCTGTAATCCCGGTAAAGTATTTCAAAAGTCTTGTCATTCTTTAACCATAACCTATAAAGAAAATAAGTAATATATTTTCATTGTATATTAATATATTCGTAATGAGCTATTGCAAACAGAGGCGTTATCTTTATACATTATCAGTACTAACTACGTTTTATTCTTTTGTAACACCTACTAATTAAAAAAGTGTGATATATATCTCAATTATCTGTCTTAGTAGCAGCTGAAGAAAGATTTTTTTTAAACAGTTTGTTTTTAATAAGCAAATCGTCTTATCTGTATTTGCATAGGGGGTCTAAATCACAAGAGACCTACCGTGTTGGCAATCGGCGATTGGCGAGATAAAATAACTATGTACGAGACCTTTTTAATTGAAAATTCATAGGATGAACGAGCCATTATATGATGTCACGTGAAAAGCCACAGCACACGGCAAGGTTACGGCGCGGCGCGGACACGGTACCGAATGTTGAATGTTTTCATACACGGCACGGCACTGACCGGTCACGATAAGGCGCGGTCCGTGCCGTAAGTTTTTCATAGTCAAACGAAAATGCTCTAAGTAAAACTTGTTTTCTTTCCTGCCACCCTGTGTCAAAGATACAGTCATTTCTTTAGTTTCACTGATTCGATTTTTATCTCATTATTGATCTTTCAATTGGTTCTTTTACAATATTATATAATTGTTTTTGTGAGTTTGAAAAGTTACAAAATATTTCAGGACAACAAATGGAATTTAAAAAAATTACATTAATTAAAATTATATAATCTTTATAAATACTATATGGACATTTAAATGCTTTGCCTACTTCTGGATTGTACCTAAATGTTTTTTTCTTTCTTTTTTATTCTTGTGTTCTTATTTGTTTTATAAAGAATGATTGTATTTCTAAAAAGCACACTTAGTCTGATGGCAGATATAATCTGGATCCAACAGCGAAAAAACAAAGTCCTCTCCATAAATAGGGCTTTTTATTAGGATCAATTTTACTAAACCTTTTGTTCGTAATTTAGTATATGAAATATAAGAACGAATATTCTAGAATTTGGAAATCAAAAGTTTACATGCAGTGATCCTTGTTGCTTGCTCCTGATATTGATCGTACTAAGTTAGAATGCCTACGCCCAGTTCAAACGTCGATCTTCTTCTTAGCCTAATCTAATGTCATCAAAGAAGACCGTCTAGTTATCCATCGTTTTCAATAATAAAAATATATATATATACTCGGAACCGTCGTTCTTTTTACGAGGGTAGCATTTAATAGCCAGTGGTTAACAAACCTGTGGCCCTCGTTCCATGATCGAATTGGAATTTAGAACAAGATTTTTTGCGTGGGATAGAGGAAAACCAGAGAACCCGGAGAAAAACCCTCGAAGCACAGGAGAGAACCAACTAGAAACTCTACTCACATACGACACCGAGCCCGGTGGGACTCAAACCCGGGTCGAATCCAGCTGATCTGACGTAGGAATTACGTCACTGCAAAACTGAGGTGTCATGAAGCTTGCGAAAATTGATTTATAAAAGTTTATATCTGAGATAAATCTAAATTTTCAGGAGAGGTTTTTGATGTCTAGTAAACGTTTATTTATTTTATATTCATTATTGATGAGTGGGAAAAAAATATAGAATTAACCGTGTTCCTAGTCTCCGGGCAACTAAGGATGACACCTCAGTTTTGCAATTTTTTTCAATTCTGATTGGCTAATATTTTTTCTCAAATCAGCTGGATTGGTGAGAGGCGCGCATTCTCACCGCAAAGCCACCCGTGCTTCAATGCGTTCGGCTACTGAGAAGATCGACGTTTAAAAATCAATGGGACCTTAGTTTTGATTCTACATTATGTTTAGATACATGGTATGTACTTCTTACTTGTTGATGATTAATTTAGTTTAGGTAAAGGAAACAGTTTGTACCAGGCTACAAATTTGCAGGAAATATTCAAACGGTCCAATGAGATGTGCACCTCGCCTATTGGGACGTTCCTTCCGAATAAACCTTGATTTTGCCAAACACAGACCTAAAAGATGGAAGAAAGAGACTCAAGTCAATGGACAATGTGCATCAAAGCTCACAAAGCACTCTGGGAAACCAAGCCCTACAAAAATGAAACAGGGAAATCACAGGAAATATCAGAAAAAAATTCCCATAGAAAATGTCGGAGGAAACATTGTCAGATGAATTTTAAAGGAGCCAAAAAAGCGTAAGGACTCGGTTTCCCATCATGCTTTATGCTAGAAATTCGAGCTCGTGCACATTGGCTATTGAAATTTTTAGTAAACACACTCGCCTAATTTTTGTGTAGACCGCCCTTGCAGCAGGTCGGAATGCAACTCAATTTGGAGGACAAGATATTAGGTTCCAATAGGCCTTTTGCAACAAACAGTCACGTGACTGGTACTGGATGGCAAAAAAAAATTAGGACTTCTTTTATTTTAAAAACTTTTGCGGGATTACTAATGTCGTATCCAAAATCTTTTCCAAAATAATTTTCTTTCTCTTATAAGATACTTTCGGTTTTAAGATACGAATCAATTTAAGTTTGTTTGCCATCCAGCAGAGCCTTCCCCAAGGGACTTTGGGCTGAATTGATTCGTTAGGAAAATGATATATCAGCACGTGACTGTTTGTTGCAAATGGCCTATTCTCAGGAGATTGAAATTCTTTCTTTTTTTTCCTTCTTTTTTTTAAATAAATACATGATTACATTTGTCCAGTCTTACGTTAAGTATTTTGTTATCCATATCTCTTGCTGCATACTTGACTTTGCAGTTGTACACTGGGCTTAAATCTTGACGAACGGTTGAAGATTTTCTCTTCAATAGTTTCTTCTCGTTATAAATTAAGTACGTTTTGACGTAGGTATCTAAAAAAAAAAAAAAAGTTACAGAGGAACTAGAAGGAGGGTTCAGGACAGCTTATAACATATGAAAAACCAGCAGGTAAAGTTTACTTTAGATTACCTTTACCTGGTAGAGACGTAGAGGAGGTTGGACATATTGTCGCACGTATAATATCCACTTCTAATACACCACAGATGATGGCCAAGCCTAATCGAAGATATCCGAGTTCTGTTGCGAGAAAAATGGACTGACATTTACATGAGAAAAAAGAAAAAACGGAAAACTGTAAGCTAGCATGATTGGATCCTTTTTCAGATTTTAAAAAGCCGAGAGTTCATTGTCTTCCAATAAATTTATGATGGTGAAAAAAATTATTTACCAGGGTACTTTTATTCTGCGACGAGTAATAAAGATCTAAAGCTGGTTGACCAATTTACCAAAAGACTAAGGTATATTGGACATCCCCCACCCCCTCCCCCCCTCCCCGACATCAAACTTTTCTTATACAGATATGCGTTACCTTGATCGTCATGGCAACGTATTTGACTCGGGCCAATCGTACCAAGCTCAGGGTCATCACCAAACATGAACGAATCGTCAGATATATTACGACGTACTGCTGAAGTACGATAACTGAGACCAAAAAGAAAACAGAGGATTGATGGCCTATACTTCGTGTACGTAAATAGACTTCCCCTCAAATTTCACTCATTTTCTTTTCAAGGATAAACCAGATTTTGAGACCTGCACTTCGAACGGTTACGACAGCATTCCGAAGGTTTTGGCGGGAAACCTCGTGAATTTTTCATTCCCCGGAATCCCTTTAGAAAGTGCACGTCTCGTGATATGATTTGCCAACAGGAACGTATATACCTCTCTTTACCTTCTTCGTTTGTTACTGCTCATTTCAGACGTGATGCCACTTTTGGGAGTTGATTCTTTCATTCTTTCATTCTTTCATTCATTACATTCTTTCATTTCATTACATTCTTTCATTCTTTCCACTTCATTCTTATTTCTATTTTTGTAATTCTTTGATTTTTTGTGTGGAAAAATAAAAACCTTTGAACCTTTGAACCTTTGTGTAAATATTTTAATAAAAGAACATTTTTTAGGGGAATGACAAGTGGTCTGAAATGAGCAATTTGCATACGGTAAGGTAAAGAGGTCTATCATCCAGCAAGATTTTGAGTAACTTAAGTCTCTTCTTTAAGAAGAGCTTGCTAAAGAAATGGGTGGCTACTATATCTTTTACCTTTCTGGGAGAGAGGGTCGTCCGGACTTTATGGGTGTCTTTTTTTCCCTTCTTTCGCCTTCATTGTCTGAGCCTTCGCGAAGATTGAATGAGAGTTTTTGGACTAACTTCTGTTTAACACTATAAGCTGCTTTATCAACCTCTGGTTTACAGTCTTGCTTGTCATTTTCTGTTTGCGCAACATTATCCTCTTCCTTGTTTTCATCATGGCTTCGAACTTCTTTGTCTTCGAGAGCCTCTTTATCTTCCAAGTCAAAAGACTGTCCTTGGTTATTACATGCCTGAGAACTGCCACTTGATCCAGACAGCGCTGACCGTTCGCCTTTAGAAGCAGTGCCGTAGTCATACGAATAATCAAAGGCAAATGAAGCGTAATCAAAACTAGGTGATTTATCAATCACTCCGTGGCATGGAGTTGTTGGAGCACTGCTAATTGAGGGTACAGCTAAAAGATAACAAGGTTCATTGATTACTTTCTTGTAAGTCTTGTCATACAAGCTATAAAGGGTCTACTGCATGAGTAAAGGTGATGATTGTCACGCAATGGAACGTTACGTGACAATTGTAGATAGATAGATAGTTAATTGATACAGCTATAGCAACCCGTAGGTTTAATTAATACAGTATCTACAATTTAAAAAAAAACTAAATGAAGACGATTTAGTAAGAACTGATGAATGTAAAGCAAAAAAGCGCCTAAAATATATGTATAGACACTAGAAGCTCCAATATACCTAAAAATATTACTAATACTGCGATTCTAAATATTTTGCGAACTCAGACATTTCAATGGCTTTTTGTGAAATTGGTTTTTCGCTGCCGTCAATCAAAACTAATCAGTCGGTACCTTTTAGATTTTTGACTGGCGGCAGCGAAAAACCAAATTCCAACGGGAAATTCGCAACTCCCGAGTTCGCAGAATATTGAGAATCGCAGTAAAGAAAAATATAAAAAGTAATGGCTGATACACTAATGATAAAAATTAAATTGAGCCGTCCTCAGGCCACCTTTTTGTGGCCACCTTTACGTGCTGTTAGGACACAAGGGGATCTTCGAGGCAGGGAACGTCATCTACCTTCAAACTTTTATCGCAGGCTTGCAAACTCTGAGTCAGTTGCTCGACTTGATTCAACTCTTCAACTGACTTCAGTATTAATTATAGTTCTTTTTAACTATTTCTAAGTGAGACGCTGACCCAAACAAAACTCCTAAACACTTTGGTAGGTTACGAAAGTGAGTGCGACAGCTATCTATGATTTCAGGGAAATCCCCAGAATCGATACCTTCTCAGTGCGTCAACACTAAACCTTTCCATTATACGAGTGTGGTCCAGCCTTCACTTCACTACAAATATCAATCATTACCAAAACTATCAAAATGTCTTAATCGTTATCGAATATAGGATAAATTTGGCAAAGAGTGGCATAACAGTGCCTTTATTTTAATAAAGCAATATATTTACTTACCTAATGTTTTACCTGCACCATTCATTCCGAATCTGAAGATATTTTCACTGCCATATCTTAATCGGGTATTTTTTCCTGGTTTGAAAAAAATCAGGAATTGAATATGAGCTGTGGTTTTGAATGAATGAATAAAATGCACGAATGAATAGAAGGATGGATGAATACATGGATGAACTCAGCTTTTTGATAAAAAATAATCCCCTTCACAGTCCCCTGCGCCGTCTTGAAATGTAGCCGTGCTTTTGCATCGAAGCGAGATCAATCTCTATCATTGCAAGCTCAGCATCGATCTCGCGCGCTTCACGTTTACATATCAAGATGGCGCAGGGAACTGTGAAGGGGACTATTTCAATATCTAATATACCGATAACAAACCTACCTTTTGTTATGTAATTTAAAATTCGGCTCGGAGAATAAGACCCTGCCCGGCTCCTCGAGCGAATTGAAATTGAGTTTGTCTTTCTCCTTTTGCAAAATCCATCGCTAAAGTCTGATAGCAATTCTCCAGCTGTAGTTCTACGAGACTGGTACGAAATTAGGATGCAGCTTCTTGCTCTTCGTGTTTTGGAAGTTTCACATTGGTCATTCATCTCGTCAATACCCACATATAATTTAGTCACTTTAATTTTCAGAAACAAGAAAAGTTTATTAAAACTTATGCGCAAACATTAAAAAGTGCCAGTTTTTATCTCATTTGATAAGAGATTAAGGCTCGACATTTTCCCCCCTCTTGCCTTAAGAACCTTTTATTTATTTATTTTTTTCAGGGTAAAAGTTTGGAATCATCATTGAATCTTTTTCCTAATTATTAAGTTAGTGTAGAAACGGAAGCTATGTGCGTGGTAATCCTTCAAAGTCCAACAATTTGCTGAGTGATGCTATCTAACCTCGATTACTGGAGCTAAGGTTTGATTACAAGTTACTGGCAATAGCGCGATGATCAGCCAGTAAAAAAAAAATAACTAAAATTGGTGTTCCCAGTTTGCCAGAAAATAGACAGCCCTAATCTTGGTTCTTTAATTCATGATTTTTTTGTAGGAAAAGTTGTTAAGAATGACATTCCTTTCAACTGTCGTTTCGTGCAACGTTGCGCGCAACTGTCGCACCACGTCTTTCACAAGGAAATAAGCTCTTTTAACTTGCGCGTAACAGAAAGAAGCGCATCAGCTGAAAAAATAACCGGAATGTGTGTTGGAGAAAGGTCCTTAAAACATCAATTTGTGTGTAAAGTCCTAAATATTTGCGTTTTTAATTTCCCGTTATGAAACACAAAGCAGAATATATAAGGGCTTACCATCTTCTCCCGAGGATAGGGTATGGCGTCTGTTCAGCGGTATACAAATCTCATCGATTAAATAATCTTCTAGGTTATACCACTGAGGTATGTTACTGAGGACACTAGCATTTAGCTCCACTTTGATCTGTACATGACAAACATTAAGAAAATAACAGCATTATATTATGCGCAATCATTTTATCATTCTATTATTTCTCTATTTGTTAATGCACTTGTTGCTTTTTGGGGGGGAGGGAAGATTGGGTAACATTTAAGAATTTTCCGGGGAAAGATGGTCGTGCGTACACTTTCGCATTAGAACTTCGCTCGTAACAATGATAGCACATACAAATGAGCAAATGACAATGCTTTTACTGAAATATTAACTTACTTTACCAAGAAATCGATGTCGACGAGTTTTCCGCTCACTCCAGAGTGTGACTTCCAACGATCTTGATGAAAGCTACACAATAATAACAATAACAAAAATGGAAATGACACAGTGACAGTGACAGTGACAGTGACAGTGACAGTGACAGTGACAGTGACAGTGACAGTGACAGTGACAGTGACAGTGACAGTGACAGTGACAGTGACAGTGACAGTGACAGTGACAGTGACAGTGACAGTGACAGTGACAGTGACAGTGACAGTGACAGTGACAGTGACAGTGACAGTGACAGTGACAGTGACAGTGACAGTGACAGTGACAGTGACAGTGACAGTGACAGTGACAGTGACAGTGACAGTGACAGTGACAGTGACAGTGACAGTGACAGTGACAGTGACAGTGAATGGCAATGGCAATGGCAATGGCAATGGCAATGGCAATGGCAATGGCAATGGCAATGGCAATGGCAATGGCAATGGCAATGGCAATGGCAATGGCAATGGCAATGGCAATGGCAATGGCAATGGCAATGGCAATGGCATGAAGAAGAAGAAGAAGAAGAAGAAAAAGAAGAAGAAGAAGAAGAAGAAGAAGAAGAAGAAGAAGAAGAAGAAGAAGAAGAAGAAGAAGAAGAAGAAGAAGAAGAAGAAGAAGAAGAAGAAGAAGAAGAAGAAGAAGAAGAAGAAGAAGAAGAAGAAGAAGATGAAGGGGAGGATATACAAATGGTAATACACCAAATAATTATCAACATGCAACTATCCAGTACCTCTTGTTGGGTGATGTTGGAGTAAATGAAAGTCAGATTCCAAACAGGTGATTGGGTCTGAAATTTAACGCCCGTTCTGAACTGAGTTGAGACACTGATGATAAAAGAACACAAATAATGAATCTATATGACCGAAAAGTGTTTCTTTCCCTTTATCGCCCTTTCTTCCCTCCTCTCACTTGCCGCACCGCCCCTTATTCAAAGGGGTGACAATAATACTTTAGACTTATAACAAGACTCCACTGGGGCGGATCTAGGATTTAATTTAGAGTGGGGGCAAAAATCAAGAAGATGCACCTTTTGCTATATACTAACCAATTAGTTCCAAGCTAGAAAGGAGGCACCATGTGACCACACCTTAAACCCGTCACCGCTCTACTCTAGCTTATGCTACTACATGAATTTTAAGCACCGGAGGAGGAGGGAATCATAGAGATAGGGATTTTCATATCACCATTTAGTGTCATCCTACACCTCAGGGTAGAGAATTTAACATGCTCCTTACCTTAAAAACCTTCAAAAACTTCAAATGAGTTATCCCAAGGATGACAAATTTGAATTTTGTCTCCCTCAAAGCGTCAAAACGCACATGGTTTCCCCCACTTACCCGACCCTGGGGCATCAGTTACATGTGTTCAGACAAGACACTTACTTTCTGTTAGGCAATAGATTAACCACGGCATACGCGCTGGGAAGTTCATCCCCTGGAGTTGTTCCTAATGACAATCTTTGTGCTTGAAGTATTTTGATGATGAGATTGAGACCTCCAGGATCATGCCATAAAGATATCTGGTTCAGATAGAACAGTAAAACAAGAGAATATCTATATCTAATATTCTATTATTAAATATTAAAGATGGCGTCTATTTCGTCCCCAAAACAGTCCCACAATGCAATATGACAAGAGTACTAGTTATGTCACGCTAATATTTAAACTGTTAAAGCAAAGTCTTACCTTGAGACCACTTCTTCTATCATTCTCGGATGAGTACGACCAAAAATTAATCTAAAGTCAAAGAATAGCCACCATAAATAGTGGTTCTGGTATACCATTGTATTTTCCACTGTTCAGACAACGAGAGTAAGTTAACAGACATTCATTAGAGAGGAGAGGCCAAAATTTGAAAATTTCCCGCCCTCTTGCTTTCCCTCTAATGTTATACAAATTCTACCTATTTTACGCCTAGAATGTTCTGTGCGATTGTTTGTTTGTTTTGTTTGTTTGTTTTCTTGTGCTTTGTTTCACTACGTTACTGTAACTGTCCATCTTAAAAGTAGACGAAATTTACCGTTTCAGAGACGTTGTTTTCCACGCCGACAGAGCTGCAGCAAGAAATGCTACCACTTAGATCAGTCTGGGATCTGCTGAGGATCAATTGAATGAGCTCATCCTGTGAAGTGCAACTTCTTGCTTCTCTAGCTATGAAATGAAAAGGAACAAAACAAGATAAAAGTGCATCATTTCAATAAATCTGTAGTGCCAAGCAAGACCCTTTCACTCTAATCTATCTTTTAAACTTAGACGGGAAATGAGAGTTAGTTTCAAAACTTATTTGGGATTTGAATTTCAGATTCCATATCTTCAAATTGACGATTTACCTTAGAAATAAATTAATTCACAGGCGCTGAACTGTATTCTTACTTACCAAAGCTTGCCCTTCTCTTTTCTATAGCATCACTGACTATTTGACTGCATGATGGTCTTGGTGATTGTTTGCTTTGATCTGTTTTACTGACATTTAAAAAAGTATCATGAGGGTTAGAAAATATCCGAGGGTGCCAACTTATGTCATTATATCTTTAATACTTAGGCAGTACTCGTTGAATGAGTAAAGTAAAGCAGCTTTAGTTGAGAAGTTCCATGCCACTTAGCAATACGTGTAAACTCTAAAACCAAGAGTTCAAGCGCAGCTGAACATTATTATGATAAACTGCGCTCTACAAATGTAATTATTATTAGTATTATTATTTGAGGAGTAATGCATGTATTAGCGCTAGCTGCGATTCGCAATGTACTATTTTGTGGAAATGAAAAGTTCGTGCCGTTGTGATTTTAAATTATTCCTCGCTTTTGCCTTGCGCTTATCTTCTGAAGTTTCATTATCTAAGGATATTCCAAGCATCTAGCAAGATCCTGATTTATTCAGGTTACATGTAAACTCACCTTACGTGACACACTACTATAGACACTTCATCAGGAGATGATGCTACAGCCTCGTGTGTCCCTTCAAATGTTGCATCAACTAAGGATCTATTGTTCCACTCTATCACCTGATCACCTGCAAAAGACTCAAGAGGTTAACAACAACAACAACAATTTATTTGCACTCTAAAGAAAATGAAAATTACATTAAATAATACATAAAAATTGCAAAAAAAGGGGGCACAGCTACCTAAAATAGCTAATGAAAATCACTGGAATTAATGTTGCACGAGTGGGACTTTTATTTAGGGTATTGCTTTGATCCTCTGGTATTAGCTTCTGTATCGATTCTGTATTGAGCGCAATGATTTGACGCATCCCTTTCACATTCCTGTTATTGATAGATGTAGAGAACGCGGATTCCACGTAGAGTCATTCCAATACACCTGGGCACTACTGATTAATCGCATACGAATTATTACTAGGTGCTAAACGTTTTGCCTCCTTCAGTTCCTTTGCATCTAATAAATACTAACAGATAATTAGTAGTGCCCAGTTTTTTTTGGAATTACTCTAATTTCATTGCCATACTGAAAAATATACAGCTATTTCAAAAAGGTTGGTGAAGATTTTGTTGCTTGGTCTTGCTTGTTGCTTGTTGCATGTCACATACAAATCTCGAAATGCACTATGGGTTGATGTGAAAAAGGTTGGTGAATTTTTTTTGCTTGTTGCTTGTTGCTTGTTGCTTGTTGCTTGTTGCTTGTTGCTTGTTGCTTGTTGCTTGTTGCTTGTTGCTTGTTGCTTGTTGCTTGTTGCTTGTTGCTTGTTGCTTGTTGCTTGTTGCTTGTTGCTTGTTGCTTGTTGCTTGTTGCTTGTTGCTTGTTGCTTGTTGCTTGTTGCATGTCGCATACAAGTCTCGAAATGCACTATGGGTGATGTGAATTTAATCAACGAAAGGTCACAACATATGGGATTTTTCTAAACTTTGTCTGCAGGTTTTTCCATCATATTTTCTTCTGTGCTGATATTATTTACATATAAACATAATACATTTTGAGCTTGGTAAGCAACATGCAACATACAAAATGCAACAAAACCTTCACCAACCTTTTTTGAAATAGCTGTATAAATATGTTGCAACCGGCTTCTTGATACTATTATCCCCATCACCATATTAGTACGATACATTACAGTACACTGCTAAAGTTGATGCGCACAACAGCGAAGTGCAATGATGATAAACGTGTAAATTTTATAGTGTTCTCGTAGGTTGGTATCATATTCACTAATTACAATTGTGTAAAGTTGTTGAATTGTCGTTGCGTGCCGTGTTATTATACCTTCAGAGATGGTTTTTCAAAGTCACTGAAATGCAATCAATTCTCACCTACCAATGCGAAGTAATTCTTCTGCTTTAGTACCAGGAATAATTGCAACAACAAACGCCCCCATAATACCGCCAATAGATGTCTTCCCGCCAACTATACGAACCCCAAAAGCTGCATCTGAAAAGAAAAGTAACGGTATTATTGTTCAGAGAGGCTGCTACTTTCCACTTGGTAATCATGTAGTAGGGTTTGGTGACAACATCCTTTTTTTTCTTTAATCTTATCAAACCCTGAAGCAACCTCTGGCCTGACTAATGCCCAGTTTAGACGTCGAATTACATTCGCTACTGAAATTCTAATTTGATCTGTGAGCTAGTCGTGCTCTGACTAAGGCCCATTTTAGACGTCGAATTACACGTGCCGAATCTAGTGCAAATAATCTCAAATAATAGGTTTTGCTCATTTGCATTACAATCGGCATGTGTGAAATTCGACGTCTAAACCGAGCCTTAGTCAGAGCACGACTAACTCACAGATCAAATTGGAATTTCAGTAGCGTGCGCGTGTTGTGTCAATTTTATAAGGTCGGGAAAGCTGGAAAATCCGGAGAAAACTCTTGAATTAAGAGAGCGACCCAACAAACTCTACTGACATCAGTCTAAGAATCAAACGCTTTGCCACTTTTTCATCTCTAATGTATATAGTCTCACCTCTTGATATTAACTGTTCGTTTGATGTTTCTCTTGATAATGTTAGACGCTCAATCATCGGTCTGCCTTTTGAGTCTCGCGATTCTTCTGCCTTCTTTTGAAAAATAAACAAACAAACAAACTTATGGTGACAGTATTTAGATATGCAAATTATAATTAATTTGCGTGCTCGAAATAAACTAGACAGAAGATGAAAAGCTAGGAAGGAATGACAGAAAACTTGTTCATTAGTCACTAGCTTGTGCAGGGGCTCGGCAAGTTGCAGAGTGAATGTTGTTAGTATTACCAACCTGTACAACAACCCAATTTTGTTGCACGACTTTGGTGCATAAAGTAGAAGCTCTTTATACTCTCTGCAACAGTGAAAATTTGTTGCGCACGGGGTGGTAATACGATCAACATTCGCTCTGCAACTTGCAACGCAACAATGTTGCGCGACAGGTTGCACGATTTTGTTGCTTGTATTTCCGCGCCTTAAGTAAAAAAAGATGGAGTCGGGTGCGGGTGGGGCATGTTTGGCACCCTACGAAGTCTACGACATACTGGTCAGGGTGAATTTCTCATTTCATCTAATTAAACCATCGACAGACTGATTTCTCTTTTTGCATATCTTTCTTTACCTTTTTTCTTCGGCCTAAGACTTTCTTTTTCCTATGTAAGTTATAAGAATGTTAAAAAATTGTAAGTAATAAGATTTGAGATAATCTAGCAACCAATCAATCGATTTTCCACCAATTCGTCCATCTATTTGTCCTACATCCATCAATCTGGCCATCCATCCATCTAACAATTCTTTCTTCCTCTTATCCATCCATACATTCATCCATCCATTCAACCATCCTTTCTTCCTTTCATTCATTTATTCATTCATCCATTCGTCGTCCATCCATTCATCAATCCAACAATTCTTACTTCCATCCATTCATCCATCCATGTATTCGCCATCCAACAATCCTTTCTTCCTCCCATTCATCCATTTATCCCTCCATACATATTTAATCACGTGATAAACAAGAGTTTCATCCACTTTCCATTAGAACCTCACCGTTGTGATTAACATTATATTTTAATACATTCTTAAGCCCTTACCCTGAGCTGTCGGAACTGTGACGTTCACTATCTGTTGCCTCCACCACGTGTAACGCAGGCATTCCATTATCAGAATATGTCGATACCGAAAAACACGATGTGAATTCACTCTCAGTGCTGAGGTCGCTCAAACTACGTCGTCTAGGTTCGTGAACGGGAAGACTAAGGTATTCGGGCTCGTTATAGAAATTGTAGGTATCTTGAGTGTCACAAATTAATGTTGCTCTTGAGGAAGTGTTTTGGAGAAGTTCTATTCCATCATCCTGGAAATGGGCGTAGAGAATGTATGTGATATAATTAGTGTTCTTAATAGCCGCGGTCATTTTACAAATCAGTAGTCCCCTTCACAGTTCCCTGCGCCATCTTGAAAGGTGACCGTGCCTTTAGCGAGACATAAGATGACCTTGCAATGATATAGACGTGAATAATTGTCCAAGGTGTTAAAAAAGGTCTCTATCATTGCAAGGTCACCTCATGTCTCGCTTCGATGCAAATGTCGCTTACCTTTCAAGATGGCGCAAGGAACTGTGAAGGGGACTATTAGAAGATTTCACAAGAGCCAGATCGTAAATCAAGACTTATTATATACTTACATTAGTAGATAATAGTGGAGTAGTAGGCTCCCTCATGCGACGGTGGGTCGTTCTGGCTGTGCTGCTTTCTTCAAGTTTATCAAGAAATAATTGCGCGTTTGCAGATAACGGTTCATTGCCTACGTACCAGGAAAGTAACGAATGACGTAAAGTCCCAATGATGACGTAAAATCCCAATGATGACTTACGAAATGGAAGCCTCAAAGGATAGATTTTAAACTCAAAGTTTGAATATTTCATCGTCAAACAACGCTTTCTCTTGTGACTCGCCCGTAATTCTGAGAGGCTATATCAGTTCTCGTATGTTGAGGTTATAAAAGACATAGAGGATATTACATGGGCGCGCGGAGATACGAATTTTATCTTCAAGTGTTGAAAAGATCTCTCTCGAGTGAGCGCAGCGCATCAGGATCTTTCAGGTTTTATCTCGAGAGTCAATTTTAAGTGGCCGAAAGAACAGCTATGAAAGATTTTTTCTCTCTCTGCCGTATGAAATGCAGAATCAACCAATAAATCTTGTTGACGAGATGGTAAATAATCAAGCTGACATGAATATGTGGATGGACCATATGATCATGAATTGATTGGTCTTACCTTATTGGAGAGTTGCCCTCAAAGCTGAGGGAATGATAGTGGCAAGTTCGAAAGTGTGATCAGATTTAAGTATTGAAATAGCGACATGCCTTCACGTACGGTTACCAAATATGGACTTACGACACTTTGTTGTTGTTGTTGTTTCCTTTTTTGAAACTACCAAATTCATCTCGTTGTATGGTTTCTTGTTGTTTGTCGTTGTCGTTGAGTTGTTTAGTCAAAATTCTTAATCATGTGTCAGAGGGAGTGATTAATACATTAAATACCATAACGAGACGTGTTGAGAAGTTTTTCAAATGGGAAAATTCGTGTCCTTCCCGAGAGAAATTATTATTTGTTGTTCTCAGAATATTTCTTATTTGGCTCCCAATGACGTCAATACATATGGGCGTACTCTCGTTGGTATTAGCTGAATGAGTCCTGTGACGTAAGACTTTCAGAATTTCGCTGTTATTTTACGGGAGTGTACGATCATGAAAGAACCGGCAAAGATCGTGCGTACTCAGGACCATAGCAACCATTTGGACAGTAGTCCGGTTTTTGTGGTTACTCCTGTCCTAAGGACGGAGTACCACTATGCTATCGCGTAGTGTAAGCAAGTAAGTCTGTAACAATTGACGTCACAATAGAATGACGTCACAACCAATGCTTAATAAACCAAAACAGTCTTTGCAGTTCCTATGTTATCTATTATAACTACTATCTTGTTATTCCATATTTATAAGTCTTTTTATAGAATGGACGGCACATGTGGGATAAACCCTTTACATATGACTCATAAAATAGGATCTTTTCTTTGAAATAAAAGAAACGTTTCATATTAATTCTTTATCAATTTGAAAAATATTATTATTCCATGAAGAAAATATATCTAAAAGTGGATATTCCTAAGATGCTTATTCACGCATGCTTAGTTTGACTCCAAGCTAATTACTGGCAAGTCCAAAGAAACGTGGTCTAGGTCTAAGCGACTAACAATGACGTAAGAAGTTGTCATAACAACTGCTATCTAAACAAAAACCTCTTCCGACTCCGACTTTCTTCCGACCGTTTTTCCAATCATCGTCTCAACGACTCGACTTGTCTCTCCAATCATGAAGGTAGAGCTCTTCCGATAATTCTTCCGATCTCTTCACGATTACACAGCGAAAATACCTCATGCTACGCAGTGTGGTGGCGTTTCATTTTTACTCAAACAAAGAACTAGTGTCCAAAATGTCAGTAAATTATTTTTCCCACTTTTACAGTGCACAATTTTCTTTTCTATTGCGACTGTGCATTAAAACACCAATGCAGCATAGCTACTATCTCCGCATACAATCGTGTTAATTAAACAATACATGATTTAGTCCCGTGTATCGATATATCCTTCACAATTTGGAGTAACCACATGCGCTCCAGGAGCGCCTTTAATTAAAAAAGTGGTCCGGTTTTTAAAAAAGTGGTCCGGTTTTTAAAAAAAGTGGTCCGGTTTTCTCCGGTCATAAATATCTTTTACAAGGGGGAGAAAATGGTTCAATACTGGTGGCTACGGCCCTGACCCGTAAATATTGTTCCAGAACAATCAGCTTATTTGAAATAGTGACGTAGAAATGACGTCAATGCAAAACTGATGTATCACGAGGTCTGCGAAAATTAACTTATAATAGTCTATATCTGAGATAAATCTAATGTTTGAGGAGAGTTTTTGATATTTTGTATACATTTATTATAATATTCATTATTGAGTGGGAAAATAAAACAAAGCCGAAATGACCGTTTCCCGAGTCGCCGGGCGACTAAGGTGACACCTCCTTAGTTTTGCAAATTTTCTCGATTCTGATTGGTTAATATTTTTTCTCAGATCAGCTGGAATAGACCATTGATACTTAAAGTGACTATGCAACTAAAATTTCCCACATCTGATCTATGTTTTATCAAGAAACGCTTCAGGTTAATAAAAAAAGAATGGCGTTTCCCGTTTCTTGATATCTTTTTTGTCCTAGAAATATTAATTGTTCCGCCGTAATATGCAAATAAGGCAGCTGATGACGTCAAAAGTTGACGTCAGTAATGATACTCTTCACCGTGTAGTAATGGCGTTGCTATGGAAATGGTTCAATTTCAGACCCCGTCCACCTTTTGAAAATCAAGACCTCCAATTTTTCGTTTTTTCCTCGACTTTAATTCAGGAAAGAGATCGAACCAATAGACTACCTATCCTGAAAAATTCGAAGATCATCACGAACCAAAGTATGGTATACGTAGATTCCTAATTCCTCTTTCTTTTAGAAAATATCTCGTATCAAAAATCTATGTTTTGGTTGCTTAGGTATAATTTTTGATTTTGCCGACTTCGTCGAAGTAAAGAAAGAAGGACAAATGCCGCGATTCTAATAACGGGCAGCGATCGTAGCGATGAAATCAGGGCCGTAGCCACCATTTGGACAGTTGTCCCAAAAAAGTGGTCAAATTTTCTAGTTTTTCCCCCGAGAACTTATGTCTTCAAAAATCGTAATAAATATTTTTTACGACGGGGGAAATGATTCTGACGGTAAACAGTGGTCCTGTTACAAACGGGCCAACCATTCTGGTCGCTACGGTCTCGCTTATGGAAATGAGTGTTAATTAACTTTAAGATTGTGAAAGATTCTCCGCCTGTTAGCTAAAACAATTAAAGACGATATTTTCACTTAATGATGTCATAAAGAGAGGAGAAAGATGTACGCTTGCGAAGTGTCTTATGGCTTGATGATACTCCACTTGACTCAAGACATACATACCAGGGACCGAGCTAGATGGAGGAGTCTATCAATATTTAATAGTGCATTAAATATGAACGATAACTATCAATTATCTTACTATCGATTTCATGAGGTTTTTTTCCAGTTTCCCGCGCAAAGAGGTGACAGACTACTAGACTATGTTTATCGGCAAACATATTTCTCAAAGCCAAACGCGAGGTGTTGGAATGAGGAATTCGTTACAAAGTTAGCTATGTTCGCTATCGGAGTTTTTAACAAGCACCAAGGCCCAAAAATTCGACGCGTGTAAGCTGATCAATTGTTGTAGTAACTAAAATACAATTGGATCGTTGTAGTAAGTAACTAACAATGCTGCTTGAAAACTACTACGAGACATTATGACTCTTAGTTATGTTTAAACATATCACTATAATATTGAAATATCGGTCAACGATATAAACATAGAATGTAAATTATACTTTGAGCTAACTTTGAATCTACATGTTTATCGTTAGTAATTGTGTTTGGTTTTGGTAGGATATACTGACTCACCTTCGATTCGATCAAGGAGAGAGAACATCAAGCGATCCAAAAAACAACGACAAGTAACCAAGTCAATTGATATATAAGATATTTTCTTATGGGTGCGTATCGTGCAACTCGACACTTATTGGTCAATTTTACCTCGCGAAACCATACATGATAACAGGCGGAAGGTCAGCCATTCACGATTCACTCATTATTCTTTCTCTGCCTCGAAATAAATTTCGGCAAGTTTATTTTATATCTAAGATAAGACTTTTCCATCTATTTCTGTTTTTTGTTATCTATATCTATATATATATATATTTATCCCACACCATAGAAAATACAGCCAATCAGAAAGCAGGAAAGCCGTTGTATATTCGTCGGTATTTCACTCTTCCTTCCCATTATGCACTGCGCGTTGAATCTACCCATTTGTATTTTCTATGGTGTGGGATAAAATGGTTATACAATGGTTTCTCGTGGCATACCATGGATATCCCACTCGTCACTTGTATTTTCTTTGTATACAAACTCGCCTAAAGGCTCGTGTGTATACTAGAAACTACTCGAAACCATTGTATAACTAGTATATATATATATATATATATATATATATATATATATATATTTTAAAGCATTGCCATGGTACATTGATTTATAACGGCTAAAACACGTCAGATTGGCTCCAAATCGTGTTCAGAGACAATGAACAGCAGCAAGAACACACAAGCAAAAATTGGTAAGCAAACTACAAAAAAAAAAAACTTTAGTTTTTCTTATGATACACAATTCTACATACATTCATTTGTATAAGGTGAGAGTACATTGCTTGGGCTTCCTGTGCTGAAATGCTCGGTTACATGGCTACCGTAAAGTACTATGGGTAATACAAGTTTTTTTAAGTCTAGTTTAGTTTCAGTCTAGATAGAGAAATAATTCCAGAAAAGAACCAGCTAAAATCGCTGATTTTGATTAGTGGACCCAACTTCTTATATCGTCAGGCACAAGAGGGTTTGAGCATGCGCAGTCAAACTCGTTAAAAAATGCAGTTTGAGTGCGCATGCGCATTCGTAACAATCTGTATACATGTGGCTCGAATCTTTCGTTGAAGGAAATTCTAGAAAGGAAACTGAAAAACACAAAAGTTCAACGTGAAACGAGAAAAAAATAACGATTAATTTCGCCTAGTTCAGTTAGTAGCCTTTCTATCAAGTCTTTTTCGCTGCCCTCGGTATCGGAAAATCAAATTATGATTATTGATAAATCATGATGTTTCCTATGCTTCGCCTTATCATTGTTTATTAATAATCTTGTATACGTAATTTTATACTAATACTACCTTAAAAGTACCGACAGGTGGTTATGAGTTAGCCTAACTGTCGTCTCGCGTATATCTCGTGAGCAGCAACTTATATCAGCGTTCTTATTATTTTCAGACCTAACGATTCGTACAGTACTCATAGAACATCAGTTATACCGAGGCTTAGTTTTGTTTACTGTTGAACATTCGCGTCAAATAAACGTTCCTTTTAAGCCCGAAATGGTCACTTAAAACCTCGTTAAGTTCATATACCAAAGTAGCCTTCAGCACTTACTTCTATCTGATCGGGGACATTAAAAAGCAGCTTCTGGCTGTGGCAAGGAACATAATTTCCATTGTTTTGATTTGATTTTGATAAGAAAAACTGAAAAAACGAGATGTAATGTATATAGATTAGGGTATCATTACTGATCAGAAATAATGATATGTGTACAAAGCATTTTATAAAAACACAATGGCAGCACTATGGAATAGCTTAAGCAGCAGCAACAACAATTATAACAACAGCAACAACAACAACAACAACAGCAACGACAACAACAGCAACGACAACAACAACAATAACAACAGCAACAACAACAATTATAACAACAGCAACAACAACAACAACAGCAACAACAACAACAATAACAACAGCAACAACAACAACAGCAACAACAACAACAACAACAACAACAATAACAACAGCAACAACAACAACAATAACAACAGCAACAACAACAACAACAACAGCAGCAACAACAACAACAACAACAACAGCAACAACAACAACAATAACAACAGCAACAACAACAACAATAACAACAGCAACAACAACAGTTATAACAACAGCAACAACAACAACAGCAACAACAACAACAACAACAGCAACAACAACAACAATAACAACAGCAACAACAACAATTATAACAACAGCAACAACAACAACAATAACAACAGCAACAACAACAATTATAACAACAGCAACAACAACAACAACAACAACAACAGCAACAACAACAACAATAACAACAGCAACAACAACAATAACAACAGCAACAACAACAACAACAGCAGCAACAACAACAGCAACAACAGCAACGACAACACCAGCAGCGACAACAACAGCAGCAACATTAGCAGCAGCAACAGCAGCAACAGCAGCAACAGCAACAACAGCAGTAATACCAACCAAGATGACAACCATAATGAAATCGAGGCTACAACATTTTAAAAATAGCTCAACTAATTTTGATAACCCCATTATGTGAAAGAAAACTTCCTGAGAGCTTTTGACACTAAGCAGACAGTATTGCATTCTTATTCATGAGCAAAGTCATGCCTTCTCAATAGATTCATATCAACTCTACCTATGAATTGATATTATAATGAGAACTGACATATTCTTTTATACCACATCACTGACGAGAGTTTTTCTTTGGATTATGTGTATTAGGTCCGTCTCATGTCGTACTGATGTTGACTTTCGGTGCTATTTCAAACTGGTGAAATCATATTATAATGGAATTTACGCCCGCAAGACAATCGTATATTCCAGTCTGCTTGACGATTTGGATCCATCTTTCTTACTTGCCGAATCTCAGTTTCTCTTACCGCTAGAATATCACATTGATCAGTCCTCAATCACACAAAGGGATCTCAACGGAACGATCAATGTCAAAGCAATGATTTTTATTCATGAAGACAATCTGGCAACACATGAAATAAAAAAGGCTCAATTCAGGTAAGAAAAGATTATAACAAAGAAAAGGAAATGCTTGACAAACGATATTTAAAATTATAACTACCTTATTACATGAAATGTTCGCGACACAATTTCCTGATTTTTGCGATTTCAAGTGCCGCGAAAAATAAGTTTCGTGAAAATATAATGACGCGAAAATTAAGTGACCCTCCATTTTTGAGAAAGTAAAGAATTTAATGACCATTCAAAAGCATGGATAAAAGATGTTGTTAGTGAGAACCAAGTACTAGCGCCTATTGATCCCTGAACAACAATGAATGATTGGAACAAGTATTCAATATACTAAAGTCAAAAAAATGGAATGCGAAAGTCTTTAATGCTACGTAGTAAAGTGGGGTTTTATGGATGACTTATTCAATAAAATCGCGAAATTAAAATGATCAAGAATATGTTTTCGCAAAATCGCGAAATTAAAGTGTTGCGAAATATGCGATCTCCAAAATCGCGAAATGAACATGTCGCGAAAATTTCATGTAATAGGGTAATGAAAATGAAAATATCGTTAATTCAAAAATTCAATAATTTATAACGTTGTTGAGATCTTATAAGCACCTTTTGTGGACGGATTCCTACATCGGGATCACTATACCTTGCATGCATTTATTGAAAGTATATTTATTTTCTCTCTTTTAACCATTTATTTTGCATCTATCCATATTTTCAGGTTTTCGGGGCAGTGTATTCCATGATTAATTCAAAATTCTTCATTTTGATAATCTATCGTCGGTATTTGGACTAATTTGGATAATATAAGTTATTTTGGAGAATGGGATGAAACCGTTTGATTCAGCCCCTGTACCCCTCCGGCCCCACATCTATCCTACTCGTACTCCCAACTCCTGCAACTGCTTACGAGCCTCGTCCTGGACTTTACCGTTATTCTAATGGATAATTAGATAGGGTGTGGCGTTATCGGTTCTTTTGATACTTATTAGATGCGACATGGTGTCTTTAGTGCTGGTATGAACATCAGCCTTGAAATCAAAATGAATTGCTTTGACGTGCGCATTACATATGATCTTTGAAAACATCTATCTTATACTGCAATATCTGCTTTAATCTAAGATAGGGATAGGCATTTATCGCAAAAAAATCGATTTTATAGTAAGTTATACTATGCTTTATAAAATAGTTCAGATATAACGCGCGCTCTGATTGGTTGATAGCCGTGTTTACATGAGGCAATGTAAACACGGCAATTTCAATATTTTATAAAACAAATAGAAAACGTTATGCCGTGTTTACATAGCCTGATATAAACACTCGGGAAAGTTTGGGAAATTTGAAAAAGAATAACCTTTTTAACTTTTTAAAATTTATGCAATAATTGTAGATGTAAATTCTGAAAAGAGATATTTGTTTTTTTAAAGTCACTGAGCAGATTCATTAAATTAATACTTGGCTGAACTGATATATACGATGAAAGATCAAGAAAACAATAGAAAAGAAATAAGCGGCTTCAGTTTTGACCTTGATATATGGTATTGATATATTATGACTATTTTAGTCTACTGATATTGGAGAAGAGAAAGTGATAAGGTTTTTCTGTCATTTGGTGACAATTTCAGGATAATCTTTCAGTTATATTCATTCTACGTGACTACAAGGTATTGTCTAGTCAAGACGTTCGCAATCAGTGTCTATACTGATAAAGACTACATGCCGAAATACTTGCAGTTCGTTTATCGCCATTTTCACCATCATCGTCATTGTCATCAAGAGAGCATGAAGTAAGAGAGCACATTTCCCATACATAAGTGTATCCCCATGAAAATTATTTGAAAAATCTATTTTTAGCTCCGCGTGCAGCTATGTTTAGCTCCACGTGCAGCTATTTTTAGCTGCGCGCGCAACCTGAGCTGAATCAGGAATCCCATGATAAAATATTCCAGGCTGCGCGTGGAACTAAAAATAGATTTTCAAATAATTATCATAGAGCACGGAGATGTGCTCTCTTACTTCATAGTCTATTGTTGTCTTAATATCAAATCGTCATTTGTCGTTCGTCGTTATCATCCGATGATGATGATCGTCATCATTATCATCGTCGTCGTCGTCATCATCATCTCATAACCAATCATTTTCATCTATTCATTGATATAATTACGATAAATATATGTTATTCATTCTTTCTTTTAGGGTCCTTATTTCTCCATCGTCATTAACATTTTAGACAAAATATTGCAAGTAACATGAGTCGCCTTTACTTTTCTACACTCGTTTCCATGACTACAATCTTTGGCTTGATATCAAATCTAATTGAATAACAAAACCAGAGCAAAAGTTTCGCTTCCACTGGGTATAAGCGATTTTTGGGGTAAAACCAGTTTCAAATCGTCTTATTAAAAAGTGATCTCTATAAGGTGCAGGTGGACGGTTCAGTCACATACCACATACCCCTCGCCTTCTTGCACAACTCACCAGGCAATTTAATCAACAAACCAGTCCTTATAACTAGCATTAACATATCAATAGAATCCGACCAGCTATATGGGCTAGTAAACGATTACATCACGTTGCCATGATTACCGCAAAATATTCGGTCCAAACAAACCCAATCAAAGGTCGCGCGCAATCACACAACTATGAATAGTAATGACCTAATTTACCCCCCACCAACCTCTCAAGGGAAAAAAAATCATTCACGGTTCCCTTTACCAACATTGTATACCAATCAAAGAGGGTCTTCATAACCACGCACCTCTCAACCCAAACTATTCAGTTTGTTTTGCGGCTGTCACAATTTTCGCCTGTTTCCGCGAACATTAAATATTTTCGTCTTGAATTCGACTTCATAAGTAAGTAGAAGCGATCAATTGGAGTGTTTTATTTCTTTGTTTTCCTCATAAGCAAATCAAAGCCTGTACCTGCATGGTTGGTAGTTGACACACGCACCAGGAATACAAGTTGAACCTGAAAAAAAGGTAAGCTGTCAAAAGTTTGTCTTTTTAGAGACAGAGAAGTGGTGTTTCTTCTTGTGTGCGCTTTATCTGAAAACGACAAGGGAAGGTTATCCTGTGAACGATGGTTTGGTAGATAGTGATTAAGAACCTACATGGATCGGTTGGTGTTCTCATTTCACTGGCAAAGATTCGAATACTTGGATCTTCAGAAACGTAACGTCCGCTTTATTCAACTTCTCGATAATTTGAGTAACTAGTAACTTTCACTGAAATTGCCTTGAAAACGGAGGAGAGAGAGAGAGAGAGAGAGAGAGAGAGAGAGAAAAGGAGAAAGAAAGAGAAAGAGTTAAAGGTACACCATCGGCCGTACGTATTTTCTGGGATACCATTCTCAATGATAAAAGAAGTACCGAAGATAAATAATCCACAGTGTCTTACAATTTAGACGATAATTATTCCGATTAATTCGTCTGGCAAAATACTGAATCAACCTTATCAAATTTCATTCACAAAAAGTTTCACAGCATCAACGTTAACAATAAAAAATACGTAAAAAAAGAAAACCAATAATTACGGATGATTTATTGTGTTGTTTAATTTTCTATGGACGGTTTTCTCGGGTTCTACTATTTCGTGTAGTGATTATGGTAAACATAGGATGTGGTGTTAGCCAAAACAGATGCATACTTCCTGTATCGCTGTATTCCTAAAAGAACCATCACCAAAAAAGAATAAACAACTTAGTATACAATGACAACAAACACTTATTCCGTCGATAAACTTAGTATTTTGTTGGTGGAAATTTTAAGGAACGAGAAGAGGAAGAGCGATAGTCCAGTTACATATGTAATACTTCAGAGTAAAGCAAGAACGAAGAGATGTGCGCTGTGAAAAAAATGACAACTGAACAGAAAAATATATAGGAATAATTTCTTCTATGAATATTAAATTTACATCTAAAAAAGTGGGGAAGAGCTTTTTATTCTAACTAGGTTTAAGAAGAATTCAAGAAAGAAGCCTAGTTTAAATTGTCAAGGATGTTCAAGACAGAGCTTGTATCGATAAAAGATCTCACTAGCGCGATAAGTGCCAAATCTTGAAAGGTGTAGTGGTAGGATTTGTCTCCGGTCAAAAAAAATACAGGAGCAATATCCGAATAGCCTATTGTGTGTGCAGTAAGATGGCTCTTAACAGAGTGATTAGGATGACAGTTGACTGTATAGTCTTTCTATATTTTCTTTATTAATATGTACAATTTAATACGCTTCTCAAGCAGTATCTTACTTCAAATACACGCTGTTTCAGGATTGATTGTTGTTGAGAATGATTATTGTTGTGAGAATGATAATTATAACTATGAAAAATCTTTTTTATATTCTAAAACGTCTTGTAAGATATTTTTCTATTGTTGTATTTTAATTCTAAATCACACTCTTCGATCTGCCTGGGGTGTATCATGAAGCACAATGCGAGCAAAAGAGTTTATACATCCCACCTCTGCCACCAGTTATCCTCACTTAAAATAATCGAAAACATAGCATTCTAATTTAACTCAAACTAGGCAAGCATTGATGTGGAAATGTAGTTCAAGTAATAAGCTTTTATAGAGTTTTTTTGATGCTATTATCTTGATCTTTCGTTTTAGTTCCTTTCCTTTTGTTTCCTTTATGTGTCTTCTCTTATAGTCTTCTCTCTCTCTCCCTCTCTGTCTCTCTTTCTCTACTTGTTTCTCTGGTTTTCCCTCGTTCATGACCATATGCGTTCTAAGAACCTTTATATTATTATTACTTAGGACCCAGTTGAAAACCATAATTGTATGAAATGGCTTCCTAATAAAACATTAGTAAACAACTTATTATTTATT